>OX579636.1:29547922-30108389 GCA_951230915.1 Antitrichia curtipendula | reverse complement strand
TATACCATTGAAAAGCTCTCGACAATACCTTTTCAATGGTATATTATAAGGCATATTTAAGTCGTCGGACGGTCAGATGATCAGACGGGCAGTTGGACGGTCCGTCAAATAGATAGACAGCTAATTCGACTTCAATCTTTGGAAGGATCTCACCGTCGGAGTTTTTGTCCAAATTGGACGCATAATAAACCATTGGAAAGCTCTTCACAATACCTTTCCAATGGTATATTATGAGCCACATTTAGTCGTCGAACATTCAGACGGTCGGACGGCCTGTCCGCTCGACCGTCGGGAGTCCGACGGCCCGTCCACGCGAACGGGCCGCCCGATCTCCCGTTCGACCTCATATTGGGCACATATTATACCTTTGGAAAGCTCTCAATAAGAGCTTTCCAATGGTATATTATAAGGCATATTTAAGTCGTCGGACGGTCAGATGATCAAACGGGCAGTTAGACGGTCGGTTAGATGGATAGACAGTTAGCTTGACTTCAATCTTTGGAAGGATCTCACCGTCGGAGTTTTTGTTGAAATTGGACGCATAATATACCATTGGAAAGCTCTCGAGAATACCTTTCCAATGGTATATTATTAGCCATATTTAGTCGTCAGACATTCATACGGGCGGACGGCATGTCCGCTCGACAGTCCGGAGTCCGACGGCCCATCCGCGCAAACGGCCTGTTCGCTTGACCATCCTGAGTCCAACGGCCCATTCGACCTCGCGATCGACCATGCGTCCGACTTCAATCTTTGGAAGGATGTCATTGTCGGAGTTTTTGTCCAAATTGGACGCATAATATACCATTGGAAAGCTCTCCATAATACCTTTTCAATGGTATATTATGAGCCATATTTTAGGTGTCGGACGTTCAGATGGTCAGACACCTAACCGCTTGACGGCCCGATGTTCCGACAGCCTGTCCGTGCGTCCGACGCCCTGCTGTTCCGATGGCCCGTCCGCGCGTCGGATGGACGGTCCGCGCATCCGACAGCCCGTCCACGTGTCCAACTCCCCGTTGTTCCGACGGCCGGTCCGCGCATCCGACAGCCCGTCCATGCGTCCAACTCCCCGTTGTTTCGACGGCCGGTCCGCGCATCTGACGACCCGATCGCGCAGACTAGGCGTTTGACCGTCCACTGGACGGTCGGACGGCCCGTCCAGGAATGTCACAGGACGTCCGGGGGTCAGCGCCCACGTCCGCCGGACGACCAAGCGGACGTCCAGTCAACCCTGATCATGAAGAGATGATCATATTCGTGTACTGCGATGACAAAACTGTTGACATTTTCGATACCGAGGTATGATTTCCAAAATTCATTTGACTTTTTTTTTCATTCTTTAGATTAGGTTTAAAAACCAAAATTAACAATTAGAACACCAATAGCTAGTTAGAATTTAGAAATCGCTAAAAACCTTTTTAACTTAACTAAAATTTTGGAAGTAATAATTGGATGAACTTTGAATCAATTTGGGAATATTAATTTCATCCAAAGGAATTTCAAAAGGATTCTAACTTGATTTAGGAATCTTAGGAATACTAGAATATTGGAAAAAAGTTAAAACCTAACTTATCCTTTTATTCTATAAAAACTTGTTGAATAACAAATTCCATCCAACTAAGGGGAATTTTAATTCATCCATAAGTTTTTACCTAACAATCCAAAATTCTTGCTTTTTACC
Organism: Antitrichia curtipendula; assembly: GCA_951230915.1. NCBI lineage: Eukaryota > Viridiplantae > Streptophyta > Bryopsida > Hypnales > Leucodontaceae > Antitrichia > Antitrichia curtipendula. The sequence goes on along the minus strand of OX579636.1, from coordinate 30,106,705 downwards.
TTGATAGAAAGGTAATTTCTTACTTTCTTCATAAAAACCATAAAACTCTAAAAAATCGCTAAATTTAGATAAATAACTTAGAATTGGAATCCATCTAATAATTAATTAGGAATATTCTTAAGAAACAATTAAGGAATCTTTTGAGACTATAATCTTTTAGAAAATCTTTTGAAGACTCCTAAACCACCTCTTACTTTCAAAATTACTTTAATTTTGAATGGAATAAAGAGTGGATAAATTTTGGCTTAAGTTTGAATGCAAATTCTTAAAATAGGTCAAAACTAGGTTTTCTCTCAAAAATTCATTAGTAAAACAAATTAACATTTAAACCCTAATATTTAGATTTACTTAGAATAGATTTTGGCTTAGATAGAAATTTACTTGCATTCAACTAACCATAAAAGTCCTAGTTCTTTAACCATTAGTGTGTTTTGAATTACTTAGATTAGATCAAAACCAACATAACAAAGTGTCCATTGCTTGGAAGGCCAAAGAATACTACGTTTGATTTCATCCCCTAGAAATTATTTTCGTGCCGCTAGAACCCGTGTGCACGTTTTACCTCTGAAGGGGGGAGATTAAAACAGTCATATAGCCTCGGAGTCGACGAGGGCAATAGCTGCCAAAAAATTGATTTGAGCATTTAATGTCAGATGCGCCTCGAGATTGGTGGTGGCACGCAAATATAATGGCACCGCAGCCCCATTTGGATGCTCATGAGATTCTTTGCACTCCCCAATCATTTTCTATTGTGGAATCATAACAGATGGAGTCAAAGGCCTCTCTAGATACTGATCCAATGCCTTTAGTCTTGGGCCCTACCTTTTCCCAATTCACTGGTCCTTTCTTCTTCCATAGCTGCGAGTGACAATAGTTTGGAGGGGTTGGTCGACACTTTGCCTGGATGTGCCTTGGTTCTCATAATCCCAGCACTTTCTTTGTCATTGATATTTCAGGCGTTCGGTGGTTGTTTTTGCTAATGTTTTCATTCTACAGATCACATCAAGTTCCATTGGGGTAGATCTTGAGGTTTTTGAGGTGGGCTAGAATTGTCCAATATGATCCTTCAAGTTAGAAGAGGAAATTAGGGGTCCTCGATTTTGGCGTCATAACCATAATCGCTCATCAATTCATGAAGCCATTGCCATCCATTCTTGAAGCTAGTGCAACTGGGTTTCTGTCGTGGCTATTGAATGACATCATCCTTGAATCCTCCCCGAAAACGTGCCACCAAGCTTGAGTCATTCCAATCAACTTGCATAGCATGGTTGTTGAACATTAAGATATATGTGGCCACTGATCCCATTTGTTTTATCTTTCCAAGGCGGTCCTCCGCAATACTTCTTCGATCCACATCACCATAAATGGAAATAATTGCTTCCCTAAAACGGTTGTAATTGACCAATAGCTTGTGCTGGCGTCCTTCGTACAGAGCTTAGAGAATCGGCATCATCCAGTTCTACTCTACTTCAACCATATAGGAGAGTGCAAAAGCAACTTTATCTCATCACAACGGTAGGTGCATGGCTTACCCAAAATACAAGACAAAGCTGAGCAAACCACTTCTATACATCCCCACCCTTTTAGCCTAAAAATTTCTTGGGCTTCACTACCTTTGATTCTTAGCCATCAAAGTCCCCTTCACGATATCTGTCCGTGCTATGGGACGCTCAATTCCTTGTCTGCAAGGCCGCCGAAGGAGATACGGGTGATGGAAGTACTAATGCTCGTTCTGAAATTTGCTGCACAATATGCACGAATGCTGCCTGGAATATCGACTGAACCTAATGTTGGATGAATGCAACAAACTTGGATCCCATCTTTTTAGGCATCGGCGGCCTTGCGTTTGCAGCGGACCTTTCGCGATCCATAAGAACGTCTTTCAGGAATTTTGTGGGCACCGAGTGCAAAAATAGATACAATACATATACGACCAGATGAGGGCAATATAAAAAAACTAAAATCGTGTCCGTTGACCAAAAAATTGTACTTGCGGATAGTTCCAGACCCCAGTAGAATTTGTGCAAATGATATGCAGGCAATTTTCTATTGCGTGCATTCAAGCTACCGTGATAATTGAGCACATATCCACATCACCCTTCTAAAATGTTGACTCTACACGTTGGAGGATCAGCAGGTGTTTTCAGTAGTAGAATTGTGCACTTAGTGAGTTAATCTTCGTAATCCATGTTGAACAAGGACCTTCAAGCCTTCTTTTGATAGAAAATTGAAGCCTTGCCATCAACAGGCATTGCACTAACCTTGCTGACTTTGAATTTTGAAGTCAAGAATATGATCCACAAACCCAAGAATTAAGCTGCGACCACAAAGTCAATCCGCACAAACAGGTCTCTTCTCCTTCATCTCAATCCACAATGCGAACCATAAAATTAAACGAAGATTCTCCATGACTAAAATCATCTTCAATGGGGAAGACAAGATCGATCTTCCAATCTCGATATCCAAGAGCTCCCTCCCAACATACCAGGTTTCTATTCAATAAGTAGTATTTTGATCCACAAGAACGTTAACAAAGCCCAATATATAGTAGTCGTTTTTGCAAATTGCAACCGCAGATATCTGCTCTCTCTGAAAAGGGGGAAGGGACAAATGGTAAATCCACAGAACTAACATAACATTCCAAAAAGAAACTGCTACTATGAATTTGGACAACTCTGTGTTAACCCCCTATCATCCTGAACTAGATTTTCTTGTGGTGTCTAAATCAATACGAGTGCTTCGTGGTGCGGTAAGCGTGGACATCAAAGACACGGTATAATGTCAAGATCCGTGCTCCTAAATCGGGGTGTTGTCGATGCTCCAATCCAACATCAAAACCAATGATGCACCGAACTCTCCAACTTGCTCTCAAGTGCGAGACACTGGAATCTGTTCAGAGAGGTTAACCCCTAAATGACGGACCCATGACCATTGCTTTCAAACTCCATTGCCCATCACTCAATTTGCTGCCATTTTGCAACTAGATATGTATGAAAAAATTTATATTTATTTTTCAGAGATGAAATTACATGTCTCCTTTACTTCACAACAAAATTTAGATTTTTTTGTGGAAAACTGATTTTTTTTGAGAATTTTTGAAGAGAAAGTGAAGAAAAATCATAATAAATAGAAAATTATTTCAAAAAATCCGAAAATTTCACCATATGTGTATATTACAATGACAAACATCATGGTGTAAACTCAATTTCCGTGTCATTCTATAATTAGAAAATAATAGACATTGAAAATACACCCAAAGTTCAAATTGCAATAAAATATGTAATATTAGGAATTTTTTCAAAATTCAAATTGGAGTAGAAACTAGAGTAGATGAACTTCATTTTATTAGTTGGACTCAAACTCAAAAAATATCATTTTCGAGGAGAAATTTCAGATTTAGAGCAAGGAACAAGAACTTCCCAATACACTCTAAAATAACATATTTTGTGATTCGTTTTTTTTAATAACTTCTCATTTCCATGAAGAGTTGAAGACAAATATTGGAAAGAGTACAAACTCAATTGGATACTCTTCATAACCCAATATGAAAGGTCAACAAGGAAAAAGAAGATGAAAAAATGCTTTTGAACTATTCTCAGCTCAGCAGTAATGTCATCCAAACGCCAAAAATTGGCGTCCTCGGCGTTCTAGGGTTAAGCAACTACAATACATCGTTATGCACAGAAGCTGTGGAGAGTGAAGGAAGTCATAATCACAAACAATCCCTCGTATTGATAATATACCGCGTGAAGCATATGTCTTTAAGGGAGACAATATAGACACCTCTAAAATTGCCTTGGAACCTTAACCACTCAGAACCGTCCTTTAGTCCTTTAGTCCATCTGTTACGACCTGGTCATAATAGCGCCAGTGTCCTCAGGACTAGTTTACAGAATTTAGTGCAATATGCTACCTTCAAGACTAACAAGCATCAACTTTGGCTACCTTGAGAGTGAGTACTAGTATTAAAAATAATAGAAAAGAAAGGATTTTGCAAGTTGTAAAGGATCATTGGGAGTACTATAACACAAAACTGACTAAATAGATGCTAATTCCAATGTGGATGAAGTTGCAAATTGGCTATCAAATTCTATTGCTTATTGTAGTTTTTGCTAAAATCTAGTTCTTTCAAGGAATTTTTACGATGTACATTTAGCTACTGAAAATCTTCAATAGCAATGGAGCAAATTTTAGCCAATTTTGTGAATGCTGAACAACATTGAGTACTGAGGCTAGCACTTAAGCTTGTGTTGTTTGTGACTTTGTACTAGTGTGGCAGCAATTGCCTACAATTGAGACCTTGTTGACCAATTTGCATCCCATTGCATGCAACACTAGTAGAGCATTGATGCCAATTAGGAACAAAATTTCTAAGATCAACCCTAAATCCTAAATTCCAAGCGTATGCAACATCAAAATCTTGAGGCCTACACAAAACTCTATCTCCAAACAATTGCCTTGCAACCCTAAGCTAAAAATTGCATTGAAAAATTGAAAAAATTGTAGAAAACCATGTTTGCCATACAAAGGAGTGAAGACAACAATTCCAAAGTTCAAACTAACCCCAGCTGCATGGGAGTACCCTAAATCCTAAATAGTTCTTTAATAGATCTTTCAAGTGAACATAAATCCCCGTCACACAACTTCCATTGTAGATTACTCAATGTTTTGTTTTTTTCATAATAGATTCTTACATACCATCACTTTATTGGCGCATTTAAAAAGAGATTGGTTTGAATAAGCTGGATTGCCTAATAGCAACAAAAAATTCCTCCAAAAAAACTTGGATTTACTTGATTGTATACACTTGATCATTTACATGAAATTGTTTGTCTACATTTACACTTATCCTACTATTAAAAGTGTACACGGTCCCTATCTATAAATGCTAATGTATTAATACAAATTCCTACTATATGATATTTTTACATTGCCTAATTTATATATAATATAATATGTAGCATTTCATGGACTTTATATTAGCCCTATATATTATATTATATTAGCCCTCTTTGAATTAAATGGACCTTGTCTTTTAACTCATGTAGTTTTCTAAAAATCTCAAGTGATCTCCTTGGGCAATGGCCTGAAATTCTTTTAGTATGGAAACTAAACCTATGAAGTTTTGTTTTTTAATTATAAATATTTAGTTAAAAAATAAATCCTATAAGTTATTTTTTGAAGGAGATTCTCACATTGCTCAAAGAATGAGACTCTCCATAACTTTATCATCTTTTGTCCAAATAGAATGAATCCAATCATTTCATGTAGACAAAAATATTTTCCAATACAAACAAAATTAAAAAGAATTTAAATTTATTTTTTGTTGCATGAGGTTGAGCATTGGGAGCTCAATGGGTCATAACTTTTGCTTTTGTGCATTGATGGGAATAAAAATGACAATCTCCAAAAGTTAATATATTTTTCTATCTTCAAAAAAAGTTTAAAAATTTATGCCAAAAATTGAGATTGTAGAAACTATACAAATTCTTATTTGTCTGTTGAGAAGATAGTTACACCTTTAGGACTTCAGTTTAATATTCATTATCTAAATACCATTATATATATTGGTATCAAGGACATTGAATTTTTTTTCTAATATTAACTTGTTGCAATTTTTGTTGGAGTCATGAAGTATTTCCATCTATACTTATACTAAATATGTATAATGAGGATGGAATACATTCATTTATCAAAATTTATATACAATCATCCCAAATTAGCAACACATTCATCCAAAAGTGACAATATCACTCCACAAAATATTAGATATTTATAATTTTTTCAAAATCATTCATTAATCTTCTATAGTGCAAATTGCATTTTTCGATTTGATTTTAAATAGCAAAAATCAATATATAGCTAAAAATCTTAGTGATTGAGTATCTAATGTTTGAGAATGGAAGTATTCAAATTATTTAAATAACTATAGTGTAATAACTATAGTATAATAATATAAACTTATTAGTGTTTGTCCCACCTTGGTCATTCCAATCTAAGGCTTGTTTCCTTCCAAAAGCAAGGGGGCTAGAAAATTTAGAAGTTTTCCTCAGTCTAAGCCCCTCATTTGCCATTGAGAAGTGTTTTTTTGGAAGTCATGACCTGAGGATTTGTATAATTGCCAAAAAGGCATGAAATAGAATATAAATAACTAAATAAATAATGCATTTCAGCAAGGACCTCCAAAATTTCAATTTGACCCACTTCCTTGAAGTGAGTTTGACTATAATTCAAGGGGCTCAAAATTTGAGAATTTTTGTTGCAACTTAAGAAAAAAGTGTGCTTCATGTCATTAGGTCTTCTTGGAGTCTTGTGACCTTTCATTTCATGATGCAAAACCATTTTCCAAGGCCTTTTAAACTTCAACCAATCAAAGCCTTCAAAAATTTGGCTCCCTCACCTTTAGATTTGGTGTAAGATAGGAGGTCCTAAAACAAACTAGGCTCTAATATGGCCCTCCAATACAAAGATACATTTTTCTTTCGTGAATGTACCATCAACGTATAAATAGTGTACATTTCATAACCATTGCATTTCAACTTCAAAAATTCCATGAAGGTCCAAAAAATATAAAGTGATTTGGATTTTATGCCAATTCCATTTTTTTTTCAATAAAAATTTATTGAATTCTTTCATTGAAAATTACTATGAATTTTTTGAGAAAAAAATGAAGGAAATTCATATCAAATACTAAATACACTCAAAAAATCTTAAATTATTATCACAGATGTATATTATAGTGCAAACCATTAGGATATATATTAAATTTATTGTGTCACTTTTAAATTAGAAAATTAGCAAACCATGGCTATAGGCCCAAAGTTCATATAGCTATAAAATATTGAGAGTTAGAAATTTTCCAAAATTTCCAATTGGAGTAGAAATTGCATTTGATAAGTTTCATTTCATTAGTTCAACTCAAATTCAAAACCCATCAATTTTAAAGGCTGAAATTTACATCAAGAATAAATAATAAGAAATGGCCCAAATTTGTGGATGATGATTTGTGGATGATGATTTGCAGATGATGATTTGTGGATTAAGCATTTTCTTCTTAGAAAGGTCAATAATACCATAGTAAGGGAATATGCAATACTATTCATTAAAAATATACTCAAGTACCTTCAACCAAAAAAATGGATGAAAATGTATTTTTTTCTGTTCTACAATATGAAGAAAAGTCATCCATCAGACACTAAGTATCTGCAGCAATGTTATAAGTTAATCCTTAAACGATGCTTCGGCCATTTTTCTAGCTAATGAATGGCAAGGAATCTCTTTGTGTAGGACAAAAGAGCAATTGTTTATTCTCGGAATTTTGTGCAAAAAGGGGAAATCATGCATAGTAGTTTGACCTCCAGTGAGCACTTTTGATTTTTTTAAAGTAGATGATGTCATACAATGCCAAAAGGCATGATTTCCATGGTCACCGATCAAGCGTTCAAGGGTTAAATTTCTTCCCAAAAGACGACACTCCACAAGACAAATGCTGGATATTTAAGGTAACTTTGTCTATGACAAGCAAAATTTTGGACCAGCCTAATGCAGGCCAAAAACTTTATGAGCAATACATTTCACAAGACACATGTAGCACTCATGAATTTTTGGGCCTGCATTAGGCTGGTCCCAAGTTGGCCTGTCATAGGCAAAGTTACCTTAGCCATTTCTGCAACTTGATGCATGACAAGAACCGTTTGGTCCTAGGCTAGGGCAGGATTGAATCAAGAGCCCATTTGTTTGTCCCATTGAAGGCCCTAACTTACATTGATCAAAGTTTTGATTTTGAACAACTTCATCTCGTCAACAATGATTGCATCATATATTTTACATTAGGGTTTATGAAAGATGTTATAGTAATGAAATAAGAAGTGATATGGCTACTAGTGCAAAATGGATATGTACAGTCAGGTCCAGCTCAATTACGAATTTTTTGCATTCCCAGTAAAAGAAGTTCCATTGCTGCCAACTTTGACACCCTCCCGAGGGTTGAAAATTTGTTTTTTTGCCTTGAAATTTTTTTACGAGTTCATCTCTATGTTAATAACATATGTACAAAATTTCATGGCCAAAAGATTTATAGAAAAAAAGATATTCAAAGTCTACCAACATGTGTAGTTGCAAGAAAAATTTCACTACTACCAACTTTGCCACCCTCCCAAGGATTGAGAATTTTTTTTTTGCCATGAATTTTTTTACATGATATCATGTCTATGTTGATAATATGTGTACCAAATTTCAAAACCAAAAGGTTTACACAAAAAAAGATATTTGAAATCTACCAACAAAGGGAGTTGGAAAAACAATTTCACTACTGCCAACTTTGCCACCCTCCCAAGGATTGAAAAAAACTTTTTTTGGCATGAAATTTATTGTCATGGAAGCATCTCTATGTTGATAACATGTGTGCCAAGTCTCAAGTTCAAACAACTCACATAAAAAAAGATATTTGAAATCTACCAACATAGGGAGTTGGAAGAGTGATTTTTTCAGCCCTTGTTATAGTGTCATTTTGTGGGTTAAGGTTTGACACGGATGTAAAAAATCATTCTCACAACTACACCTCTTGGTAGAGTTCAAATATCCTTTTCTTGGTATAAATTTTGGACTTAAAATTTGTCACACATATCACCAACTTAGAGATGATCTCATGACAGAAATTTCATGGTAAATAAACAATTTTTCAGCCCTTGGGAGGGTGACAAAGTTGGCAATAGTGAAATTGTTTTTCCAACTCTCTATGTTGGTAGATTTCAAATACCTTTTTTTGTGTGAGTTGTTTGAACTTGAGACTTGGCACACATGTTATCAACATAGAGATGCTTCCATGACAATAAATTTCATGCCAAAAAAAGTTTTTTTCAATCCTTGGGAGGGTGGCAAAGTTGGCAGTAGTGAAATTGTTTTTCCAACTCCCTTTGTTGGTAGATTTCAAATATCTTTTTTTGTGTAAACCTTTTGGTTTTGAAATTTGGTACACATATTATCAACATAGACATGATATCATGTAAAAAAATTCATGGCAAAAAAAAAATTCTCAATCCTTGGGAGGGTGGCAAAGTTGGTAGTAGTGAAATTTTTCTTGCAACTACTCATGTTGGTAGACTTTGAATATCTTTTTTTCTGTAAATCTTTTGGCCATGAAATTTTGTACATATGTTATTAACATAGAGATGAACTTGTAAAAAATTTCAAGGCAAAAAAACAAATTTTCAACCCTCGGGAGGGTGTCAATGTTGGCAGCAGTGGAACTTCTTTCACTGGGAATGCAAAAAATTCGTAATTGAGCTGGACTTGACTGTACAATAAACCCACAAGGAAGTTTACATTCACAACAATCAATTAACAGAAACACAGTACATACCTCAAATTTTAAGTTGCCACCACATGCTCAAAAATGATCCAAATCAAAAACCGCAAAGTGCATTGGAAAGATAATGAAGTCTACTTTGCTGATGTCTTAATCATTTTCAAAAAACTTGTAAAATTATATATATAAATAGCATTTTTTGGCATACTATCTACCATCTAGTGCTACTACCATTAGCTTTGATTACGACCTTCATAAGGTGAGACATGCTAGTAAGGAGAACTTCAATCATCTTTAGAGACACCTCTTCCCATGCCCTTCGAATGGTGTTGATTGATTCTTCTTTGTTTGGCGGTAGTACCTCATATTGGATAGTGTCTTTCACAATCTTCTATAGGTTTTTGATGGGATTTAAGTTAAGAAAGTTTTTGGGCCATGAAAGCATTCTCTTGCCATGCGCTTGCCTCCAATCACTTGTTTCTTTGCTACACTGCACTTAAGTGCCATCTTCCATGAGTATAAGTGTTTCAAGGTGATCATGCAAAATTAGAAGTTATTCAATTAGCGTTCATAGACTACAACAAAGTCCCTACTTTTTCGGATATCAAGAGGCATTATAAGAAGAGGGAACTTATCAAAACCAGTGAATGCACCACATACCATCATTGATGAACAACCAAATTTAAAAGACAATGCTAAACAATCCAAAGAAAACCATTTGAATGTGTAACTTTTGCCATACCTTCATTTGCCTTGCTCTTTTTTCAATTTTGAATGAAGATTTGTTAGTCTATATCACATTCTTCCAATTAGATGTTGTCTAGTGCTAGTATTCATAACTCTAAAGCACACCTTATACCACCATTGAAGTCACTTGTTACAAATCAAGAACACCTACAATCTCACACAATCTATTTTTGTCTCTAGAAGTGCACTTATTTTCCAAAGCACAAGCACAATGCATCTACAAGCTACCACATTGTTTGGCCGAAGTATGTTTCCACTGAGTGGTGGTTGGAGTTCCATATGTGAAGCTCTGATTGAAAAAAATCTGAATTATATTGGTGCAAGAAGCTTTGATGTTGCCTTCAGAGTGTAAGAGGTGCAAATAGAACTTGAAGTGCAATCAATGCAATTCAATTTTTTCTAGACATGTGTCTTTAATTAGTATCTAAATCACACCTAGCATATAGTTAATTCGTTTTCCAACAATTAGGTGGTAGTTTCATGAAGTTGGAGGTATGAAGTGGAAGATATGCTCAAGCAAAGTTGCACTTTATTTTCAATGGTATTTTGAGTTTGAAAATTTGAATGTAAACCTCCTTGTGGGTACTATACACGAACCCCAACCGTATGTGGCAGTGCCTCACTTCTAAGGAGATAGTTGTGTGCTTGGAAACCATATCAATATAGTGAAAAATCATACATGAATTACTCAAGGAGTACACATGTCATTTTTCTATTGAATGTAAAACTTTTATACAAATTTTGAAAGAGGTCTTCTAGTCATTTTTTCATTGAATGTAAAACTTTTCATTGAAGAATTCTCAAAGGGATTTGTTAAAAAGGATTTCAAAGCTTTTTTCAAAGAAATATGCCAAAAGTGTTCAAAAAATCCGCATAGTTATGAACATAAATTCAACTTTGCTTGAAAGATTTTAGGGTTCTATCAAATTAAGCTTTGAACATCAATCTTGAAGAACCCTAAAATATTTGGAGCTTCCCTAAACTTTGTAGTCAAACAATGTATGTGTTAATAAAATCCTAAGCAAAAGAAAGCCCCTATTTGACCTACTCAAAAAAAATGCTAAGAGTAATATGAAGCCCAACATAATTAACTTTATTTGTATATAGACCTCAATCTAATCTACAATCACAACAATTCCCATTCTCTTTCAACAACACGGCTTATAAATACACAAAACACAAAAAAAAAGTACATAGAATTTTAGACATAGAGTTTTATAATCCCTGACACATTGAAGCATCTTTCAAGAAAATAAAAACCTTTCCAAAATAAAACTCAAATTTTTGGATAGGGCTCTTATGCTTTAGTACCCACCAACAACCCAAGCTCATAAGCACAACAAGATATGAAAAGAATCCATCATCTTTTTCAACAAACACTTCCTTTCACTTATTCATAAGGAAATTTGATAATGCACAAAAATTCTTTGTTGCAACTTCAATGTTAAACTCTAAACGTGAAGCTCATTCCGTTGAGAAGGATCTTCAAAAACTAACTGACTATCAATTATGTAACATCCATATTGCTTTTGCTTAGAAATGGTTCTATTCCATATTAAAATCTTTGTAAAAATTAGGATAATAATTGAGGTTCAACAAACAACTCCATATTCACAATCTTCTCAAGAAAGCCAATGCAACTCTCAAAAAATCTCTTTACTCTAATTCAATGCAAATGAGTCTATACACAACCTCAATTGCACAAATAGTAAGTGGACCTCCAAGAATTTATAAAAAAAAGACAAATGTTAAGAATTGGTTATCAAAAGTTTAGGGAATTTTGGAAATTTTACATTTGAATTAAAATTTCACCTCCAGAGGCAAAGTCATCGTAAAACCTAACGGCAAAGCAAACCTTGTAAAGCACATTGCCACACAACAAGAAAATGGGAGACCACAAACCTTGAGCAGCAAACCTTCGAGCAACCACAACAACAATACTTTTCAACCTGGAAACCCTGCTTGCCATTTTTGCAACATTATGTATAGGGCAATGCCCGAGGAGGAGGGCATTTCGGGAAATAAAGGGCCGACGAGGAGGGCGGAGCCCGACAATGAGGCCCTTTATTTCCCGAAATGCCTGACGACGAGAGTCATTGCCCGGCGTAAACTGCAGCTAGCAAATCAGCAGAATATGAAACATTTGGGATGATATTTGAATAGAGGATGAAAAATCCATAATGCCCGATTACGCGGGCAAACCCTCGTAATCGGGCATTACAACCTGATTGCGGTACAGAAGCAGCCCGCAAAGTGAACAGACCATTTGCTGGCAGTGGTTTACGGGTGTCCAAGTCCACAAATTGAAATGGCACATGAACGTCTTTGCTTGGTCTCCTTTGACGTTCCTAATAATGTTCCATTTTCTTTTCAAGAGCTTTACAACCCTGAAATATAGAGATGCTAAGATTAGGAGAACTTTGAGAGGCTTGTGTATGCTAAAAAATGAACATAATTCATATTGTAAATTGCATTGGAATCACACTAAAGTCTACTTCATCATCATTATAAATGTATACATATGTAGTTGAAAATCATACAAGGAGTTTGATGTTTTGTATACTCTATCTACCATCTAGTGTTGCCACCATTTGTGAAAATTACAACTTGTATTTAATTGCACATATTAGAATAAGCATTTACAATTAATTTAAAGATACTTGATCCCATAAGACTTGAATTGCTTGTATGATTTCTTTCTTGTTCTTCATCCCATTGCAAAAAAGCTTTGAATATCTTTCAAAGGTTCTCTATGAAATGATAGATACACTATAAGAAACCAATGTTTTTTTAAACATCACAAAAAATGTGGCTGCGCGTTTTCTTTGATGCGCACATAGTCAGCGTTGATGTCACCTAAAATCCGTTATAATTGACGGCCAAAAAACGTCATGAAATTTGAAAAAACGCAACCGATTTCTACTTGTTTTTTTGTAATGTCCTACAAAATGGGGTCTTGGAGAGTCACCAAAAGAGGGCACGTGGAGGACAGGTCGGCTCTACGTGAGCGGCTCAAGGGCGGGCCACATGGTTCACTTTTTCATCCAAGGCGTTGGTGACGTGTGCCATGACATGGACCCCTCAAAAAACTTTTTAACTTGATCGTGTTTGACATGGTGGATGACATGGAGGTCAGTGAATCTGACGTTTTTCATCCAGACTATTTTTTCATCCACCCCATTTTTTTCATCCAATCCATTTTTTCAAAAAATAATTGGTTAACATAAATTAAAAAATAAAAGTAAACAACAAAAAAAATGTAGAATTCACCAAGAAGTAAAAAAACTTACCATTTACCATCAATTTTATTTTGGTGGAAAAATTACATTAAAATGAACATTTTAAGGGTCATATTTATACCCATTCTTTGTCCATGCTACGACAAACAATATGAGATAAATAGCCAACATTGTTTGAGATGTCCAATCCAACATCCATCCATCATTTCTTTTTTTTCCAAAATATGCCACGTGGCTGCCCTTTGCTAAAAAATTTGTCCATTATGAGACAAACAATATGGAATAATTAGCCTACGTTGTTTGAGACGTCCAACTTGACGTCCAGCTCAACGTCCATCCATCCATTCATTTATTTTTTTCTAAAATATGCCACGTGGATGCCCTTCTCTAAATCTACTTGTTGACGTGGCAGTTTATGTTGTATGCGACGTTTTATAAAAACATGGCCATGTCGCAGTTGACATTGTCACAAACATAGCTGTCCACAATGACATGGTCGCATTTTCTGCAAAACACATACATGTTTTCTACAAAACACGTACATGTTTTTTAGAACATCTGACGTTTGAAAAAACACGACACGTTTGTTGCTAAACGCCACCCAAAATGTGCTTTTCTTATAGTGTAATATACTGACGTCGCCGGAAACAAGTTCTGTTTTTTGCTAACGACACCAAAAACGGGCTTTTCTTATAGTGATAGTGTTTAAAAAAAATTCAAATCGTTGAATGATTTTAAATTATTTATTTTTTACTTATTATGAAGTTGAATTGTACTTCATTGCAATTATGCATGCTAGAACTTCTTAAAGTTGTTGAACTTTCTAATGAAAATTGATTGAAAAATTCATAAGTTCATTGGACCTTGTTGTATTTTTTGCGTATTGTCTTGTGGAATCTTGGGTTCTATAGACTAGGAAAATGACTACAAGAAGACCTATTAGTATTCAAATTTATCATGTCGGTATTCTTGTGGGTCATTTCCCTAGTCTATGTGGCCCACGTTTGTGCAACTGTGGCTAGAATAATCTATAGAATGTAATACATTCTAAAGATTAGAATCTATTTTTTTCCTTCATTCATGCTTCAACGTGACTCTCCAATAGAAATGAAATTGGCAATTAACCCTTATAAGTTTAAAGGAAGAAGAAAAAATATAGATATTCTAAAAAGTATGACTTCTTAATTATGACTTTCAAATTTGATACAAATCTTTGAGAAGGTTAAATTTTTTTTAGAAACAAAAGCCCAAAATACTATGATACTCTATGCAATATTGCTTTTTGAAACAAAAACTCATATAAAAAGTAAAAAATGATCTAATAGGAATGGAACTTAATTCAATAATGTTATCCCATTTACCACCAACTGCACTACAAGTGGCTCTCGCATTGAAGTAATGCCTTACTTTTCAAATAACCTAGATTTGCACACATTCCTTGCATTCATTGGAGATGTAGCTTTTGTTGATGCATAATTTCCTCCCCTTGGATGAGAACCATTAGAGAGTTCTTTAAAAACATATTAAATATATTTCATCCAATGCATTTTAATGATATTTGGCCATTCATATACCACTTTGAGCTTTAAATTTTTTTTTGGGTTAATTGACTTATAACATTGAGGATTTAGGATGTAGCTAGATATAACTACCTAATTTACCAAGAATACTTTCATAATGCTTTGGTTGGAATTTAGGTTACAATTGACATCTCAAGGCAAGTTGCATGCCCGGGAAGGACACTCCCTGCATTTTAGCAATCCACGTGCGATGGAAAAAGTAATACATGTAATACATCTTAAAATTTAATTTTTTTTCCAAAAAATAAATTGTGGATAGATTTTACTACTTTAAAAGTTTATGTTTTGAATTATTGGTATTTTTTATGCTAATAGTAATTAGTTAAAAAAATTTTAAGAAAAAAGATACACTGTAAAGCTGAAAATAACTTTCACACCTCTATATTATATAAGAAAAAAAATTTGAAAAATGAAAAAAAAATTCTATAGAATAGCTTTCTACTGAAAGTTTATTTTGGTTGAATATTGATGCAATAGTCATCTTCATGTGAGCTCTATATATATTTTTGTTGGAAAACATGCCATTTTAGTTCATTTTTCAACCCTTTCTAGACAATATATCTTATGTTATTTGGAATTGAAATTTTTGTCAATAGAAACCCTTAGTCATTGTTAAACAAAGCTCAAAATTTTAGGATGAAATTTTAGTTTATTCAAAAGTAAATAGGGGGTCAAAAAATCACTCCGCTACACGTGGGTATCCCAAATGTAGTGAGAGTGACCTCCCCTAGGTTGCTTGGTGCTTTTTAATTAAAAAAGTTAAACATCCCATGCTATAGAAACATTAGAATGACACTTTATATAAGTTTCATCTCAAAATGGTGCATGTTGATTTAACATTAGAATGATATGAAAAGAATAGTATTTTATAAATTCATACACATCTTCCCTCTAGAATTCAAACCTCTTAAACCCACTTAATTATCCAATTTTGTCAATTGTCCTTTTGACCCCTAAACGTCCTAGGGGACCAAAAATGTCCTTATATAGTCTAGAAGTGCTATAACTTTTGCATCTAATGTACGAATTTAATAAACTTGTTGTAAAAATTGAGCTTTCTTTTTAAGTTTGAATTGTAAAATTTTCAGATCAATCGAAGTTTAGAGGTTCAATTTGAGTTCACCAAATTGCATTTGATAGCTGCAACTGTAGGGGCTTGTATCTCCTTTATCTAATGTTTGTTTTCAATAAAATTTGTTGGATTATGTTTCCCTTTCAATCTAGTTATTGTGGTAAAATTTTCATGTCAATCCAAGTTGTTTTGAATGTTTGGAAGCAATTCAAAGTTCAAAATCATGATATTTTTGGATTACAATGAACTTTGGCAGCTTGTTTCTTCTTCATACAGTGTTTGTTTCCAATAGTTGTTTCTGGGAAAGTTGCACATACTAGTCTAGTTTATGTGGCTAAAATTTGACATCAATCTAAGAAGTTATGAGTGATTGAGAAGAATTTGAGTAGAAGGAGGTTCAGCCTCAAATGTGTTTTTTGCAACTTCTCTTACTATTTTTTTACATTTCAAAGCCATTTTGCAAACATAATGAGTCAACTGAATGATATTTTCTTTCACTGATGTCTTTATATGTTGGTTTTGAATCACTTTATAGTTTAAAGGTTTTTCATTTGAGTAGGTTTAAAAATCGAATTTCACCTCCAAATGTATTGCTAGGAAAATTTCAGCATCCTGTTCTACACTAAAACATTAAAATCTTGCAATCTATGTTGCCAAGTGACTCCAAATTTGATTCATGTCATCTACAACATGTACACTACAAGATTTTACGATAGAGAATTCTATCTATAACTTATGAGGGCAGGACAAGCTTGGAAAAGGGCCCCATAGTCAACTATGCACATGGAGCCAATGAAATACATGAATTGTGAGTCATTTTAGCATGGCATTAATTTCAACAGGTTTTTTTGCACTCGTGAGCTTAACATATGAGTTGTTTCGAAGAAAGAACTCCAATATTTTTATGGATAGGATTTAAGTGAAGTTAGCAATTGCAAGAGGAATGCACACATGAAAGTGTATAAACTTATAGAAGGTGACCACGAAATTGCTACACTTAACCTTTTCATTAATTGTCTTTTAGTCATGCTATTACAACAATATGATAACTAAAACAATAATGTATACAAAAGATTTAGAACATCCTCAATGCACACAATATGCCATTCACATGGTTTTCTCCTATTATAGATTATGTATTCAAACTTTGAACAACAAATGAATGCAAATACACTCCATACACATGGAAATGTGTTTCTTCATTCATCTTTGTGTCTATAGATTCTTGAGATATTTTTTAAAATTTCTAAAAATTAAGATTTTCAAAACATTTATCTACAAAGTTCAAAGACAACACATATGTTTCATCTTAAAAACTAGCTTTTCCAATTCAAAAAGAAACCCTTCCAAAATGACTTCAAAAAGCAAGAAAGATAAAACATACTCCCCTTGTTTTGAACAAAGACAAATGAAGTGTGCTATTGCAAAAAGTCATGAAATTAAGAACAACACACTAATTTTCAACATTTACGGTATACCATTTTAAGATTTAGGATTTAGGGTTTAGAATTTTCTATATCCTTGAAATAGAGTCATCCTCCAAACATTGAAACTACACAATTCTAGAAAGTAGACAGAGTGCTCTTAAATGTACAACTATGGAGAAGAACAACTACAATGAGTTGCGAATTTACCTATTCACTTCAATTATGATGCAAGCATTGTTCAATGTACTCATGAGGCTAAAGAAGACACATCGGACACTTAAATTAGGACTCCCCCTAAATAGACACTTAAAACAAGAAAGAGGGATAATAAGATATAAGATCCCAACATGTACTTCCCCCATCCCAAAATGATCTCCTAGGAGTTCTCCTTAATTTGATTGAAATAAGTTTATTACTCAATCCTAAACATTGAAAAGAGCTCCCAAACTCAAAGTTTCAAAATGATAGGAGTGCACTAAACTCTACTTGGAGCTCGAAATGGGTTAAAATATAGTCATTTTCAGCCTAAGGTTCCAAACATTTTGTCCAACTGGGAGATCATTTTGGGATGGAGGGAATAATAAACTTTTACAAAAATCTACTTAAAATCACTAAATTCTAGCAAGAACTTTTTTCCATCCACCCATTTTTTCCATCCATCCAAATATCCCTACAATTCAATCTTACTAATTCGTCATTTCCTTAGTACAGAGTTCTTTTTAAGTAGCCCCGATTCCTTGAAATCGGAAAACCCCAAGGCTTCCCCCAAATCCACACTTCCCAACCGATAATTGGGTGGTCCCAAAGCAGTTTTTTCCTAAAAGTACTGGCAATGGAATGACAGGTGACAATGAGAAGGCTGTTCCAAAGAATTCAAATGACGACTACCTGAACGACGACTCTTCGTCCCAAACGGGGTTGTAGGCCTGTTTCGAGTTGTGAGCCCGCGCTTCCTCTCTATCTTTGGCATAAGTGAAGTAGAGCGGAGTGTAACACAAGCAGCAGAGGCCGAAGGGGATGGCCATCACTGCAAACAGGCCTCGCGAAAGCGCCAGGGCTTCCGCCGGGGAGCCATTCTTGGGAATCACCATGTGGGTCCTGTAGCCATACACACTCTCCGCCAGAATCCCCACCAGAGGCGCCGCCAGGGCTCCAAACCCTCCTTCGAAAGCCCGGTCAAAGGAGTAAATTACGGTTCTTTGCTGCTCGGGGACCACATCCGCAAACATGGGGTTATTGGCACACGCCTGACACCAACTGATCGTTAAGCCCATGAACAAAAACATGGATGCAAACAAGCCCCATCTGTCAGGGTCTTGCGGGAGGACATGGAGCAGAACCAAGGAGCATGGAATGCCCATGAAGGAGGAGAACTGGGCACACATGATGCGGCCTTTGCCAGGAAACTTTTGCTCGGCACGGTCTCCTAACCAGCCCCCGGAAACAGCCCCGATGGCGCAGCCGGCGGAGAAGATGCTCATCAGGCTGGCGGCAGCTTTGTGTCCAAACCCTGAGATAGCCCGCCCACCAGGACTGCTCAGATCAGTACATTTCCAATGCTGTAAATTTTAAAAAAGCAGTCGACGTGTACCTTGTCCAGTGCATAACAAGGTTGTGTGGTGATTTTGCGAGAAGCGGACAGGTGGAGTGTCTCACCAATCAGCTCCAGCCACATTGTGAAGAAGACCATAGCCATCCATGGCAATGAGCCCACGAGCCCTTGCATTACGATGATCTGAAAGGTTCGTACTTTCATCACTGCTTTAATGGCAATCCAAGAATCAAGCCACGCACTGTGAAGGCTCTTGACCACTTTCTCTTCCGTCTTGAATCTAGACATCACGCGTCTGCAAATAATTTAGAATCAGACTCCCAGCTTGCCAGCACTCCATGTAAAAAACCGTAACATTGAGTTTCGCCTCAACCGTGCAACATGAGCTCATGACAAAGTGAATCCAGACTCTTCAGAACTAGTAGCAACACTTTGTGACCTAAATTCTCAACTTTTCCCAGAAAGAAAAAGCTACTCAAAATCAAAGGAAAACACTGTATAATAATGTCTTCCAAGGAAATGATCTGTACTCACCCGTCCACGCTCCTGTGTTTGTTCGAATTGTCCCGTGGATCCGTAACAAAAACGTGCACCAGCCAGCCAATAACAGAACTCACACCGGCAACAAGGAGAAATGCAACGCGCCAACCAGCCATGCCCCAAATGCTGCCATACCCGGCCATGACCGTGGCGGTGGTGCTGCCGGCGATGCCTCCCACACTGCCCACGAGGTTCAGCCAACCAAAAGCCACCCCTCTTCCCGATTCACTGTAACTATCTGCAATGAAGGACTGCAGAGCAGGCACTACAATGGCGAGCCCCATTCCATTCAAGGCTCGAGAGAATGCGCATTGTGTGAAAGTCAAGGACAAGGCGACTGCGGCGGTGGAAATGGCCCAAAAGAGAGTCCCCAGTCCTATCACCGAAGGGCGGTAATAGCGCATGGCCAAGATGCCTGCAAGAGGAGAGCATAGGGCTTGCACCAGCGTGCGGATGAAGGTGAGGGTGCCCAATTCAGAAGGACTCGCCTGAAAAGCTTCCGAAACTTCTTTGTACACTGCAGGGAGGAGGGTTTCATCCGCCCTCTCGAGAACAGCTGCTAGATTGATGAGGAACAGGGAGAGCGTCAGGCCCCAAAATAGTTTCATCCTGCCACATAAGTTTTTCTTAGTGTCCGCATGTATTGAAATCTAAAAGCCAGGATTTGAAGCAGTAATCGAGGCAATGGAATCACAAACATGCTGGGGAAGGGATGGATGTCATACTTGGAACATGAACACTGAACGCTGTTGAGAAATTGGACAGCAGCTTGCTCAACGGGACCGGCTGCAAATCTTTGACTCTTCACATGTCAAACAAGAGCGAGAATCCTTGGATGACGACCTCGATGCTTGCTAATCATTTGCAAGCGTTCTTGGAGGTTCACAACGCTTGATCACGTCTACGAGAGGGAGCAAACGACGAGTCAGACATGGAGGTCACCCTGCACAGTACTACAAGGGCATCATGGAGTGCTTATAAACCGCGACTCTGTCGCATAACCATTCAAATTGATCAGCAGCGTATGGAATGCAGACAACCCGCAAGAAGAGTGGAGATCAAAGTCTGAAATGGTACGACATACACATAGGCATTCATAGTGGTGCGAGAAAACATCCGCATTAACTTCCAGGCACGACTGATTCCCAAAGTCGGGCAAGTTCCACCTTCATTCGGACCACTCGGACCACTCACTAGTGGTGACAAATCGGCCGAAGATCCCAGCGGCAGCAGCAAGTGAGTGTTGAGACCCCAAGCGAACTCCAGGCAGGCAGGCACGCATTACACTCGGGTGTACTAACAACTCAGAAATTCAAGTTGCTAATAGGACCATCGATCGGGTTCTCAATCAATTTGCAGGACTGTCCCACATCCTGAACCCTAGAATGCTCGATTACAAGCAGAAACTCCTCTCCGCAGGCTGTACTACTACAGGAGTCAAGTTTAGGAAAGACTCTGCCGATACTCTAGGCTCTACTCTGTTAGTAACATATCGGCTACACCCCAAGCTCTGTCTATGTTGGACAACTTCGGACCAGATCACATTGTTCTTTACCCAAGAGACCCCACGGATGCAGCTGCTGACCTTACTGACTTACTTACTGACTCGCCCAACAATGATGTCGAAACCCATTTTATGGGAATTGTTTTTTTATAAGCTTGACTTTCAGAGTAAGTTCAAATCCCTCTAGATTCGTACTGCTGCAAGTGGAGATTCGGTACTCTAGAGGATTACCAAGATGCTGGAGCTCTATTCTAATAGTCGGAAATGGAGGAAACGCGAAGAGCAAAAAGGTTAAATTCACGACTTACTGCCCCTGTAAAACTCTCCACAACCAAAAGGGCAAATCAAACTAGAGATTCAACATCCGAAATACGAGACGACCGGATGATCTACTGACATAGATCACCCAGCAATATTCAAAATCCAACTTCGCGATGAAATCTAATAAACACCGAATTTAGAATCGTATTAGATATTCAACGTGTGAGCTAAACAGGGCGGAATCGCCAGAGCAGAGCAGAGCACGTACCAAGCATGGCAGTCGCTCTCACGACAAAGGCAGCGAGGAGCAGAGGGGGCATTAGAATTTGGCGACGGAGGCAATTTGGCGACAGAGGCAAGTCGCTCAACTAAAACGCCAAACCCTATAAAGAATTGGGGATCTTTCCAGGGCAAAGGTAGCGATTTCGGAGGTCAGGAGATGGCAGAAAACGTCGTCTTTCCGCTATAGCAAAGAGAGAGCCATAGCAGCAGCACAGGAGCTAGCTAGCTGGGCAACTAACTTAAGTTAAGAAGAAAAAGACAGGCACGCTCTTAATCGAACTGAAGTGTTGCTTGGCTTGGCTTTACTTTACTTTCCTGACCAGTGGCGGGGAGGCAGCTGCCCGGCCTCGCGCCTTTGATATCGAGTTTAGCCAGACGCACATGGAGGTTTTCGGTGGCGGACGCCGGCGGTCGCTGGCGTTTTACGCTGGCGGGCTGGCGGTTTTGGTCCTGGCGGAGTTGAGCCCCGCCAGGCGTGGCGGAAGATAAAAGTCAGGTTTTTTTTAATCTTTGTTTACCACTATAGCTTGTTCTAAGTAGTTTCCATTGCTTTTGCTTGGGGCAGAACTTCTTCCAAGATCCTCCAAGTTCAGTTTTGTGAATCCAAGCTTGTAGTTTTTTGTAGGGTTTAAGATAGATAGACCAATATTCGAGCATTTTTGGGTACCTCAAGGTCTCAAAAAATTCATGAATGTTTTTGTAGTGTTAGCCTTTAACAAGCTTTCATGGAACATCAATTTTGTGAAAAAAAATATTGCACTATATTTAATATTAGATGACAAAGTTACATCTCATAGGGTTCCTAAATGCAACTATAGACTAACCTTCAAATTGCTTGAACCGTATTCCTAAAACGGCACTTGACGGTCCCAATCCCAACCCTCTCAAAGTAGCTTAGAAATTGACATGTGATAGAACTTACTTGTGCAAGTAAAATTCATTAATCCACTTTGGGTTCAAGAGTATATGGTGAACACCTCAAAAATAAGGAACTAAATGCTACTTGGGAATGGGTATGTCTACCTTAACCCTTTAGGGCTGAGGGCACCCCGGATCAAGTGCTCAATTTGACCAAAATTGGTTTCCTTGGCCCTAAAGAGTTAAGTTTTCTCTTCTTAGTATCAAAAATTGGAAGGTGGTATAGTTGTAGTGTAATATACACTGGACGAAACCCGTGTTTTTCATAACAATTTTTTTTGAACTTCCACTTGTTTTTATGTTACAATTGATGTTAGGGCTAACCTTTTGACATTAGTTTTAACATCAATTGTAACATAAAAACAAGTGGATGTTCAAAAAAAATTGTTATAAAAAACATGAGTTTATTATAGTGATATACAATACAAGGATGTTTATAACAATGGCTCACAACAATTGCAAGGCCAAAATCAATCACAATTCAAATAGCTATAAGACCAATGGTTTAAGTCAATTGTCTTAGGCATGCTACTTCCTAACAAGCTCTTATTCCTTACACATACCATAAAATTATAGTTTTAGTAGAGATTCTTAGCTTATAGTTTTTTTATGCAAGCAAAAAGTGATTTTTTACAAAAATAAACTACCTTGCGCATAGGAAAGGTCTATTTGCAAAAAAATAAGTGAAAGTGGTGTTAAAGCCTCAACATGTTGAGCTAATAACAAAACTTCTCTAGGATTATTCTACCGGAATTCATGAGATTATTTGGACCTAACACTGGCTTGATGGTGCCCATCATTATCATGGCCTTCGGTCCAGGTTCTTTCTCCAAATACTGCAGAAATTCAATTGTGGTTTCTCATTTTCAACACCTTTTAATGCATGTACACCCCAAAGTCCTAAAATTGGCCTCACACGTTTTCACAAGCCTCTTTGAGGCATGGGATCTAATTTCTGACCTTGCAATAACCTACAATTATCAAGGCATTTAAGTGGTTCATGCAAGTGGAATAATGGTAAAATAAGCCAAATGTTGTATGAGTGTCTCAAGAGCTTTGATAGGGTGGAACATCATATGGTGCGAGGTGGTAAGCAACATCTTCCAAGATGCATTTGGTCAATACCCCTTGCAAGTTGCATGTGTTTTGTGGTAGCACGTAATTTGTTAACAAGGATTCAAGCATGTTCTAGATCCTTGTCATGGCAATAGTCACCAACTATGCCAATCATTGTTTTTTGTGTGATTGCAGTTTGAACTAAAACTTAACATTCCAAAAAGTATAGTCTTCCACACTTTGCAAGTGTGTGCATTCACACCTAATCTTGTTATCCACAAATTTTGACGTGAGTCAAGGGCTTCTAAAGTTATGTAAAAACCAAAAAATAGCATCTACTTACCAAAAAATGAGATTTTGCTATCATATGCTATTTGATCAAATGTAATAATCACCCATCTCCTACAACCAATTGTTCTCAAGCTTTGCAAGCTATTTTCTTAGTAGAAATTCTATTGTTTTCAATGGTCACTTTTGTGGATGATTTAATTCATTAAGATAGACTGCATTAAAGTTGTAGGTCTCCCAAAAACTTGATTTTGATGGAAATGGCTTGGGCACTTTGGGATTATGATACAAAACAAACTCTTTCAAATCAAAGCAAACATTAACTTCCAAGAATGGCAAGGCACATGCATGGAGAATGGCAAAGCAAGGTTCTTTTTTTTTTGGCAAAATTTGCCTAAATCTTACTTTATATGATCACTTGTTGTTGTAACACTAAAAAAATACAATGAAAATATGGATGAAATCATCAGATTCATCCCCAAACCAACATTGGATTTGCTAGATTTTGGATAAAGTTCACTAATATTAGTATGATTTGTGAATGAGAGTCCTTGTATTGAAGATTCTATCCTATTTTATCCATATTTTCCTTACCTACTTGCATTCTTGGATGCCGGTTGCTTTATCAAATTTAGATAATACCAGGTTTTTATAATATATATAATGAGGGTTGTCATTTCCTCAAGGAAGTCACACATGATTATTCTTTTTTTAGATAAGAATAGTATAGGAGATGGTGAACAAAAGTATGACTCCATCATGGAACCATGGAAGTGAAAATGTTTATTAATTCAAGATCAATGTGAAGGTGTCTCTCAGTATTGTCATTGGTCATCACTGGCCTTGGTGTAAAGAACTAAGGTGTGTTTACACTTGGTGTTTGAAGGGTATTAGCAATATGGATGCAGTCTACAAATTTGTCCAAATGCATCTAATTTTCCTTTGCTACTACTCCACTTGCATCCCAACACCAAGTGTGAACATACCATGAGGGGCCATGTGTACAATCAAGGTATGCAATTGCCTATGTAATGAAATTGTGCATTAGTACTGACATTATATAAGGACCAAACACATTAGAGGGCTTCAAACATAAACGTTTTTAGGTGATTCACTTCGCCATTCACCTCTGCAAATTCACTAGTGAACAACCAGGTGACTCACTTGAGGAGTTTCCTCCTAATGTGATTCACGTGAGGAGTGAATTTCAAGAACTCATTTTTGAGCGTCTCATTCTCACGACTATCTTAGACGCTCACAGCCTCACACCTTCCATTTGCATACAAAATGTCACGTGACGTGGCATCGTGTGGATGCCACGTCGGTTGGATGAGGATTTCATCCCACGGATGGATTTCATCCATAGGATTTCATCCATAGGATTTCATCCATCCATTTTGGACTTAGGGTTTGAGTACTTAGTTAGTTGTTAGTACTTGGCTTGGCATTTTTGCCAAGTCAAGTCTTGTGAGTTAGAGAGGAGGTTGAGAGCTCTTATGTTATCATTTTATGAGTAATCACCATTATTCCTTCTTGTTTTGCTTACACTCTTGGATTCACCCGTGAGGGCGTGAGAGATAACTTGACTTAGCGTGTGGTTTGATCTACATCTTATCATTGAGAGCATGTTGTATATATGTATTCTGATTTATATTTTTGTTTTATTCTTTGTTAGTTCTTATTACCCGATATGTTGTTTTTAGCGATAGTTATTTACACAACAAAAACCCTAACTGCAAATTTGCGGGCGCGTCCAAATTTTGGCGTAAAGAGTGAAAGAAAATAATTCACCAGAGAGCACGTTTCCTATGAGGTGAGAAACTCGTAGGCCAGATTTCATGTTTGAACCCCGTATTGATTAATGAAAATTATATCTACTACAAGAGCAATGGCGTCTCATAACTGTGATAATTACCAAATGAAAGTACCAAAAGTATATGAAGTAATACTTCAATTAATCTTGGAAAATGTAGTAGTCATTGTATATAAAAAAACAAAAGCAAAACTGTAGCCGGAAGTAACTTCGGTGTGGCGGTTGCTGGCGGGGCTGGTGCACATGTGCGGGCCTCTCTGCCCTACCACAACCCACCAATATATTAAACCAATCTAGCCCTGCCACCTGGCCAGGCAGATGGCTGGTGGCGGGGCGGAAAACCTTCATGTGCCCAAGGCTGTTGACGACTCGATGATTTTCCACCTAAGCTCAATTCTGCAGTGCACGAACTTAAAATTGGCTAAATTTAGCAGGATTGCTAACAAATTTTCATGCAGCTAAAAAAATGTAAGCTTTCTAGTGTTAAATTTGAGGTTTGTAGTTTTTTAGTACTGTTTTTAGTCACTTGTGCTAAGAGTGAAAATCATATTTGGGATCAGTAGACGTGCACACCATTGAAAGAGCAAATTGACCCGTGAGTGCCCAGCCCAGCGCTCCATATATTGCTTCTCTTGATTTGAAGCCTTGTTTTGAGGCATTGGATCTAGTTTTTTGTCTTGCTACGAACTACAATTTTGAAGGCATTCAAGTTGTCCATATCAATGGAGTAACGGCGAGGAAAGTCAAATTGTTGTACAAGCATTAGAAGAAATTTGATTTGGTGAAACATAGTATGGAGCAACAGGGGCGTGGTAGCAATTAGCATTTTACAGGCTGCAACTGGTCAACATCCCTTGCAAGCTTCCTTGTGTAAACTTTGTGGTAGCAGGAAAGTTGTTGGCAAGGGGTCAAGTATGTTCTAGATCCTTATTATGACAACCATGACCAACTGTGCCACTTATTGTTTTCCATGCAATAGCCATTTGAAGCCCTAAAACTTGACATAAAAAGCAGTGCAATCTTCAACAATTTACAAGTGTGTGCATTCACATCTAATCTTGATGCTCAAAAAATTTGAGATGAATCTAGAGCTTATAGAATTTTGTAAAATTCATCAAATAACTATGCACCAAAAAATGAGATTTTGCCATCACACATTGTTTGATCAAATGTGATAATCTCCCATCTTCTGTAGTGGATTGTTCCCAAAATTTGCAAGCCATTTTCTAAGTAGGGGTTCCACTATTTTCAATGGTCACTTTTTGTGGATCATCCAATTGACCAAGATACAATGCATCAAAGTTGTGGGTCCAAAAATCTTGATTTTGGTGAAATCAGCCTAGGCGCTCATGGGTTGAGAATGGCACTCTTAGCCAAATGTTATAATTCCTCACCAATAATTTTAGCTGCCTCAAATTCTACAATTGATTGGGTACATACTTTAAGTGTCATTTAACCCCTCAAGGACATAGCGTGCCGTTGCAACCAATCACTACAAGAAAACCATGGTTGAATCTACAAAAAGTTGACAAAAAATGTGACTTAATCTACAATATACTATAGATACTGTAGATTAAGTCACATTTTTTGTCAACTTTTTGTAGATTCAACCATGGTTTTCTTGTAGTGAATAGAATACTAGGTGTTTTTCTTGTATTTGGAATAGATTCACACCTTTATTGCATTTGACATCAACAAAGAAGTTGGAGAATAAAGCAAAGAAATTCTAGTGAGCTACTTGAGATCCCTAAAACTTTGTACCGGTAGCAAATACCAATTATACGGCAGCGTATATACTACGGCCTATGGTCTTTTAAGGGTTAATGCATTCAACATTCTCCAATACCTTTTTAAAAAATACTTGAAATTGCGAATACAAATACACAAAATTTAAAATGAAGAGGTATGAAACATAATAAGTAAAATAATGAATTTTTAATCATATAAGTTTTGGTTGTCAAAAATTCAAGTTTGAAGGATGCATTAAAAAAACATGTATTTCAAAGAAATGTTAGATAGTTCTCAATTTGTTTATGGCATTGGGTATCTAAGGTTATTCACATTGAAAAGCCATCACTTATAGTTACAAAGATAATATTCATTAATATTGGAAACATTTACAATTTCTTTTCTAATAAGTATTTTTCTACAACGCTCATCACACTATGACTTTATTGCTTTGTATGGTAAGGTACGTGCATTGCTTGTGAGAGTTGTAATCTTGGCCCATTATTTTGTACCTATTTCTTTTATTGATTAATTCAATAGGTCTAGGATTTGAGCTAGAAAACTTTGTGATTGATATGGAAAATTTCTTTCAGCTTCATTCAATTTTGTGCTTGTAAGACAATATACACAAGGTATGCTGAGCTCCAATCTGCTGGACCTTTCCATTTGCTATACTGTAATTTGTTTAATTTTCACAAGGCATGGTGTTGATAAGCGGGAGTCTTTACAAATAGAGTGATTTTTAACTACACCTTGCATTATGGCAAAATAAAAGTTTTTGCATATGTTATGTTTGCTAGGAGGGAACTCTAAAAGCAAATATATTCTAGCTACAGTGACAAGTCAAGGTTTACTACATATACTTTCATCAGTTGTTTTTTATTATTCTCAAAGCTCACCTCTCATGATGTTCATTGGTTGTTCCTTGCGTGATGTAGGTTGTCTTGTTGATTGGTTGTCTAGTTGCCGTGATCTGGTTTGCTTCCGTTTTGTTCTTGTTCAATGCGGTGCTGGTTTTCATGTTTGTTGCTGAGGTGGTTTTTGCAAAGATGCTTGTGATGGTGTCTTTAGAGAGGTGAAGAATAGGCTGAAGACATCAAGCATAGTCTTGATTGTGTCTTATTGGCATGATGCAAATGTTGTACAAGTATTCATTGAATTTATTGTTTTGCTTTTTGTGATAGACAATAGAATCATGGTTTATGGAAAAGAGAGCTTAACCCCTGGTTGCCCCAGCGACCACATAGTGGTCGCTCAATTTTGAAAAATGTCCACGTTTGACTATTATTCTCTTTTTAAGGATAGTGTCAAAGGACTTGTACTTTTTCTTGTACCTCTAAACATGTGTCTAATACCACTCAAAAAAAATTCAAGCTATTTGACTCTACTTATATAATACTTTTATTGGACTAAGTACATAAAGGTATGGATTTGAGTGAATATGGCTTGGGCATTTAGGGGTTAAGGATAACCGGTTGATGGTTTATTTGAATGTTGTTGTCAATTTGTTATGTCGCAAAGGATGTTGAACTTTAACTCATAGGCGTCAGAAGGTGCCACTGGTGGCCACGTTTTCTATATGTATGGTGTCTTACTTGAACATGATAAGGTGCAGATATTGAAATGACCTTCAATTGAAAGAATCTCCAATTCAATGGTGTAAGTCTTTAAAAACTTTGATACGATTTTTGTATTTTATAGAATTAAAATATGTATGATTTTGAACTAATGTTTTAGGATTAACCTTGTTTGTGTTTTTGCAGAAGTATAAGCTTGATTAAAAATGAAACACAAAGAACATGAAAGAGATTGGTATTGCTAAAAATTGGAGTTTTATTGAATGTGAAAGGTGTGATGGGGGTGTATTGTTGTTGCTTGAATTTGGCAAAGCTAGTTTTGAGATTTCAAGTAAGCAAATTATTGCTTCAATACATTGTTGAAATCATGGATGTTTGTTGTCATACTAAAACAACTTTTGTTAGATATACAAAATGTAAAATCAATATGAAAGGCTATACAATGGTGGATTGTTCCAATTTATATTTGAAATCATATTGAAATGATGAATGTTGATATCACTAAATTCTAAACCAATGAATTGAATAAAAAATAAATGATTGAACTTATAACAATTGAAATTACTATATGTTTTATCTAATGGAAGCCCAAAAGCCTATGTACTATTGGTGTAATAAGATACCAAAAATGATTGTGTGCGTATAAAAACAATGTTGTGTTATAATTATGCAAAACCAACGAACCATTGAAATCATGTTGAAATAACATTATCTCAATAAAAACTAACTTTGTTTGAACATTTTATTGTTATTACATTGAAATAGCATATTTGGAAATTTGTGATGTATAGTTACAATTCAGCAATAACGTGAAGACATGGTTGGAGAAGAGGGACATATTGAACACATCAAAAGGTCACACAAAAATATGGTAGAATTGTTGGCATAGTCAGCGCAAGGTTCCTAACTGAGTCTAACAAACAAGTGCTGATAATGATGCAATAAAGGAGTGCCTAAAATTTTTTACTGTCTGTAAATCTTGGTTCACAATTTGAGGTGGTGGCGAATCACCAACTTGTGCTCTATCCCCTGCTCTAGGACCCTACCAAATCACAAAATAACGAGTCACTTAGTACACAACGACAAGCTCTCCAGGTCCGACGTGAATATGAGTTGCACGGGCTCTATCAAAACGGCGTCGACACTTGTTTGCAGACAAGATGAAATACCGACATCATGCTACTCTAAATTGCAACAACTAACCACATCCTTCTAGAAAGAAAAATTCGTGTATCAAACTCGTGGACGTTTGCAAACCTCAGTGCGTACCTACCAAAAGCTAAAAAAAAAGACTCGCACTGCTCGCCATAGCCAGCAAATAATCAAAAAAGGGAGAAGGAAAAAGGAAGAGGAACGTACGTAGGTTTGAGCCGGCAATGGAAGGTGGTTGCGCTTGTGCCGCGTGACAAGCTCGTAATGAGCAAGATTGAAGCGTGGTAGCAATTGTGCAAGAGGAAACCGAGATCCCGGCAATTGAGAGCATTTCCTATGAAGTAGGCTTTATGAAGAGGTTGAAGTGAAGCTCGTACGGCACGGCAAGGCAACAAAAGTCAAGCGGAAGAGCGTAGAAAATAGGGAGGCACGCAGAAACACACACGTTTAAGAAGGTGAGGAGGTCCATGAAGCAACCCTAGCACCTCGCTCGACGACGATGGAAGACGACGAACCCCGCCGTAAATCTACCAATCTTAATATCCACAAATTCTGTTAGTTTCGCCAATGGGGACTGTCACAATCCGATTTTGTGTTTTAGATAGTATTAGAATAATTTTAGATTGGAAACTTACTATAGCTATCCAATTCAGTTAAAACGTTGAACCAAAAAATGATTATAAGTACATTTCATAGCTTAGACAAAACCGGATTCTATAGTGACCGGAATTAGTAATAAACCGGAATGCTTCTGACCGGGTCCGATCCTGATTAGATGGTGGTTAGACCGGGATCGGGACATGATAACTGACCGGATTTCCAGAGAGTATAAATAGGTGGGTCCAGAAGTGTCAGATATCTTTTCTGACTCTGCCTGGCGACCCGCTTTCTCTGCGCCGCTGAGTCTTTCCGCTTCTCTTCCCCACCGTTTTGCTCCTGTAGTGCGCGATCGTGTTAGGGTTTGTGGTTTGCAAGTGTAGGTTAGCTTGCAGGTTCCGGTTGAGATCGGAGAGGGACTGTGAGGAACGGGACGTGCGGCTAGGAGAGATAGTGAGGTAGTATCCGCTCAGGAGAGTCTATGTCCATGCGTCACCTCCGGAAGAGAGTGGCCCAGCCCAATACCCCACCGGCTGAGGTTAAGCTCCGAAAGGTTGTTCCGATCACTCCTCCTACGGACGAGGAGAAATCGGTGCTCATGAAGTGCTTGTCCTCCATAGGGTGTCCAAAATTGATTTCCGTACCCTGGGGGTTTAGAGAAGAACACCTGGTCCGTGAGCTGATCGGAGAGGTGTCGAATCAGTTTGAGGGTACAATTAGAGGTGTCCCAAACCGGTGGACAGAGGATGAGTGGAGGGCAGTCTATGAGTTCCGGAGAGGCGGAGCCGGATGGGCTGGCCGCAGGGAAACTTTCTACCACGGAAAGTTTCACGGAGCCATCTGCTCAAAGGACGGGTTTGCGATCGAAGATTGCATCAACGATCGCCACCGGATGCTGCTCCGATTTCTTGCACCAATCATCCACCCAGAAAAGCCCACACAAGTAACTATCGACATAGCGAACACCATCTTCGGAGCATTGAGCGGAGAGCGGAAGGCGGACTGGGGTCGGATCATTTCCGATCTGGTCATGCGGTTGGTTTCCGGTGTGGGGAAGAGTAGACCTACACCGGTTTGCCCATACCTGTTCCACCTGTACAAGCACTTTGACCTACTCACCAACAACGAACAGCAACAGTGGAGAGCGCAGGAGTCGTTGATGAAGTACGGGGAGTCGGAGGATGAGGAACCGGAGGATGAACCCGTATCCGGATCTGAACCGGAAACGGAGGAGGACAAAGACGAGGAAGAGGCCATCCGATTGCAGCATTCTCAGAAGAGGAAGATGACGCCGCCATTACGGAGGGGTACTCCGTCTGGAGATCAAGGCACTCCGGAGAAAGCCAAGAAACCGGAAGACAAAGGGAAGAACAAGGTGGAGATGAACCCTGGCGATCCGTTCGCAGCCCTCACCAACACGCTCTGTGACATCCGAGCAGATTGGAACGTGAAGTCAATTACGCTCCATCACATTGCAAAGATGGTGCACGCTCTGGTCAACAACGATCTGCCGGCCAAAGTACTGGAGTGCATCGCCAATCCGGTGGAGAGGAAGAAGCAGCACGATTGGATCGTACAGCTCGAGAATGAGGTAGCGGGTTTGAAGGCGGAGGTCGCTACGTACCAGGCGGATACGGAGGTCAACAAGGAGATGGCTGAGGAAACTCGGAGACTGGCAGAGACGATCCGGTCAACGGTTGGGGAAACCGGATCCGCTTTAGTCAAGGCCCGACTTTACGAGGAGAAAGTAACGGCGGATTCAAAGTTATTCGGTGGTCGGTTTATCCGGATCCTCATCGACTACTCAGAGAAGGTGGAATTGACCATGGTGGAGATGCGAGAGGCTGCCCAACGGATCGAGGAAAGTTGTCAGAAACTTTCCGGGGCAATGTTTTACCAGAATCTCAACCTCACGGAGTTGTCGATACCGGAAGACTTTCCGACACCAACCGGCGGAGTGGAGAAGATATTCGATACTCCCCAATCCAAGCGACAGCAAACGGATGCTGGGCCCTCAAACACGATCATACTAGACTCGCCACGGGTTCCGGATCTCGGAGGCGGACGAGTGGAAGAGTCGGCAGCCTTTTCCGGAGGAGTGGAGGAGCAGGCTCCGATCCTGCAGCCAGAGGGATGCGATCAAGAACAAGCCAGTCCGACATTAGGACAGGGGATGGCGGAGTAGTAAAACTCTTAGCTAATAGTCGGACCGGATTAGAATCCGGTCTGACACAGTAGAGCCAGATCGGAATGTAATCCGGTCTGGTAGTTGTTGTAAACCGGATATCTATACTAGATTTCCGGGACCTTTTCTACTTTTTGTATAATATATATATCAGTCCTTGCGGAGAGGACTGGGTGAGTCTTTCCCTTTAGATTTCTTGTAATACTTTATTTTCTTCTTGTTGTGTGTCTTTCCCGAGTTCTGGCCGAGTTGCATGAAGAGGAGTTAGGAGTTTGTGAGCGGGTTTGGAGGAGGCTTTCCCTTTTGTGTTCTGGTTTGATTGTATGTGTGAGTGAGTGGGTAAGAAGAGTTGGGAGTGAATTCCAGTTCCTCAGCATTGCTAGAATTCAACATTCCGGGTGAGATAGCTATTGCTAGGCTAGGCGGATAGGGAGGGATTCCTTAGTCGTGCTAGAACTCCTGGGTGGGAAATCCGGTTGAGTGTCCGAACTCTTGAGAGGTCTTGCTGTCCTGAGTTGACAAATGGAAGGGTTTTAGTTGATGTTGGAACGGACGGATTTACTTGCAGCCGCCTACTGCTGCACGGAAAGAACCGGATATCAAAGTCGTTGTAGTTTGAGAGGATTGTACGGGGGGGTTTTGTGTGACCTGTGATCCGAATTTTGATCTGGGTTGCTGTGAAGGACCAAATTGGATCCAAAATAGAATAGGAGATAGAGGATAGGAAAGTGGGTCTTCAGCCACTATAAGTCACGGAAGGAGTGGAGGGCCTACCACTTTCAAACACAAGCGGCGATCCCTCTGATGGTGAAACAGAGGCAAAACAAAACCGGATAGGGTACAAAGGGGATAACGGTTGTTTGGACCGGATCTGTCTAGAGGGGTGTTTAAGACTGGAAGTTCAAGGGATCCTGTTGTTGTTGTTGTTGTTTTGACAAACCGGATAATGGATTGGGTAAGAATAGGGAATAGTCTTGATTGTTATTTCCGTGTTGGGTTGATTTTCGGTTATACATCTAAGACCGGAAAGTAGAAAAAGGAGACATAGTTAGCTTAAAAGTCTAAATAGGGTTTACACTTCACAAAATCTCGCGGGTTCGATCTTTAGAGTCACTTTGTTGAAGCTCTTGTGTGGTTTTTGGGAGTAAAACAAGGAATTTGCTTATCCTGTGCTGCGACAGGGACTGCATCTAGGAATAAATGATTACTCTCCCATTATTTACCACTAGCATGATCTTCATTTTTGAGCCTGTACAGGCCCTGTAATTTTTTTAAGGCTTTTAACCCTTAAAG
Organism: Antitrichia curtipendula; assembly: GCA_951230915.1. Taxonomy (NCBI): domain Eukaryota; kingdom Viridiplantae; phylum Streptophyta; class Bryopsida; order Hypnales; family Leucodontaceae; genus Antitrichia; species Antitrichia curtipendula. Next base: position 30,072,587 of record OX579636.1, on the reverse strand, counting down.
GACCTAGAGGCCCTTTGCGACCAATACAATACAAGGTATTATTCTTGTATTTGGAATGGATTCATACCTCTATTACATTTGAGACCAACAAAGAAGTTGGAGAATAGATAAATGCGATTCTATTGAGCAAATTAAATGTTCTTATTGGTAGCAAATGACAATTATACGTCAGCGTACATATTATGCCCTATGGTTCTTTAAGGGTTAAAAGCCAAGAAGTTTTAAATATATATATAGCATTGTGGAGCCAAATGTCATTTAATGTTCTAAGTCTAAATGCCTGCCATGTATTAGAAAAAAAAAAAGTAGCTATTTGTAGCCAGTCAACTAGGAACCTAGGTAAAAAACAACATGGTTCTCATGCCATGTAGAGCCGTATTATTTGAAAATCAATCCATGCTTCAGTTAATTTGAGATAATACCTCTTTTAATATGAATTTTTTAGTTTTGTAATTGTCTTAAGTTTTCATTAAATTTGTTCTTGCAATACTAATTTGTTCTTTTCATTTTTTTATCTTAAGAAAATTTGATAACAATCAAAAAGCTCAAAGTGTAAATACTTGCAGCCTACTTTTGCACTTCAAAAAAATGGTGAATAAAATCTTGGAGAACCAAATCTGCACCATTAAAATTTACCATGTGGCCCTGAGAAACTGCTGGCCCAAAAACCAACAAAAATAAACCCTAGTATAGTAGTGTCTGGCTAAGATGAAGGTATCCAGACAATATATTCATTTCATGTTAGGAAGGCATTCATTGTAGCCAAACACTTCTTAGAACTCCCAACTAACAAGGACAGTAATCTACTTCATCTTAACCAAGTGTTTTTTCTTGTAAAGGTTCATCTTAGCCAGGCACTACTGTACAGCATTTCAAACCTTAGTTTCTTCTCAAGATCTTTTTTCTCAAGCACATCTTTCTTTGCACTTTTTTGAAAAAGCATGGTGGTTTCAAATCTCCTTGCTGTGGTTTTTTTATATTTTCTTTTATATTTCTCACACAAGGGAGATTGGGAGTAATTTTAGCACCAAAGACTATTATGTTTTCATAGTTACTCATTATAGAGCAAGAGTATAAGCAATATAGTACAAGGCATATTTTCACTTATTTGGATGAATTTTAGACTAATTTTGAGTTTGATTTGTGTGAAGGCAAGTCATACCTTGCTTGTCTTTGTTCTTTGAAGAGGGATTTTTATTGCACATTCTTTTGTTGCACCACAAGCAACAACTTAGCAACACACCTTTTGTAATAAAATTGTAGCATTTGTGCACATGAAATCTGTCATTGAAGTGCAAATTTACAAAATATCTCTCCCTAGACTTGGCTACTTTTATCAAAACATATTGTATAGATGTTACTTGAATATCGTAGCTAAATACGCCTTTATATTATTGTGAACCTCCTTCTTTGTGTGCCTCACAAATTCACTTACTTCCTAAATCATTGGAAGTTAGCAAAACTAGTGCTAGAGACAATAATTGAAATAACATACATAAGACAAATAACTCTCACCACCAAAGAAGAGTGTTATTTTTGAAAAAAATTGACACCAAATTGGCAATAAATGTTGCAAAATATCTTGTTATTTGACATTTTGGTGTCAAAAACACCATTAATTTTTTGTCAAACTTTATACCCCTATCCCTCCAAAAATGTCCAAAAAGCTTTCTTGCAAAGGATTAACTGTGTTTTTAGTCTTTGTGTTAGTGACACATGTATTCTAGATCAATAGACCATCAACTAATTGTGTACAAAATTTTCAGTTTTTTATTTTGCTATTTAGGTATGCAAATTCCATGCAAAAAAAACCATATTTGTGCATAGTTTTGAATGTTGCCAACTCCTTGTTATTTAATCTTTTTGCTAGTGACACATGCAATCAAGAATCAACATACCATCTACCAAATGTCTGCAAAGTCTCAAGCTTTGATAGGGATTTAAGTGAAAAGAGCAAAACGACCCGAGTACATAGGAAGCTTCAATAGTATTGAGAGTAGTGCATGTTGTGCCACATTTTGGACAAAGTGGCCACTTTTTTGTAAGCAATTGGAAATTTTAGTTGAATTAGTGTTGATAAAAGCTCGGGGAGTGCACTATATATAGTTTTGGTGGGGTACATGCGTGCAAGGCCCTATAAACGGAGGGCTATGTAGGTAAATTTTTTAAATTTCTATAGGGCTATCTTTACCTAAATTTCTAAATTGACACAATTTAATGTACCCTAAGCTTCATTATAAATTTAAAAATGTTATCTTTTTGTATACCCTATGTTCATTATAAATATGTAATGAAAGTCGAAAAACTAAAAACTAAAAGCTCAAGTATCACTAAAAGTCAGTACATGCCAAAATTGTTGTACACAGTGAGAGTGACTTTTGCATCATACTTTAACCACTTTGTGGTTGCTATTGTAGACCATATCCAACAAATGTACAAATCCTAATGAAAGTTTTTGTGGAGCAAATACTAGTACGAGAAACACACCATTTGAGTAATCTCATAACATGTGTAATGAAAACCTGAATAAAAATAGGAAGCATGTAGACATAACAACCATGTGCATAGCTAGACTTCATGCAAGTTTGAGTCACATATACTACAACTATAGAAACAAAAAATCACCGAGTCGCAATTTTTTTGCAACCCTACCGCTTTTCAAAGTATGCTTTACTAAAACAAAAAGCACATAAAACGGTGTACTCACAAGCGAAGCTGACATGCAAAAGTTGAATTACGGATATGGGTGACAGATTCATGTGCAAACCTGCAATACTAAAGCTAAACCGAACATAAAACCCCAACCCCTATCCCTAAAAAAAATATTGATTTTTTTTTAATATTGGCCACCCTATTGTAAAACTATAAATAAATAAAACCCACTATTAAACCATACCCTTCATTATTTATAAAGACCCCACGCCTATTAAGGTGACCCTAACTTATTTCCAAGCCATGTCTAAAATTTAGGACCAAGGCAATTAAAATACCCCTTCATTTGATCGCACGTGTACCTAAAAATAATGGGGAGTGCACTCCCCGAGGATAAAAGTATTGAAATTATGTTGACACAATACTTGCAACGGTCAATATTGAATTAATGTTGATAAAAGTAGAAATTGAAATTTTGTTGATATATGCACCATATTGAATCAATGTTGGTAAAAGTAAAAATTGAAATTATGTTGACACAATATGCCTTGCCTCAATTAGTATTGAATCAATGTTGATAAAATTAGGAATTGAATCTTTGTTGATACAATGTGCATTGCAACAATGATATAGTAACATAAAATCAACATGCATTAATGACAATTACTTTTTCAATATCTACCTAATGCTATTTTAATCTAGTTTGAAACAATCACTTAGTTCAAAATCATCAAAGTATTTATTGTTGCAACACCTTATTGAAACAATGTTAATAGATTAACAAAACTACATTAAAACAATACTAATTTTGTTGGACAATTTTCTTAACATTGAAACAGTGTTAAAAGAATGAGGGAGGTAATTTGTGATGTAAACCTAAAATCGCATGCGCAAGGAGCGGTGAAACATGAGCCTATGACATACAGCAGGGGAGTGAGTTCCGGCCAGGGCGAACTGACATTAGGCAAGGAATGGAAGGCCGCTTGCCTTTGAGCAAGACATGAGTCTGTAGCCACTGCGGGCAGTACAGTTATGATCATTAACGGTTGCGATTGTCTCAGATGTGAGGCTGCAATTGAAAGTTCTCGTACCTTGCCCAAGACGTACTCAAGTACAATGCTTACTCAGCACTGTCAGCAGGTGACTCAACAGTGATGGCACCAAAATTGGGCGCGCCAGAAGTGCGCCCCAATGATTGAGAGCATAATTCGTGGTTTTTCTTTCGCGCCTTCCAAAATCATCTTTGAGCCTTCCAGTCTTTAGACACCAGAAATCTTCTAGCCAATTTTTATTTTATTATTAAATATGAATTATATGACTACGACAGCTTTTGCGCTTGTCCTAGATTATCTTGTCTTGTTTGGTGTCTTCTTTGAGTTTTTGAGAACTCCAAAAAAATTGTGTTGCTCACAAGAGCTTCCAAGCCAGTTTGTGATGCAGCGTAGCCTGAAAATGTCTTTAACAATTCGATGTGATTTCCAAGCAAAAGTAAATTGTAAATTGTGCTCAAAGACTGATCCTTGATGGAAGTAATTGTGATCTAAACTTGTGCTCGTAGACTTATCCTCGATGCAAGTGGGATGTGATTGTAACCTGATCGTGCTCGTAAAATGATCCTTGATCCTCGATTGTGCTCGTGAACTAATCCTTGATCCTTGATATTTAAATATATATATATATATATATATATATATATATATATATATATATATATATATATATATATACTAGTAATGATACCCGTCGTTCTGACGGGGCGGCAGGAATTCTAAACAAACTGCAAGTAAAAGTCTTTCTCTATTATTAGTCCATGGGATACATTTACTAAAGTAAACTCCAGTTAACTATGTGTAGAGCGTATTAATAGAACATTTGATAGGTAGGAAAGTAAGACGTGGTAGGTAGATAAGGCATGGTAGGTAGAAAAGGTAGGTAGAAAGGATCGTCGTATTCTATTATAGATATAGAAGATATATATGTGTGGATACATTGGGAATTGCTAAAGCAACACCCAAAATTGCTAACTCCACACCCAAGGTGTGCTTTGAGCATGAAATGTGAAAATTCAATGCTAAGGGGCTTTGGAAAGGTGGTTTTTATTGATGGTTTAATCAGTATTCCCAAGTTTTCATTGCATTATAAAAATTTGTGATAAAACATGTAAGCTCCAATAGACAAAACAATTGTCATAATAGCGAGCATAATTGAGGGGTGTTTGGTGCTTGGAGTGCTATTTATTGTTTTGAATTCCACCAAAAAGCTTTTAGAAGAATTTAAAAGACATGATTAGAGGGTGTTTGGTGTTCTATATCTACAGCGTCTTTTGTAGCTTCAACTTATACCAAAAATTCCTAAAGGTTCTAGAAAAGGGCGCACTTAGGGTAATCCTCCCACTTAATAGTATATATGTATATGTATATATATCTATGTATATATGTACCTAAATATATATGTATATATATCTGTATATATGTACATATATCTATTTATATAATAGAGTACGTTGATCCTTTCTACTTGCCATGTCTTACCTACCGAGTGAGCTTTAAGTGGCTTATTCTAACCGTTTATGATATTTCTAACTGTCTACTACTTGATAATTGTCTTATTGAAGAGGAAAAGGTACCCAAAGAGGGGGCAAAACATCTCAAAGGGAGATGAAAAAGCAAATGGATGATGAAAAGTCACTAGAATTATGGAAGCTCACTAGAATTCCAACAAGTTATTGAAATTTTCTCAAATTTGATATTTTGGTAGTTTGTGGGCACATTCAAGTTTTGAAAACTCAGTCATGCACCCCGTCGGAATGACGGGTATTATTACTAGTATATATATATATATATATATATATATATATATAAATCACAAACCCAAATCATTTCTTAAATGCTTGTTTTGAGACTAGAAGACCTAATTCGAATTAAACTTTAACATGGCAAACAAGCATATGAAAATGCAAGGGAAGCAAAGTGTTTGTCCATTGCACTCATTCATTAAACTTACACTTGAAGTTCAAAACTCTATAGCTTTTTTAGCAGAAAACCCTCTAAGTGGGCATATCCCAAGAAGAAGCTGCAATTTTAAGCCCTCAAAAATAAAACTATGTTTCACGACAACATAGTCATTTTTTTAGTTTTATTAGAAATTTTCAAACCATATGTGCTTGAGGAGTACCTTTGAAGCCCAATAATTTCCATAACTTTGAACTCCATGGTTAAAAAATTGTAGCATGGTGGGTTTTGTTTTTTAACACTTGGCAATGTAGGCAAATTTTTTAAACCACTTCTCTTTAAAACAAAAATTATCTATTAGTTTTTTAGATATATATGCATGTGGAAAGCTTTGAAACATTCCATTTCAATGAAGGAGTCAAAAGTTGAAAGGTTTTTTAGTTCAAGGATACTAATGGATTCCCTCGAGAACAGGTATTTGAAAATTGACCTAGTATAATGTGGAACGAGCTTATGTCCACCTAATCAATTTTTGAACAACATTTATTTTGAAGAACCAAAATGGAAAGCCAAAATAAAAGAAGCAATTAAGAACATGAAAAACCAATTATGGTGTATGGGTCAAATCACACTCAAAGGTACCACAAAAGGGGTCAGACCCAATGAAATCTGCAATATAATTTCTTTTTAGCTATTGTGTTGAACAAAAATATGTGCAAGTTGCAATGAAATCATCATTTCAAAAATTATGCAAGTAACTATTGAAATTGAAACCATATATTGATAATAAAAAGCACATTGTTCCGCAATCTCAACTTCCGTTCAACAATTTGGAACTCCAACCCTCCTCTACATCAGAAGGCTAAATCAATAGCAAACTAAGGGGAAATTGCAAGGGAACTTACATCGTAATCAGCTCACATGGGGATTTCAAGAAACCTCCCAACCTCGAACTTTGAAGTCACACATGAAGCGGCACACTTCCAAGAACAACTGTTGGAGCTGCCGACTAACGATTCCCGGTGCTAAAATTCAGAGACATACATCTAATTCTATGGAAAATTGACAACCTCAACCCACTGAACACGTTTCTTTGCAATCTCAAAAATGGATTTGCATCTAGATTTCTAGAATAAGAGCCAATTAGAGCCAATGCTCACCTTACCAAATCTTGTTTTCAACCACCACTTTAATCACTTCCTTCAACGTTCCCTGCAAGATTTGAAAAGAACAAGGGCAAGTCACATGCCCATTCCTAGAGTCATATTTGAAATTGAAGAACTGCTATCTACTAACCTAAAATTCAACTTTTGAGTTCCTAAACTTAGCGAAGCAAGATATGCACCTCAAATAAGAAACAACCCTGCTATGGAAATTAACAAGGTGAGAACTGGTTGGAATCAGGTTTAGTTTAAAACTTACTGCAGAATGGTCACTAAGACCCAATGAAAGTATCAAGGGCCTAGTAGAGCCAGTTTTACTGCAACACAACACAAAAGACTGTCATGCAATGGACCACAAAGCTCAGGATGTGACATAACATCGGACAGCGTTCCTCTATACTCCAGTTTTCTAATTCCAAATAACCACAACAAACCAAAAAACCAAGAAATTGAAAAAAAGAGGGTATGCGGGGAACTCTCTGAAGCAAATACCTCATCTGCTCAATAAGTTGACGAGCACAGGCCATTAACAATGGCTGCAAAAAATAAATTCACACTAATTAAATCGTGGCGAGAATATGATGTCAAGACAAACTCATAGAAGTTCAATATAGTCAAGTAGTGGATGCGGTTGTGAGAAGCGTATTGTTTGATAGGGTACCTCATCACACTTGCCCATAAGGATACTGATATTAAAGGTTGGTGCCATGCCGTATCCCTCCTCTTTCCTGCACGATCAAGTGGTTGCTTAAACAAAATTTGACCAAGTGCTCTTAAAAAACATAGTATTTAGTATCATCCTAATACTACTAGAAGATAAGTGAAACGTCTACGTAGTACATCTACAGTATTTAGAACCCCAACCATGTTAAGGACACTGTAATCTGGAATTTAGGGAATTGACTAATGTTGGTTTGGACAATTTGACCTAACCATTTGACCTAAAATACGGGAGAAAAGCTTAAAGAGGGATAAAATTTGAATATAACACCTAAATTCACCATATCTTGCATTAACTGGGATAATTTGACGTAGAATTGACAGACTTAAGCATTTTGCATTAGTTTTGCTCATGGCGAGCACTTACTAGATCAATTGACCTAAATATCTAAAAGGAATAATTAATGAACTATTTGTACTATTTTAAAAGTATTATCTTGTATATATGATTAGGTGATAGAAGCATTCTGCATTATGGCAAATTTGACCAAACCTAAAATTATTGACCAAGAATATTTGACCTCCTTCTAGGACACTAGACAGGACTGTGACTTTATACATTGTGTCTATAGCATGAAGAATGGACTGAAACTAAATTTGCTTAACCGGATGCTTAACCTGGAAATAAGAGTGTTGTGATATTGTTTAAACCTTTTATATAAAAATCTATTTGAAAAGTGACTCTAGTCACAAAACGATGGACTGATTAAAGCTTTCCCTAAATCAAAGAACCCCTATACTATTGTTTTCCTTGGTTTTGTGAGGAAAGGCAAAACCTAGATTACATTTTGGCACCCTTGTCGAGGAAAGGTCCTGGCTATTGGTGTCTAAAATGTAAAATAAAAAAAAGAATTCTATTTTGTCAACTGATAAGAGAAAACCTAAGAATTGATTAGGAAAAATAGAAAATGTAACTTCTTTATGAAAAATTTATTCAAAAGGAATGACATGTATTTTTCCTATTAATATCCTTGCAAAAAAAAAATTCTAATTAACATTGATAAAATTCCTAAAATACAAAATCAAGAATACCAAGTATAGTTTTCAAAAGAAAACTTTGTTTTGAAAATGAATATGGAATAAGTTTCTAAAACTGTTCTGCCAAAAGGGAAAAAAGCAATTACAGATAATATCCTAAAATGAGCTTAAATTCAAAGATAAATACGGCATACATATAGATGACATACGGGACCCTGAGTGACCAGGTGTCAATATGAGAGGGTCTTGAATCCCGTGGAATCTGTTGTCTACTGCAACGGCTTGCCTTATTGGCGGCTTCCTGAACCTGAATGAGGTTCCTTCAGGATCTGGTTCTTTGCCACAAGCAAGGTCCTCTAATTCGAGGTCCCAATAACGTTGGTCTCGGGACCTGGGCACCATCAATGTTTTGCTGCAATTTTATCGTCTCTCCCAACACTGGTTGTTTTTCCAGCTTCCTGTTTGTTGTTGTTGCATATATCGAACTCGGCTATGGCCATGACAATGACGATGACCGTGGCTTTGGCCCAGACTCTTCTGGCAAGCTGTACCAGCCACAGAAATATTGGCGCGCTGTTACGGCATTTCGCTCTGCCATTACTACGGTCCCGCGCCGCAGTTCTGCCGCAAAGGCTTGTGGTCGTTCGGACCACTAGTCAAATGGACACGGGCTCCACGGCATCGCTGTCGAAGGCGACTGTTCCAGACACTGAAAAATCTATCACCAAGGTATGATTTGATTTCTGAGGGGCAAAATTTTAGTCTTGGCTAACTGAATCACTACAAGAATAAACTGTCTTTTTGAGTAGGTTTTAGGACCTACAGTTAGTCAAAAATTAGGTACTTGACTATACTCAACCTGAGTCCAAAAGACATGGTCATAGTGACTACAGTCAAAGTGACCGTTGGTAGTTCCCAATGGGATGTTCCCTATGAATTTTGGGACCTCAATTAGAACTTGAGTTGGTGTTTCCAGACTTATAACTAGGGGTAGTCATTAACTTTTGGCTAAGATGACTATATGTAGTCATGTTTGTATGACTACATTTAGTCATATTGTTCATTTTCACTACATTGATATGACTAGTGATAGTCTTTTTGTTCAAATTAAATGACTCAGTTTAGTCAAAATAAGATTAAGATTAACTTCAAGCTAGTGATGGTCATTATGACTAGAACCAGTCCATTTGTTTTTAGTGATATGACTCAATCCAATGAAATGAGGAGTGTAATTCACTTCCAATTTTGTAAATGTCACTATGACTGCTCTCAGTCTTAAATGAGAAGAAAATTGACTATTGATAGTCATGACTTGATAACATATGACTACATCTAGTAAAAAGTCCAACATACAATATTAAGTGACTGTATGGAGTCAAATGATTTTCATGCGACTCTACTTAGTCTCATTCAACTAGTTTTATGCATTTTTTTCAAATTGTTGCTTAGAGTTACTTGACTACATATAGTGAAGAATAAATTTTAGGATGACTACTATTAGTCATGAATGTATTCAATTTTGTTTACTTGTAGGACTATTTCTAATCATATATCTTTTTTGGAAAGATTATGCTATTGAATTTTTTGACTGTAAGTAGTCACATAAAGAGTTAATATGGTACAATAGTTTTTATACTAGACTATATTTATACTCACATAGACATCTTACTACTGATAATCATATAAAACTCATCAGACCTTCAACATTCACTATTGGTAGTCATGTTTACATGTTTCATATGGTTGCAATAAGAGAACTTTTTATTTTCAGCATTCATATATTGCAATACATAATATTAAAATATGGCTTGCGGTTCCAAAAAAATGGGAGTGAATTTAACTATTGTTCTTCTTCTTCTAATTTTAATACTACATATCATAGATAATCCACACTCAAAAGACAATGCCAATTTGAAAAACACACAACTTTACTTTGTATAATAAATACCCAAGCAAAAAATATCAAGTCACAAATCACACCACATCATACCATACCACACCACACTAGTTGTGTTTCTATAGCCCTAAGCCTCCTTTGGAATTGCACGCATGCAATAGGTTGGCCAAAGTACTAGTTGACCAATCACACCGCCTATTGTGAAAATTGGTGGATCATCCATTGTAATTGACTCATATAGAATATAGTCGTCATCGTCACTACAATTCATGTGCATGGACACTTCATAAGCCTTTATCTCCTTGCCATGCAAAGAAATTGCTCTCCACGTTTTGAATGGTTCCCTCCTCAATCACATTCTTCTTTTTGCATGTCTTAAATTCAATTGGCTACAGTTTATCACCTAATACAAAACACAAGATTTGTGTAGTTGTTACCTTTTTGTATTTGTTACTTAAGGGGGTCATTTTTAGCATAGAAGATGTAAGTGTAGATGTAACCTACATACCCATGCAATCAAATTTAAAAGATTCATCACCAATATTTTTCAATCAATTATCATGTAAAACCATGAATTTAATACAAAACAATTCACCAAAAATATGGTTTTGATTTTGAGAGATCAAAATTTGGTATGCTTGATTGGGATTGCATAAGGATCAAATTTCTATGATTAAATACAAAAAAATTCCAATTAATTTATGTATTAGGAAAGTTCTTTGAATAGCAAAATTGGATGTATGAGGACTTGTTGGAGGGCATTGTACTGGACAGGACTCCTTACTCCTGGCGCTCAATGCTTTTATTGCATTCAACAGCTTCATACACCAAAAGCCACGCAAAGCCATGCAGTTCCAATGCGCTCAAACTAAGACACAAACAAACCTTGAGAAGAGCGCAGAGCAAGCAGCTAGACAGAAGCATGAACAGCCGCGGGAGAAGGCATACTGAGTTGGCAGCTAGTTGGTCAACAAGCGCCCAGTTGTAAAGCAGAGAAGTAGCACAGACATGAAACTGCAAGAAAAAAGAGAAGAAAGACAAGGGGAGAAGTGCTATGAGGAAAGATGCTGCAGATACCGCGACACTAAAAATGCGGTGGTAGCACAGGGAGCAAATTAGGGTTTCGGGGAAGGGGACAAAACGGACAGCATTAGTGGTTGAGGAGAAGGACGCACTAACTGGGGCACTAACTCCCTTCTTTTTACGTTCCCACTTTTCTAAGGTAGACACACCCATTCTCAATTGGTCCCCATCAAATTGCACCCCAACCCCCTTTGATTTTCCAATAAGAATATAATTATACAAATTTGACCGTTCTAATAGTAGACACTAAGATCAGTGACGCTTTCAAGTGTCCCTATCTTTGATGCAAAGAGAATCAACCAATTTAGACGGTGTAGCCTAATCATTAAAAATCATAAAAAGTAACTCCAATATGACATCAAGATAAAAACGCAAATACTTCTCCAAAGTTGCAAAAGAATTACAAGAAAATTAAAAACTTTTTACGTTCGAACGATCTTGAGCAAAATACTTAAAAAAGGCAACCTAGTTTCGAACTTATGCGACCAGTCACTTCTCAAAGACTAATGAATAGCAAAACCATGAATTTTCCAACGCTCAAGCGTATATGTGATAAAAACAAATATTCGGGATGATTTTAATGAACTTAGGCACCAAAGACCTTCCAGCAATGGCAAACAATCACAGGTGTAAAAATAAAAAATAAGGCTTTCCGTGAAGAGGCTTGCAAATTCTGCGCCGACGTTTTTAGACATAATCCGCACACCCAAGAGTTGTAATTTCCTCAACAAAGCCGAGTAATAAGGCGAAAGAGCTCATGTAATGCAACAATACAAATGGATGAGCTGTAAGTTAAACTCACCAATAGAAGTGGCGCCAGGCAAAAGACTCCTTGACATATTCCTTGGACTTGAAGCTCTGCATGAGCTTGATGACCTGGAGACTGGGCATATCGATCTTGAGATGCTTGGGGGCATTGACGAGGGCAGGAATCTTTTTCTTTTCTTTTTTGTACTTTTTTAACCCAGGCTTATTTTGGTTGCGAACTTTATGCTTGCCCATAAGGTTCACACTTTACACTAACAGACTCAACCGACAAATTAGATCGATCTGCCCTATACTGAATATTTTATTTTGGTTGTTCCACACTAACTTTTCAACATTTTACACGATATAAATACTTACTGATACTACAGTACTTTTCATCAATGAGTACAGCAACAAACAAATTTTGAAGGACCTAGCAGCAACAACAACAAAGCTGCGGAAATCCAAACTAGCAGCGTCCAGATTGTAAACCATGTAAAATCCAAGTATTTAGAGAGTCACGAGGTAACCTTCCAGGGATAAGACAACCTCAAACGCATTATTCAGTGTAGAGCAATTTGAAACCTTAGCACAAATTGTGAGATTCCTCGGAGTTGACTCAAACCCTAATCCAGGTTGCGAAATAAAAGAAGAATGGCTAGGCTCACCATGGTCCACAATATGCATGGACGACGCCATTACGTGTAGATACCTGCTGCAGTCCTCGGCAACTTCTAGACACAAAGACAAGCCTGAACTTACATCGACCTCATCGCATGGAACGTGATCGCGCATTCCGCCTTCATTTGATGCAGCCCTTGCAACAAACTCGCTCGCCATCCGACCACATTGGCTCGAAGCAACGTGCTTGATAGAGAAAGAAACTACTTCCGTGGTTTTGGAGCTCAGCGCAGCATTCCCGGTGGTGCGAGGTGGTGCTGCACGGCGATGGCGGTGGAGCAGAGCGACGGAGGTGGAGGACGAGCATGCGCTCAGAGCAGCCGTCGCCATGGCCAAAGTGGATAACTCGCAAGTGCCGAGAAAGACAACAACGTGATTTGTTCTCATCCTAGCAGAGCAACGACGGAAGCACCATTCTCGTTTTCATCCATTCAGCTTTCATTCATTTAATTTCTTTGAGGTTGTTGTGTTGATTTCTTACCAATTGTCCGTTTCTATGGATTTTTGAAACTCCTTTTCCTAAGGAATTCTAAATGGGCAGGTTGAGTTGTACTTGAACAATTTTTCTATGACAACCATGTTTCTTTTGTTACAGGGTGTTTTTTTTTTTAACGTGTAGAGTTTAGTATAGGTAATTTCCTCATCCTTTTAAGCATAACGTTTCATTTGGATCTTATATGAAGAAGTTTAAAGTGGTGAAAGCCTATTGGTAGAGTTTTTTCTAAAAGTAGATTTTTCTAAATCTTAACTTTTATTTCAATATTCTGACATTATGCAATGAATGTAGATTTGTAGTTGAACCTTCTTCAATGAGTAAGCTTATCAGTTTATTCTTTGAATTTCAGTTAACTCTCATTTTTGATGCACTTTTGCTTTTGGAATAAGGTAGGAACACTCATAAGCATTAGTGTCCCCATAACCATCATCTTGGAAATCTTGGAAAATCTATGGAAGTGAATAGATGTAATGACAAGGATGTACAACATGTGAACATGAAATCTTTAAAATGGTTATGGGTGCAATGGTAGTTTGCTCTTTCAAAATTCACAACTTATTCTCACAATATCCAAATAATACATTTGAAAGTACAAACTCATTTATTTTTTGTTCCTTATAAGATTCTATAATTTGCTAGTTGTTTATTAATAAGCATCATGTTCAAAACCCTTAGTTTGACGTTTATGAGTGCTCCTACCTTATCCTAGTTTCATTCAAAAAATGCAAATTACCCAAATCATAAACCTCTATTGTTGGAAGAATGCAAGTCCATCGACTCCATCCAACGCAAATACTAATATTTTTAGTTTATAATGTTATCTTATAAACAAGACATCTATTGATAAGTAGGCCTAAGAATCTTGGAAATTTTAGCATGATTAAAGCGTCATGTTTTGAATTATGGAAAATAAACAAATTAAGTCAAATAAAAATACAAAAACACTTGTTAATCTGTTTCAATAACATTAAAGACAAAATTTAATAGATGATTTAAGGTTTACGAGGTAAATCTAACCATATGGATTGAAGTTTATAGCTTTTATTAGAAAGGTGCACTAAATTTGACATTATGGTAAGTTGCACATTGTAATGCATCTTTCACAGTTTTGGAATTAGGAGTAACTTAAAGGGCCTTTGGGGATGAAAACACAACCTCTTGGCTAATAATTTCTTTATTGTTTTGATAATTATCCATTCATGATTTGAATTAACCCTTAAAAGACTAAAAAGTTCAAATTTTGGCTTTTTGGATATTTGGGCAAGCTCTTTCCATGTAAATGCTTAAGATAAGATTGTGAAAATATTAAGAGTGTATGTGCTCACATTAAGAAGCTTTAATTCTTCCCAAAATGTTGAAATTGAATGATTTTTGAGTGAGATATGGTATCATGTGTGATTTAGTAGTCAACACATGCATCCTTAAAATAAATTAGATACAAAGGGATTGAAGAAGGGTGTTGCCCACAAATTGTTCAAAAGCAATGTACAATGGCTTGGTCAATGAACAAAATTTGCAATCAAATCTCCTTGACTATGTAATAACTTCTATTGTACTTTTTATTTTTAGAGAAAGATTACTTTGGCAAGTACTCAACATGTTGTTCTAGAATCTAGGTTTACACCATAAGGATTTTGCAATTGAGATATGTTACTATAAGAATTTCCTTTTGTGAAAATTTCTTACGGTAATGACAATTTCAACAAAGCAATTCCAACTTCTAATTATTTCCACTATCTTTTAACCCCTGAGCGCCCATGCCGAATTCACCAAAATCTGGATTTTTGGAGACCGACAACTTTGATGCATCCTATCTCAGTCAATTAGATGATCCACAAAAAGTGACCATTGAAAATAGTGGAACACCTACTCAAAAAATGGCTTGCAAATTTTGGAAACAATCCACCGTGAGAGATGGGAGATTATAACATTTGATCAAACAACATGTGATGACAAAATCTCAATTTTTTGTAGGTAATTGCTACTTGATGATTTTTACAAAATTCCATAAGCTTTGGATTCATCTCAAACTTTGTGAGCAGCAAGATTAGATGTGAATGCACACACTTGTAAATTATTGAAGATGGCACTTCTATTTATGTCAAGTTTTAGGGCTTCAAAATAGTTATTGCATGGAAAACAATGACCGGCACAATTGGTGACGATTGCCATAATAAGGGTGTAGAACATGCTTGAACCCTTGCCAATAACTTCCTCGCTACCAAAATGCTTATATAAGGAAGCTTGTATGGGATATTGACCGGTTGTAGCATGTAAAACGCTACTTGCCACCATGCCCCGTGTGCCCTAAACCACTCCCAATATGGTTTTTCAATTAATCAAGTCTCTTACAACACTTGTATAACATATGGGTTTCTTTGTCATTACTTCATTGGCATGGACAACTTGAATGCCTTCATAATTATAGTTTGTAGCAAGACCAAAAAGTTAGATCTGGTCCCTCAAAACCAGGCTTTAAAATCATGAGGGCCGGTTTTGGGGACCCTGGGCGCTCAGGGGTTAAGCATTGGGCAATCATGAAATTTTTGAAACATATAGCCAACTTCATGCTTTACAAGAAATTCAAATTGCACAAGAAATTCATAAAGTGAAAGATAATATTTTGGAAGACCAAAAAACTTGACACTTTAGACAAACTTCAAAAAAAGTTTTGACCCTTTTTTGAGTGTTGTGATCTAATGAAATATGCCCTTGCACAAGTTTGAAATTTTGAAAAGGTGTCCACATGATTTATAAACTTCATCATTAGGAAGCACAATGCCTCTTGTTATAGTGATTGACCACTTGTTTCTCGTTCAATTAGCCCCTAAAGGACCGTTGTCCATTTGGGGATAGTTTGGATTTTGGTCATGTACCTATGGCTAAACTACTTTGCATTATTTTTTGAAACTTTTATTAAAGGTGGGGAATTCTAAGACCTATGTGGGCATCTACGCTTTTCTTCAATTTAACATTTGACAAAGAAGTTATGCCAGAATTTTTGCAACCCGAGGAAGGGAGGGCAACCTTGGCAACCTAAAAACTTAAAAATCAAAACACATTTTTTAAAAATTAAAATTTGAAATTGATTCTTCAGATTTTTTTATATGTGAAAAGCTTTGAATCATTTGATTTCAATCAATGACATAAAGGTTATGAGATATTTTTGTTTGCAGGCATTTATGGAATCTCTACTCTAAAATAAACTTTGAAGTCCTTTATTTTACTCAATTTTCAATATATTGGAAAAGAATTTAAACTAAAAGAAGTAAGATTGTTTATCACAACATTATAACCATTGGGATTTGCATTTTTCATTTTAATAAACAAATCATTAACAATTTCATGTTTTGACTCATTCTCTACTTCATTCCCATGTGTTGTATAGTTCCAATTGACTTGAAAATTCTCCCACACATACCTAACTTGGTCTTTTACATGGAAAAATAAAGCTCAACTTTGTGTAAAGCAATTTTTTTCATGTAGGAGTGGTCAAAGGCTTTTGAATTTTTTGAACAACACGGAAAAAAGCCTTTTTTTTCACTTCAAATGAAAATATCTCCCTTCTCTCCAACCAAAATGACCTGATTTTTTCCCACCAATACCTTGTGTTGTCTAAGGCAAGATCCTACGGTTGGATCTTCCAAAAACAAAAAACAAAAGCCCCTTCTATTAAACCTCCTAGAAGTGGCAGTTTTGAGTGATTTTTAGAGCGCAAACAAATTCTCCTCATAACTTTCATCTCATCAATCCAAATGGAATGATTTAAAAATTTCCACATACATATAAATCTCTTGAAACAATGTCAAGTATTATTTTTTGAAAAAAATGATATTTAAATTATGGTTTGCTAATGCGGTGCAGTTAAAGCTACAAGCGCAACAAGAAGTGTCCGTGGAAGTTCAATCACTGCACATGCCACCATTGACAAAAGCAAGGTCATTTTGCACCATGAAGGCGTTTGGAAATCACATTCACACCCGGGCGGCTGAAGTGGACTTGACCACGTGTAATAGTGGCATAGCGGCTACATTCTCAATCCTGTCGAGCAAGTCGGAGGGATCTGAATCCTAGAACTGCCAACTTGGAGTATGTTGGATGGCTGGAAGAGGTACTGAGTGTTGACTACGGGCACTTTGAGATTACCATGTTGTATTGGAAATGGTGGCGCTGATTGGATACACTTGTACTGCTTCCCACGTGGCAGAGTAATGGTTCAGTCGGTCCTGAGCTCCAGCGATCCCAGAAAGGTTTCTGTTGAATTCGTTAGAAGGCTAATTCCGTGCACCTACTTCCGTGGTAAAACCAAGCAGAGAATTTTGAAATGCTTAGGTAGAATTATGGATAATTTTTGTTTGTCTAGGTAAATTCATGTTTGCAACACCCACGGTTTTTCAGTAGATCGTAGATGCTATTTTCTGTCATTTGTAGTGTCTAAATTTGTTCCTTCGTGTAGTTTTCAATGTGCAAATTTGCTAAGTAGAGGACTTTGTAGTGTGTGAATTTGCTAATTAAAGGACAAAAGTTAATGGCAAAGTTAATGGCAAGTGAATGTGCACAATTGGAATGCTCATTTTTTTCAAAGTTAAATTCATACATTAAAAATTGAAAAGTGCCACTAACAAAGGTATTGACCCTTCTTGCAAAATTGCAAGACTGCCCATGTGTAGTGTTAGTATTTTGCACACAAATAAACAAACCACATTAGTGAAACAAGTTAGAATAAACAATAAGATGAAGTCATTGAAAGCTTCTAGGTCTTTGTTTGTACTCCCCGCCTTCCATCTTCTGTCCCGCTTGAGATCCACCCAAAAGTGCATAGTAAACAACAGAACCCACTAATCTAGTAGTCTTTCAATGTCAAGGGAAGTCAATTAAATTTGAGGTGCAAAACTGGCTTAATCTCATGAAAACTAAGGCATCTCGAAACAGGAGGATATTGATGCACAAGTGACAAGTTGAAGACTACACGTCCCCATGCCGACCCACCTTCACGGCCTTTTTTCAAGAATCCATTGCCTCCTTATAAAGAAAGTTCTCCAAGGAATAATGTTTGTCAAGGTGATTCTTTTGGCATCATTTCAGGAACTTCAAAGTGCTAAAACAATACTCATCCTCCGTGGAGCCTAAGACTAGGCAATCCCCAATCTCAACAACCTTAAAAAACTCGGAGATCAAATTGCCTAAGTGCCGTGATTGCGACAAATTTCTCCACAGTTTTATGAGTGGATTGATAGTGAAGGACGGAACACATGCTGCATCAACATTTGATTTCATTGTCATTTTGAACAAGGCTTGTTGATTGTCCAAGTTTGCTGCTAAGAGCATCTCTCGGGGAGGTCATTCTATGCATTTATACAACCTACGTGTGGCGAGGATTTTGGACCCTCTATTTACTTTTTCAAATTTAAATAAAAGAAAAAGAAAAAAATATGAGTAGATTTTCCTACTTTGAAAGTTTACGTTATGAATTATTGATAATTTTATACGTAAATTATAATTAGATACAAATTTTTTAAGTAAAAAGATACATTGTAAAGCTAAAAATAACTTTCACACCTCTATATTAAATAAGAAAAAATTGTTTAAAAAATACACAAAAAAATTCTCAAAAATGAGTCTCTATTGAAAGTTTATATTTCTTGAATATTGATGCAATGGTTGCCTAAATGTGTTCTCTATAAATACTTGAGTTGAAAAAGATGTCATTTTAGTTCATTTTTCAACCTTCTCTAGAAATCATTTCATATATTATTTGGAATGAAGATTTTGGCAATAGAATCTTATAGTCTTGATTAACAATGCTCAAAATTGTAGACTAAAATTATAGTTTATTAAAAAAGTAAATAGGAGGTCAAAAGATCATTCAGCCACACGTGGTATACTATAGATACACTAAATGACCTCCCCGGGGAGCATCTCAGGCACTATGTAAGACTTGCCCTCATCAGTCAAAGGCGTCTTACTACGTAGAGATTTGGCATGACAATAGAAATCTTTGAGCACAGACAAGTGATGCGGGAAACTATCGTCAGTCCCATTTTGATTCTAGTACTGAGGATATATTATCTCAAAAGCATAAAGTAATACTTGCTGAGGAAACCTTCGGTCTAGCTCATTACACAACAACTGGGCAATCTCTATAGCCAACCCAAAAGAAGCACTGTTAAATACCACCAAGCCACCCATCAAAATCAGTGGGTCACAAAGCAAATAAGATGGAAACAAACTTGGGAAGAAGATGGAAAAAACTTGGAAACAAGATGGAACAAACAAGATGGAAAGAAAAATTGGAAATAAAGAAAGAAAGAAAGATGGAAACAAGGAAAAAAAAATGGAAACAAAGATAGAAAAAAAAATTTGGAGACAAAGAAAAAAAAATATGGAAACAAAGCAAGAATGCAAACTAAAAATGAGAATTAAAATTGAAAAAATGAAAACTTACCAGCAAACTGCCACTCTACATTGTCTTACACGCGGTTGTAATCTTCTTGTATTACAAAAATACGGTTCCGTGTCTGGTGGTCATGGCAGTGCGCAAATACTGTAGTGATGCCACAATTGAATACAAGGTGAAGAATGTCATTGCCACCCTTGAGAGGCCTCCAATCCATTGGTATATCAGCACTTTTCAAGTCTACTAGTTTATTGTATCGAGAAAATTTGATGGTACTATATGTTGATTCCTGGTCAATGAACATCTTGCCAAGTTCGTTTTAATAGAGTTTGATGACTTGCAAAAAACCACAGATAAAAGTATTACGAGCTTGCATGAGTTTGATCAAACAATGGTCGACATTCAGCATAAGTATGAAGCACGCTAGTAAAAGAAGTACCTCTATGTTCGTGAGAAAATCAAAGTTCCCAGTGGCAATATATTTGCCTTTTTGAGTATAGAGGGAGATATGCCCAAGTCCATTTTTACAAGGAATGTTTTGTATTCACTCATTACTTGTTGCACTGGACTCATCATGGATATCCAACGCGTTTCTATATTTCTCAACATTTTCTTGGCCTTAGTTTCCATGAGATGAGCTAGTTTTTGAAGCTCAGAGTGTTGTTTGTAACTCCGATAGAAGTAAGAGTACACGGACCGGAACAGTCCTTCCGATTGAGAAATTAGTGGGTAATTCAACAATGTCTCCACCACGAGGTTAATGTGATGACTAGCACAGCTAGCGCCAAGAAAAAAAGGTGCCCATTTCTCCTTGATTTGGATGGTTACACCATTCTTCGTTCCTTGGAATGTATTAACACCATTGGCTCCAAAGCAAACGATTTTGGAAGCTATTTTTTCTCGATTCAGCCCTCCCTCTTCCAACAAAGACAACATAATGGCATTTGTCAAGTAGTCCGCTGTACCCCCGTCGGAGACATAAGACAAATGCAATAAATACAAGATTCTTTTCCATGAGGACATCACGTAAATATGCACATCCAGCCAATATGTATTGTCAATTGTCGTGACTTTATCTGCACTAATCAAAATGACCCGTGCAAACTGAATTACAACCTTAAGAGTCGATAGAACTACCGCATGAATGTGTTCACTCATCTCCCAATTGCTAGTCTTAGATTGATGTTTCTTTGGCAAATTCTTCACTTAAGGTGTCTTAGTAAATATTGTTCACGTTCGTAATTGCATGTGGGCCAACTATGACTCAAGACCTGAAATAAGGTTGAGAATTGTACTCCCTTTCTTTTGAGTTCCCCATTGAAGCCAGCAATAAGTTGGTCCGCCACTGATCCACGTTGCTACCAACTAGTCCAAAGCTTCAAATTCAACAAGTGTTTGTAGTCGACCTTCGTGAAGGTCTAACCTTTTTTCAGGTGAGAAAAGGCACTCCATCCTCCTTATACACCCTCTTCTCTTTGTGCTTCTCTAGATTGTCACCCTTTGCCATGATTACCTTCCGTCTCCCTGAGATCGTGTTGCAACATCGGCAAATGACCCCCACCAAGTCGCCGTTGGCATCAAAATCCCCTTCAGCCCATATATACTTGCAAGCCCACACCGATTGCCACCTCCACGTGATTGTCCTCAGGGATACTTTCTTCTTCTTTGGCGGGCAAGAAGCTACGGTCTTCAAGGTGGGCTTCTTCTTTCCCCTCCGCTTGGACATCTCCTCACCATTTGTGCATCCATTAGGCAACATCACCGTGGTCTCAGAGGGACACTTTTGGTGCGTAGGGGCAAGCAAGGAATCTGAGAGGCAAGTCTCAGATATATGCGTGACCTTATCGTCCACACCAGAAGAAATGACGATCAAAGTAGTCACCACAACACTCGCAAGAATCTCCCTAGCGGCAACAAGTCTATCACACTGTAGTTGTTGTAGGGAGACCAAAAATTCTTCACTCGGAAATTTTCAGGCAGCTTCAAGCGAGGTGTTATTCTTGAACTCCCGAGTCCCGATTCCTAAACTTGCACGCCAAGTCCCCCAAAGGTCATGACAAACATTCCAACTCCCCAAAGCAACACTGAAAGCAAGATCAACCAAGCAATAAGCAAAGCGAGTAATGCAGATTGCAAGTGACCACAACAAAGCAAGCATGAATATGTGATGGATTGATGGCCAACAACGACCTTCATTCTTGCACTTGACAAATTGCCATTTGTCAATGATCGAGCAACCACCCCAAGCCCACAATCAATTAGAGCCTCCACTTGTACAAAAGCAGTGAAGGAAACAAATTCACAATCTCAAGAATTCACAGCTTGCAAGTAGTGGTGTTCACAAGTCACAACTCAAACAATGACGCAATGACATTGAAAGCACTATAACAAAAGTTGGTAAAAAAGAACCGTACTCAAAATTGAGTGCGGTTCTTTTATCCACTGTTCTGTGCAATCTTGAAACAACTGCAAAACTTTCTTTTTGGATTTTTGATCTCAGTTTTTTGAATTTTTGGGCGTACAATATATCCCTGCAAAGGTATTGTTTTGGTAGTTTTGGGGTGAAATTTAGCCACTTTTGAGATCATTGGTGAACTTGATCTTGAAGGATAGGACAATCCGCATTATTTTACACCTTTATAAAACCAGATAATATTGTAGTGATGTACTAGCATTTTTAGAAATATAATTTTTATTTTAATTGGTGCTCGAAAGCAAAAACTTATGCCCTCATATAGTAAGTACATTAAGCTCAAGCCCAGACAACCAAAAAAATCAGAAACAATCAAAGTTTATTTTTTATTTTTTTTATATAGAATATATTTACATATACAAGAGAAGCTTTTATTCATTCCCTTTGGATTAGTGATGAGAAAATTATGAAAAATCTTGTTTTATAGGCAATCAAAATATTTTTTTGAAAAAATAATATAAGGGGTTCATTTATGTACTCAATTTTTACAATTTTCCTAAAAAAAGGTTGTTTTGGATTTAAATTTCTTTGAACAATAATATCACACAATGTTATAGTTGACATGTTTCAATTCCATTTTTAGAACTATTAATAACTTCATCTCTCATTTTATCTACTACCTACTCCTACTTAACATTTTTTTAATGCATGAAAATGAATATTTTTTTTAATATAATTTTTTTTCCTAGATTCTCAAACTCAATTCTCAACCATAAAGACTTTTACCACAAAACTTTGCACTTCAGAAAATTTAAGTAAAAAGGATTCAAAGTCCAAAAATTTAATATATATAAAGATACCAAAATAATGTATTCTTCTACTTTGAACATTGATATCTTGCAATCATCTATTTGGTCAAAGTTTACAGGATTTTTTGTAGACATATTAACCCCTAAAGTCCCATTGTTCCCTTAGGGGACAAAATCAATTTCAGGCAAGCTCTT
Source organism: Antitrichia curtipendula (assembly GCA_951230915.1). NCBI lineage: Eukaryota > Viridiplantae > Streptophyta > Bryopsida > Hypnales > Leucodontaceae > Antitrichia > Antitrichia curtipendula. Next base: position 30,049,405 of record OX579636.1, on the reverse strand, counting down.
GCGGTCTCAATATTTGTTGTGATTTTCTGAATTTTTTTGGGTAGATAGAAAAACACATTAGCTTTTCAAAAATATACTTTTTGTTTCAATTGAAGCTTGGGAGAAAAACTTATGGCACAAAAAGCCCTTTTTTTAGTTCAGCAAGTAGAAATAAACCTTCAAAAAAACTTAAGACAAAACATTAATTTTTTTTTTGTATAAATTATATTTTTATATACATGGGAAGCTTTGATTCATTCCATTTGGACTTGATATGTGAAAGTTATCAACAATCTTGTTTTTTGGGCAATTAGAGCATCTTTTTGAAAAAATAACTTGTAGGATTCATTTTTTACCTCAATTTTCACAATTTAAAAAAAAAAAAAAATTATACAAGGTTAAAATATCTTGCTAGAACAATCTCACGATTGATATCAGTGAATTTCAATTCCATCTTAGAGCTATTAACAATTTAGATTTTCCTTAAATTTTGAACCCACTTCTACTTTAAAAAGATTTAATGTGTAAAAACTAAATGTTCCTCTTGTGATTTTCTTTTCTTAGACTCTCAACTCAATTTTTTATTATATAAAATTATAAATCAAAATCAGTAGAGTAAAAATTTTAAAGCCCCAAAATGTAGTTGAGCAACGTACAAAAGAACTTGTTTCTTTCACTTTAAACTCAAATATCTTGCAATCTACAGGGTCAAAGTTTGTTAAATTTCTACCACACATTTTTATACAAGTCTAGTACAAGATCCAATGGTTAGATATGCTAAAAAAATATTAAACTTTTTTTTCTCTTTGCTATAGAAATGACAATTTTGAGTGGTTTTTGATGGAAAAGGGGCCTTGAGACTTTAGGGGTTAATATAGGTCTAATGCTAGATCCTACAATTGGATTTGCAAAAAAATATAGTTCTTTTTCATTCTAGGTCTTCACACTAGAAATTGTAATTTCGAAGTGTTTTTTGGTAAAATATAGCCATGATATTTTAAAGGTCAATATTAATTGAGCATACTTATTATTATAAACATAAATTTTTATTTATTGCAGATCCTATGCACAAGTGAAAGGAGATTCCTATGCATTTTAGCATGCATTATTTGAACAACATGTGAAGAAACTCTAAATTTTCAAAATATTTTCTCTAAATGTACCAAAATCAACAATAGGATTTTAGAAGCTCTCATGTTATGAGCGTGACACTAAAATCTAAATAGTAGTTACATAATTAGGACATGAAAGCCTCTGAGGACCTATTGTTGATTTTAATACATTTAGAGAGACTATTTTGAAAATTTAGAGTTTCTTCATATGTTGTTCAAATAATGCATGCTAAAATGTGTTGGAATCCTCTTTTATTGCCAATAAGATCCAATAAAACTAATTTAGGTTCAAAATAGTAACTAAGTTGATATTTTAAATGATTGTAGATGTACTTGCATCACATTGATTTATTCTATAAGTATATCAACATTGTTTTACAAAAGTTACACTATTTTATATAAGTACATGTGGTTGAAAACTGTATTATACAAATTTCCTATAACTTTAAAAAAAAACCCTTGTAGTAATGAACTTTGATTCCATATAGTTTTATATACTCAAATTTGTTAGCTTACAACATGATTACATGAAGGGTTTTAGGATGTAGTTTGACATCATTTAAGAATGTTTACAAAGGTAAAAAAATGACAACTTCTTATGCTCTCTATGAATTTAGAGGTGGTTCATTTGAAATTCAATGTCAAACATAACATTCATGAACCAGCTTGAAGACCATCTTTTTGGAAAAAATCATATACAAGAGTACGTAGATCTACTAAAATGATGGAGAAATCACTACAAACAACGGTAGAAGAATAAAATGATTAGAAGATATCGTACCTAGAGGTCACCTTTAGCACTTATTTGCCAAACAATAAATTAAAGTCCAAAATAAACTACAACACTTTAAAATATAATTTCCTCAAAAATTGGCACTAACATGAAGAGATATGATTTTATTAGGCAACCACCTCTCATAGAGTTGATAGTCATTGTTATTGCAAGTGTAGATGTATATACAATGTGATTATACAAGTGGGGTGGTAGGAGGTAAAGCAACCCATAAGGGATAAGAAAATAGAAGCTTAATCATTCATACCTAGTGAAGTCAATAGCAAGGAATTATGTTTAATGTAGAACTTCAAACCTCATTTTGGAACAGTATATATATTTTTTCAAATACTTTGAACTAAGAAAAGGTGATATATCAATCTAAAGTTCATCTCTAAAAAACCATTTGAGATTTAGAGTCTCTAATCCAAAGTTATGGACAAAATTCAGAAGGTGGGGAGGGACATTTTTTTTTGTCATTTTCAAACATCTAATCTGAATTTTGTTATCATAACTTTTGATTGAAGTTTCAAAATATCAAGTTTTTTGTTGGAGTAATATTTAGATTGATTTATCAACTTCCTAGTTCAAAGTGTTTAAAAAAAAGATAATCTACTATGCTAAAATGAGGTCCGAAGTTCTACATTTAACACAATTCCTGCATTTTGACAATGAGCGGTGAAGCTTTCATTTTCAAATTGTTCCATACCTTTGGAGGATTCATGATGGACAATGGACTTCATTATAAAACAACCTCTCCACCCATTATTTACTGAACTTGTGTTGGCATATAATTGGATTGACATATTTTTCAACATTTTGGCTATCTTCACAATTAATTTTTCTCAAATGTAGCAAGGTCACTTTTATAATTTTTATAATTATTCAATAGTGAATTTTTTTTTTAAATTTTTGCTAAAGGTGACCTCTAGCTATGGTAACAGAGAATTCATACGTAGTTAAAAAGGTACATATATGGATAAAATAAAATAATTGAATGCACAATTAAACCCTAAATGCCCAAGGTACCATATTTTGGTCTGGACAATACTTTGAAGTTAAATAGAACCTACCCAAGCTGCTATTTATACTAGTTTATATTTTAGAGAAACTCTTTTTGAAGTCTAGTTTTAGCATCAAAAATCTAATTTTGAAAATAAATGATTATGATATTTCTATTCCATATTTTGTCGACAATGTCCATTAAAAATCTTGATTTTCTAATTTTGAGGACTCTTGGAAGTGAGCCTGAAAATAAACTAGATCTTGGAGAAAAAAACACATTATAAACTCATTTAAAAAATTTGTAGAGTAGATTTTGAGAAACTGTGAATTGATTGGGGTTATAGGTTATGCCCTAAACCCTCATATTTTTTTGGTGACGCATTTTTTAGATTTGATGTGTGAAAAGAGGATTGAAAGACTTTATAATACTTTCACAATTTTAACACCCTCATGATCAAATATTATAATCTTTCAATCTATAAATAACATGTCCATTTTGAATTTGTACAATCGTAAAAATTTGATAAAACGTATGAAAATGTTGACTTTTTTTTCAATTTAGAACAAATTCCAAGAAGCTCTTAGAAGCCTTGGGCATTTAGGTGGGCATTTAGGTGGGCATTTAGGGGTTAGAATTGAGATTGTAAGATCATTGTTCCCATTATATTTAACCCCTAATGACTTGTACAGTACAGTACAGTCATTTTGTGGCCTCTACATGTATTTGATAATTGTCTCAGGACAATAACTTTTTTTCAACTTTTTTTCACGAGTAAGGAAATGAATTATTTTTATGTAGGTAGATAATACATTGAATATGCTATTACGTGACTTTTTTTTTTTTTTTAAAATGTTGAACGGTATAAATTGTAGGAGTGTTACAAACTGAACTTTTTTAATGTTTCTATGATCAAATCTTTTACCTTTTGAGCCTAATCGATGTATGAAATGTAAGATGAAATAATAGCCAAGCATCGAAAGATGCTTATAAATTCCTTTTCAAAATGTTGCAAAAAACATATCTTATGGCACATCTAAGTTTAGTTCAAGGCATCTTGGGTCATAGAAACAATACAAGTAATGAAGGAATACCAACATCTAGTCAATAGTTTGAAGTACTGCCACAGTAGGAATCCAGTGAAGCTTCTAGTATTCAATCCTACTTCAAAAAATTATTTCAGGGACGTCATTTATACAATGAAATGGAGTGTCCAACAGAACAAACTCCAGGGAGTGATGGACAAAACTACATAAGACAATTGGGTAAGTGGCAGATGAGTCAAGGGGTGGTGTAAATTTGGAACATCATGATTTACATGACTCCGCAAGAGCTCCAATCGTGAAGCTGCATTCAGCGAAGATCGTAATGTACGAAAAATAAGACGAGACCCCGGGGAAGGAGCATGTCTACCTAGGGTGCTGTAGCGTCCAGTAGCTACAAATTTGACAACCCTGTTAACGAGTGCTAGCATCAGGAAACTTGTTGGTGATGCGAGTGATGTATTTCACAATTGTAGGATCTGTTGACTTCTTCAGCTTCATCAACACCTTGAAAAGCTCAGGTGATCGTAGATGGTGCCGGCAAGGGGCGTGAATACACATGTTGCCCAATGAAAATAGAGCAATTTTGAGAGGAGATTCACTGCTTACTTCTCGTCTCTCGTTAGTTGGAGCGGCTGCACAGTCCGCAATTACTTGACACAAAGCCTGCATCGGAAACCATGTAGACTACATTAGGCACATAAACAGAAGGAAAGGTTCTCATTATGACGTTTCAGGGCCCCATTCTGAACCAATTTTCTTAAGGTTAAGTTAATCTCGACAAGAACACGAGCTTCCAAAACAGAAAGAGACAAAAGACGAGGATTAACTGGAACTGACGTTAGTATCTCCAGCAGACAGCGCTAAGTATGCAGGGAAATCACAATGGAATCCTCAACTATAAGAAACAAAAGCTTCTTTATTGATGAAAATAGGGCTGCGAAACTGAACCTCAAACGATGAGAGAAGAACTAAAGCATATACAATTCAGCTGCAAACAGAAATAAACCGCATCGGATTTAAAATATTCAGCAACGTAGAGAGAGAAGACTCCAAACCTGCATTGCCCCCTTGGAGATAATATCATCACAGAGCCTGCTGGAGTTCCTCACAAGGTTACTGAGAGCACCAGCTGCGTTTGCTTTAGTCTTGTCTTCCTCATCTTCTAGCAATAATCTAGTAAGATGGGGAATGCAACGCTGCAGTTGATCATAGAGCCGATCATCATGATAAGCGGCATTCCCAACCTGTACACACAGCGCCCACAGGTGGTAGGTATCAAAATTACTTCATAAAACCTAGAGAATGACTTCTAGGATCTACGATGGTTACAATGGACCTTTCGGAATCTTCTTTTTATATACTCGGGCTTGGCACGAGAACGCCAGAGAGAGAATATAACTAGGTAAAAATATAAATAAAATCATTTGAAGGAAGCAGAGAAATGAGGATAGCGGACCGCAAAGCAGGCAAACTTTCGCGTATGCCTATCCGGATCCACACATCGGTCGACGAGAATGTTGATGATATCATGCTCAATCTGTCGACAGAAAAAAGCGCATTCAATCAGAATTCTTTAGGCAACACTGGTGGAATAGAGAGCACTAACCACTAACTAAGCGAATAGAAGACGAGAATCACTTAAGACAATATGCAGTTGGATGAGGCAAAAAAAGGAATACCAGAGGGTCGTAAAAGTAGGGCGTATGCCGACACATATTCCCTAAGGCACTACAAGCCTTGGATCGAATCCCAGGATCCGTGTGGTTAAGACAAGCTTTCAAAGCGTCCCATAGATTGGCCTGTCCGATAGGCTCATAAAAATCCTGTGTGTCGCAAGCCACGTCCCTGATTAGAAACTGGTATGTCTACTACATTGCAAGCGCGAAGGGCATTTTCGAAGTCAAACACTGAGTTTTAATGTAGTTCTTGATTTTAAACACAGTTGAGCTCAACTAAGAAAATTAGCTCCATTGATTTACGTTTTCCTTTATTTTGAATTTCTCAAAAACTGATAATAATGCAATTCTTGTGGCCGTTTGCAAGCAGCATCTTGAAAGCATAATATACACTGCATTAAAACTTGTTCAATTAAAATTCTCTTGATATGAGATCAAGAAGTAAACGAATTATACCATGAAGTTTATCACTATTGTCATTAATTTTCCTTAAAACTTCATAGTATTTAAGAACTTTGTAATTACTATGACTTCCAAAGAAATCACTCAAGAAAAACATATAAATTTTCTTTTGATTTTTTTAGTAACGAAAAAATGAAGAGAAATCCAAGATGTAGATTATTAAATAAGAAAATACAATTTCTTTGAAATGAACGACTTAATAGAGAAACTCATGGAGTGTGAACCCGTGAGGACATGATTTGTTCTTCAAGGGTTAAAACAACCCAGGACAAAGACAAAAACAGTAGAGTATTGACTGACAATGAAACGGATAGTACCTTGTTCATGCGAGAAAGGTTGGATAATGTCATTAAGACATCCCGCACAACCTCCTTGGGAGAGGCGGGGTCCAAGAGTTTGGTCATCAGGGCAGCCCCGAGAAAGCCTTCTGAAACCACTTCTCCTGCCAAAACTCTTGAACTCTGCACCATCCGGGCAATGAGCCCAACCGGTCTCCCAAGATCATTCGTATCTAGTAACTCCAGGTATCTTACAAGAGGCGCTGCAGCATGTACCTAAACATTCAGGTACAAGAATTGTCAGAAAACTTGGAAGTTCACCATACCTTGAAGGTGCGGGTTGAAGGTGAGTGTGCCTAAAGAGGAAGCGCTCATCTATTCTGGACATTTCAATAACCAAAAAACACCTTCTTGCACACATGATTTCCTTCATGTGGAAGGAGAAAAAAGCGTGTAGAAGCTGCCACTCTTCCAAGTTTGATTAATCGTTGCACTATGGGCTACCCTGACGAGAAAGATTTTACTGGAACTTCTAGTACAGATGTGTCTGAGGTTCACAGCATTGTGGAGGTCAAGAAAATTCCAAGCAGCATAGAGGCGATAAATTGCCACAAATATTACCTCTTGAAGAAGTTGCCAGTACTGAGGCATATTTGCTGTCATGGCTCTTGCTAAATCTATGGCCGAGTCGGGTGCCGTTCGCCCACTAGGAGAGGGAGAATTAAGAGCGGCATTATTGCTTGACGCTGAGCCTGGCATATTTTGCGCTTGCGCAAAAAGAAATTCCAGAACCCCAACAATCTCATGCACCAAGGCCCGCAATCCATCTCGACCACCACAATTTCCTTCCCAGAGTTGCAGATGTGAGAGATGAATCCGATCCATGAGGTCCAATAAGGTCAGCACAGGAGCACGGCGAAATAAGACATCACGATAGCCGCCACCCTTAAGGGTATGCGCTAAGGCAGAAACCGCCCACGTAACCCCTATAGGCGACAATCCTATTAGATCATCTCCTAAACCACTAGGCTCATCATTGTCATCCCCTTGCTTTAAGCCACCAGCTAGTAAGGTCACCAAGATGACTGGAAAACCCATTGAACAGCATTGTTCTGCAACATTTACACCTCCCCAACGAAGGCGTGCCTCAAGGAGTCCAACACACCCATCGCGGACGCCATGCCAGCTTGTGAGCATACCAGAATTACGGCCATGTGCATCTTGTGTTGGAACAGCAGCCTGGGGAGTTATTTTGATGACGTTACGAAGGGCAGATAGAGAGGGGAAGGTTGGCAATGATAGTGCAGTCTCAGCAGTCCAAGCTGGAACGCCACTTTTTAGTTCAAGACCTTGTTCAAGTGCAAGAATTGAGGACAAGGCCAGCATGGCTGCTGCACAACGTGGTGGCAAGGAACCACCTGCAACAAAAATAAATTAGAAAACAAATAAAAGTTTAAGATTAGACTCAGTAAGGTAGATCCAAGACAAAGAGTTCAACGCAGCATTCCCATAACGTCACAGCCGCCTCAAAGGAATGAAGTGTAAGGCAAGAAAGGATTGGAATGGTCTCATTCTCTGGAGTGCCCTTAATTGAAGATACCAAATCACTTGTAGAAATTCTCTGAATGATTTTATCAATAAGATACATATTTTAAGAAAATGTACATTTCTTAAAGTATGTTATGGGAAATAATAGTGAAATTCACCTGTTGGAACAGTCTCAATTGAAGCCTGATGAGCAAGAGCTGCCAATCTCGCACGCTGCTTAGGTTGAGACGTAGTGAGGATGCAGGAAGCTCCACGTCTCCCTCTAGACGCCAGTCCTTGCGCAACAGCAGCAAGAGCTAAACAAGCATGGGTGATAAGATCTCCCGTTGGGTTTGCTACAGCTCCTCCATCACCTTCGTTTGCCCCATTTGGAGTTGCCACACCTGGAGCTCCATGTAAAGACAGGACTTTTTACACTGCGGCAACTGCCGTGCCATCCCCACCTCCACTGATCGTGTTGTACGATGGTGGTTCATGGGTTGGAATTCCTGCTAAAACATCACATACTAGCTGAGAAAGGTTGCAACATCCAAGTAGTACCTGTATATACCAGCCATTATCAGCAGATCAGAAAAAAGTGAAAGAAATGAAAAACTTCTTTAAAGCTGAACAAGGGCCAGGTTTACAGAGGTATAGATTAAGGATCAAAATCAATAGGCGGTTTTCTATATTTCAAACCCGTATTTATCTCAGACGTGTACCAACTACCAACCACCTATGCCACTATTGTATGCAGACCTGTATAGTCGCAGAGAGTACTGCATCAGACCCATGGAGAAGGGCATAAGATCCCGCGGCCTGTACACCCCTTGACTTGGCCATACAGTCGGTCACCGTCTCAATCACTCCAGATGCTCCTTCGTCACCTCTACAGCCTTCTTCCTCTCCTTTCTTGTCATCAGCCCAATTTTCAGCAAAACCGCGCAAAGCTGCCAAAGGAAAACCCTGCCTTTGTTCTCCCTTCCCTGACGCTAGTCTCATACTACTCATAAGAGCCCATAGGGCTTTGTATGCTTCACCAGACACTGGTGCAGATGTACTAGCGCCAGATATGAGATTGGATCCTGAATTACATCATAGAAATTATTTTTAGGAATGCAATTTACAATGGCGCACTTTGATCAGCCGAGAGGAAGTTAATTAGCTCCACATTTTAAAGTACCAAGTATTCTCAGTTAAAAAGCTAGACCATTCAAAGGGGAATGCCTTGGTCAATCAACCGAACGGAGTACAAAATGACGTACGGACTAAAAAAAACGAACAAAGAAGAACTAAAAAGTAGTAAATCCTGGGGCAGAGTAAAATTACCTGTTGCCCCCAAGCAAGAGCAGAGATGATCCGCGGTATTGAGAACCCTGGCTTGTGTAATAATCTGAGTCATAGTTTGCCCTTCAGCTGTGGCCGCACCTCCAACATTCTCAGTCCCATCGGCGCCTGGTGCCAACAACGCGGCAAGTCCTGTTGCGACTCTTGTGAGTAGGACTGCTACACAAGACGTTGACTCGTATAAAACGCGACCAGATGAATCATGGGCATATGCCACAGCCTGTTAAACATGGGCATCAACATCTCGAAGGCATGAGAATAACATAAACAACATACTCCAGTCAGTAGGCTGTGATGATTGTGTAAAATGCCATCTCCGGTTGCGTCTTCTGTCACAATTTTCATAACTACGAAGTAAGAAGCATTCAAGAAGTCAACCTGAGGATATAGGCGTAGAAGTGCAACGCTTGGATGAAGGAAGGAGCCGTTTATCTTTCCAGCTCCAACTTCAATAAGTTTGCGCAAAACACCGAGTCCCTAGAACAAACAATAAAACCAATAAACTCCAGATCTAAAAAACAAGTGGGCATTGCACAAAATTACAGTACCTTTTTGTAGGTAAATCACTCTACGTACCTTGATGAGAAGGTGAACATGCTGGCCATTGGGAGCAGTCAGCGTTGCTTTCAACAAAACAACTACGGTTGGAATGACATCCTCAACAGCCACTGTCTGACTGAGAGCATTCCCAGCAAGCAGGTTTGATAAAACGCGCAGAGCTTGACTGGCTGCTGAACTTGCCTGCTCACTGTCAAGCAAACTTTCAGATTCTTAAATTGACAAGGCTCCATAGTCTAAGTCTACAAGGTATCAGTCACGGGAACATAAATAACAATGATGGGAAGAGAAAAATAAAGGTTCAGTTTCCAATCCTGGAATTATTATGATACCGTCACCTTACAATCAAGAGACAGAATTTACTACGGAGGTAAGAATTCGAAGAGAAGTCACCCAGGAAAATAACGGAAAACTAAACCCTTGCCTTGCAAAAGCTGCAGTGCCCTTCGCATGAAGATTGCGAAAAGGATGTAGGATATGAGCAAGAGATCCTCTGTCCTGCCCGACAGCCTGAGCCCCTTTAACTGTTCTTGATGTACTTTCTATCTTATCTAAAGTTGATACCACATCCACACCTGCACGTGCAGAGTCAGTTATGAACGGTCAGTCAGAGAGGAAATAAACATACATTAAAGTCTTGTGATAATCTTATGAATATATAGGAATGGAGAGTCCATAGTAAAATCATGCGGACTCCATGAAGGTACAAAATATGTTGATAATATTAAACGCTTGTTGAACTCCAACTTAATCGTTAGAAGCGCGCACAATCTCTCATGATAAAAGAAAGGGTTTCAAGTGAGTTCAGCTCAAAATCAAGGGTAAGACATGTAGAGTTGAAACATAAATCATTGTTGTAAACACGTCGAGTTGAAAAAGAATACATTCTGTACCAGATATAGTTGGCGTAGGAGTGGATGGACTAGCCGGAACACCACCAGTATTAGAATGATTCCCATCAGTGCCTCGGGAAGCCACTGCTGTGCGGTCAGCAGGAGCTGGGCTTTCCGGTTGTGTCCGTGTTCTTCCTGAAAGATGAGAGAGAAAACAAATGCTTTACGAACCAGGCAGTTCACCAAAACTGAGATTAAAAAGAGGCACAAGAGTGGGACAAATGGATAGCACAAGAGCCGGAGGCAAACCAGCAGCAGGACTGGCAGCAGCGCTGCGACTTGATGGCATTGGGGAAGCCAAAGTAATGTTTACTTCTCCTCTCCATGCTGCATCGCAACCCCTGGCCGCTGCAGTAGCTGCACGAACCTCCTGCAAACCATTGGACCACAAGACATTCCTATTAGATAGACATTCCAACATGAACAATATGAAGCAATAAGTTTCTGCTAGAAATGGACCAACACTGAAGAAAAAGGAAAAGTTCAGAAACTCCAACATCTGTCTGCTCTGCCCACAAGCTTACCGATGCAACCACCTCCTCATTTGTCTCTCGTACAAATGGGTGCTCCAACAGACCTGGCCACGTAAGGCGATTTTGGGAAACCTGCCAGATATGAACTAGCGAATGGTGAGGTGCGTACATAATGGTTATATCACTGCGTAGCACTGTCAACAGAGAGCTATTCAGAGGTCAATCCAGGTGTAGTTCAAGCATAGGAATGTGATAACTGGAGATATATTGAACACCTAAGAACTGATTCACTGGCATTGACATTCGGCAATGGGAAAAATGTTCTGAAACTAAACGTACATGAAGAAAACAACTCAAAGTGAGGCACACCCATAAAAAAAATAGAGCGGCCCTAATTAGCAGGCATGCAAGTCGGAGCAGTACCTTATTAAGAAGCCCTTTCAAGAAGCTCTTGAAATTTGGGCTAATGCTATCCGGGTACTTTACAGGATCCTGCATATAAACACAGCATTTGGTTTAAGGCATGCATGCACTAGAAAGGCAGACTAGAACGATTAACACGCCAAATTCCAAAAGATGATGCAGAGCGTTTCGGTGGAATCTACTGTGAACCTCAAAAATACATGTGAGAACATTCTCAGATATTTTTAATGGAACTGAACATGAACCAAAATGGCGCAGAAAAGTGAGTTATATAATGAACTACCACGTCCTCTGCCACCTGAATAACGTCACGGAGAAATCTCGATTACCTCGACATATTGAAAAAACACTTTGGTCTTGGTTAGGAATCTACCTTAACAATATGTCTAATAAGTGTATACACTGAATTTGTGTAGAAGGGCGGCTGACCAACATATAGCTCATATCTGATCCAGATAACCAAACAACCACCCCAACAGAGCACCAGAGAGTTTTTCAACTTTCAAACTTGCAGAGGTATCACGGTGAAGATTACTAAACTATACACGAATAATTAGCTAGTACACCCTGGTGTTAGGCCACACGGTTAAACAAGCAGAAATACGCTACGAGAGGCCTTGTCCCTTGTAGCACACTATAGATCTTACTTGCTTTTCGAGGAAGGGTCTATTTAAACTTCCTCACATTCACCGCAGATGTATCTTTTTCCAATGCTTCGATCCAAAGCCAAGAACTTGGAGGCAGACTTAAGTCCTATTATCTACGTGAATCCGAATTTGATTCGGTATAACATCAACGTTCTTTTCATTTTGTTTGCATATATATATGAGTTCGTATACATTTTCACGATGTCGATATGACCAATTATTGAGGTTTCAGATGTGCTTCGGAACAAACCGAGGGCATGCTGAATAGGCTAACATTGATAATATACAAAGGAACTTACAGAATAACACCGAGAGACCAGAGATCAGCTGTGTGGTTGTAAGGCTGCTCTCGAACTAGTTCCGGAGCCATGTACAACGGTGTTCCTAAGTGTGCAAATCATTCACACAATCAGTGGTATAAGCGGAGAACAACGAGATAAAGCTAAAGCGGCTTGTATGAACAAAGTAAATCACAGCATAACTCACACTCAATGCAAGAGAATTATCACAAGCAATCAGAACTTTTTAATACTGGGATATACCTTTGATGGACCGCAAAACCATAGTGTTGCAAGACATTGCCCTTGCAAAACCAAAGTCACAGAGCTGAAAAGGCAAGAGAACAAGGATTAGTTACAGATTTCAGAACATACTGTAACTTGGAAGACTAGAGGATGTCACTTTTTGTCAAAAAAGGTCTTCACAAGTTAAAATAGTAGTTCGAAGGCATTTTGTAAAAAGATAATTACCTTCACTATTCCTCCAGCACCAATCAATATATTTTGTGGTTTCATATCTCTGTGAATGATTCGGTGAGAGTGAAGGTAATGTAGCGCTTTAACCTGCAGCTCACGAGGCCAAGACTCTCAGATTCTGGATTGGGTGAGAACAACTTCTACGTAGCAGGAATTATTCATAAAAAACCAACCAAAATCCAATCCAAAGATATCCCCACGTGCAGTGAGAATCAGAGAGGAATGTCCATGCTCACCAGTTGTTTTGCTATAGCCTGTACTTGAGCTTCAGGAAGATTCTTGTCATCTTCCAGGATTTCAAACAGCTCACCCTATACACCACCCATCACGATAGATTCAATATTTTATCAACAAATCGCAAACATTCAAATTTAATACAGTCTTCATATATACAGTACACTAATCAGACTAGTTCAGAAGAACTTCGAGTTTCTCTTCCTTACATACACCATGCCATCAGAAAATCCATTCCGATACTTCCTACCTGATGAACCCCACGTCCTGTCTCGGTCATCAAAAGGACTAGCACGACCATTCCTCAGAAATGCGTCCTGGTGACAAGATGCGGTAAAAGAATAGTATACCTGATCTAACTCATTCACAACACAGAACTCCTGAGGGCTTTCGAAAGCATCCAGCATTTCTATAATGTTCTCATGCTTCAATTGTCGCAATATCTGTACAGAAAGATCAGAAAACTGAGTCAAGCATCCCAACTGCCTCTAAGTTTTCAAGCTACACCTTCGTGACAAATCGATTACTCATAGCAGATCAAGTAGACGTTGAACAGGACAGAAGGGAAAACACATACTTGAGAGAACACATGAAAACTCACCTCAATCTCTTGTCTGAGATTCTCGATATCCTTGTCGCTCTTGCCATGCTTGAGTATGAATTTCATTGCTACAGTCTGCAAGGAAACCAAGCATTCGCAATACATTTGATCGTCTAGATTTTTGGAGCAAAACAAGCGAACAAGCTCAGAATGCAATAGCTGATCTGTTGAATTGATAAGTGGTAGCAGGAGCACACCTGACCCGTGTACTTCCGTCGGCCTTTGTAGACTTTTCCAAACGATCCCTCTCCCACTAATTCTATTACATGATAATTTTCCACGCCCATCCTGTACGAAATAGTTGACAAGTAAGCATCAGCTACTGTCCGTCTGATGCGAGAACAAAGACCTAAACTTTTGTATTACACTCATGATATTAAATATCAGAACTAAGCACTTAAACCGACAGGCAGCAGATCAGATGGTCCAAACCATCGTGAATTGCATTCACATTGCTCAGAAATCACTATCCAGGCTCATTCCGCTTACAACACGAATCACTTCCTTAACCAGTACAGCCGAACCGCATCCACTACAGCAGTCTCACCTAATACAGCTGCTTTGCAAGCTCGCAGAATCAACACAATTGCGAGATTCGAAGAAAATTAAGTGAAGGTACATGGCCACAACAGATCATCAGGAGTACTTCCATAGTGACGTTTACCAAAATACCCCTGCATTGTCTCATACTTAATTTTCAGCTGCACGAGCACTGTCGGTAGACAACTACCTGAAAATGCAGAGAAATCAGCTTGCAGCGACAAATAATAAACTCCTCGTCCCCGTCGCATATATCCGCTCGCCGTCGGATTTTCGTACCTTCAGAGCCCTATGCAGAGACCAACGAGAAAAAGGAGGTCGTGCTCGATCAGGTTGAAGATCTCCTCGTCGGCCGACGCCAGAGGCTGGTTGTCCCACTCCCCCACGCTGTACTCCACTGCGCTCGCGGAATCCATGGTGGCGGCAACAAGGGTCTTCTTCACTACTGCTCAAGAAGGTCTGCTGCACATGCAGTAATGGGCCACAAATCACATGGATGAGCAGTCATTCAGAGGATTTCACGACACCAAGGAGCACCTCTATTCACAGAACATTCATCTGGACCAGATACAGTAACTGAAGTTCCTACGAAAACTGCAGTGAATATGCATGAATCGCACTTTGCGGACTCAAATTCACATGACAAACTCAAGCAACAACATGAACTAAAACAGAAAATGACATTTGAGTCGTCTCACGGGTTCAGCTCGTGAGCTGCGTTGAGATATTTTATTATCTTACAAAACGATCCAAACTCCCTCAATTTCAGCCCCCAATAGGGAAGTGGACCGAAAACTCTGTAAAGGCACTGCCGTTCTTGACCTCACTGGCTATGGATCGAACAGACAAATGCCATGCATAGGCAATACACGTCACAGACGGTGAATGTGGTCAAATTTGAGCAAAACGCCACTTATTTGAACGACTACAGCGTCCGCTAGTGCAAAATCTCAACAACGAGTCCCAGTCTGCTAAAACCCTTGAAATGCGTCTGACGGCCGGATGAGTCCCAACCCTTAACATGATCCCCAATGCGGCGGCCCCTCACTCTCATTCTCACTCTCGAGATAGGCTGCACAACATTTACGCTAAACCTCTACCACCTCGAGTAAACCCCAAAAACCCAAGCACCAAGCGCCCATTTCTGTACCAACCCTGAGAGACGGTGAACCCGATAACCCCTCCCCGCAAGCAACCCACCAAAACGGACAATGGAGAAAAACCCAAACAAGGATCACGACAGAGGGAAATCTCCTCACCCGCAAGCAAGCCCAATCGTCTCGAGAATGAAACTCCGACTCCAAACCAGCTACAACGAGGCTAGATGGTGGAAGAAGAAGAACCCAACACCGAATCTGAAATGAAAAATGGTTGCAATGACGCATTGAGCAAGAAGAACTTACCGATGCGGGATGAAGGCGTCGAGGACGAGAGCTGGACTTGGCGAGCAAAAAACCTCCACAGCAGCCAAGCAAACAAGGAATGAGGCACTTGGGGCAGAGACAGCAGCAGGGTGCAGGAGAAGGTGGTGATCGGCGGCTAGTTCAAAGTTTGAAAACCGGTTGCATTTGAAAACGAAAGATGGAAAAACGGAAGGAATGGTAGGGCCGGAAATCAGCCAGTGCCCCCCTTAACCCCAAAGCGTCACAGAGGACAGAAAGTGTCCTCTGCGATTTTCAACTGCATTTTTCGAGAATTTGGAGGTGTCAAATGGGAAAATGGTCTGAGTATGGCTTGTAGATGTGTTGAATCACTTTCCAATGAGCCCTGGTCCGAACAAAATGATAAAGTTCCTAATTTATTACGGCGAATTCCATTTACGAGGCTTCCTGAGGTACCTCCTCAGTACATGGCCACGTTGGAGTTTGGGTGACGTCACCGGACTAAACGCCTGGTTTAGGTTGGCGGGAGCCCGGAAAAAGACCGTTGGCCCCAGCCGCTTAGGTGGACTCCACAGCGAGGGTTTTGGGCGCGAAGGCTTCCACGCAGGGTTTTGGGTTTGCTGAGACAGACGAGGGGCCTCGGATCCGTGTCCTGCGTCAGTTGCGGAGAGCGGAGTGGGGCGGCATCCGTATGCAGATTGCGATTGCAGCCGCTTTTGTTTTGTTGGAATTATCATTTCCGTTTGTGGGTTGTTGCTATCCTACGAGATCACGGTCGCTCACCGCTGCTTTCAACGCAGACTTAGCGCCGCCATGGCTGATAGACGTTCATTACCTTTACGGACGATGAGAGCTGCATGCAAGAATCGAGAAATCGAGAGGACAAGTAGTGGACGTAGTGGGATTGTAGAAGGTGGGCGACGCAATCACAACAAAACGAGGGTCTGGGAAGGAGGGTGACAACGTCTTTCATTTGCAACTGCCTTCCTGCTTATGAGAGGCGATGGCGGGCATAAGAGGAGCTCCGGGGAACTTCCCGATGCACTTGTCCACCGAAGCGGGAGTCATTGACCAATGGCTTCAGAGCTGCAAGTGCACACTTCGCCAGAGGACGCGCATATTGAGCTGCTTGGACGTGGAGCATTTGAAGAAAATTCCAGTGGTTGGCAAGAGCCGGCCTTGGCCGAAGCATCCTCAGAATCGCAATTACAGATACAATTTTAGGGCTCAGGCGAGTCACATTCTTCGGTGGAGGGAACGCACGCCCTTTCCGACACACATTGACATCCTCATTAGGCAGATTTGGCCTGATCATGTCGAGCTAACTCACTGCGAAGCAAGCCGGACGAGCAGCCGCAAAGGAGAGGCTCGTGTTGCGCAGCCCTGCTACACAGCGGCGCGTCAAAAGGAAGACCAATTTGGCAGCTCAGAGAAGGAAAGGCGGACCGGAAGAGTTGGCTCTCCGAGATGTGCTGCTGGATTCAACTCCACCGCAACAATCACAATCGCAGTCGATCGCAGCGGTGAGCCCCAGCCTAGATCTACCGCACCTCAATCCCAATTCGCTGCGGAGCCTACACGGCAATTCACATTGCCTGCCGATGGAGTTCAGAGGCCCAAGAAGCCCAGGCGAGAGCGCTGGTATACGGTGTCTTCCTCCAGCGAGAACAACCGATCCACTGCCTGCACCGCAGGAACGGCTGAAGGATTCCAGCGGGAGGGGGAAAACTCTGACGAATCGTGCAAATTCATCACGCCAACGGGGACGGGGAGTATTGGAGAGGGGCTGCAGGGAAAGAGGAAACTCGGAACCTGTCATCGCGGTCACTCCACCCGCTAGTGCCCGACATGAAGGGAGCCTGCGAGGCCGACGAGGGGCTCGAGGCGGCAGAGGCCGAGGGGAAGGAAGGGCACGTGGCAAGGGAAAGGGTGCGGGGGGATCTAACGTAACTTGTAATTCTGAATTTCTAGGTACGCCTGATGGGTGGGTGGCACCCACCATGAATTTGGATAATCGGCACTCGCCACCGACTCTAAGACAATCAACGCAGAGAAGTCGAGTGGTGAGGAACTTGTTGGACGCTGTGGAGGCAACGGAAGGTGATCATGGGGCACATCGCCTTACCGGACTGGGGGGCACTCACAGTCCGAGCAATGCGCAACAGTCCCCTCTTGCTACTCAAGTTAGGCGACTTTCAATGAGTCCAAGGGATTGTAAGGAGGCAGCACATACTACACCATGCAGCCACGGCGGGAGAAGAAAGGAATCCGCGCTCCCAAATGATTCGGCGGGGTGGTATACTTCCTGCAACACTGGGAATTGCGGGAATCACGACAGGGAAGACAGTTCGAGCGATTGGGAAGAGCATCCGAAGACATTCGTGACGGTTGCTCCCGCGGTTTTGGGATTGAGTCCCACTTGCAATGGTGGCCACCTCACTGGAGAGGTGATTCGTGAATTTCTTCACGCTATCACTATTGAAGACATGGTCCTTCTGGACTTCGAGGGTGTTATAGGCCAACAGGCCGTGCCAAAGAGGCTCTGCTGCATGCAGGGGGCGGATGAAGCGGAGACTTCTAAGGCGGGTCACCTCCGGCGGCGACGACAGAAGGAAACCTCCACCCGAGATTACGGTGTCACGCAGCAACAGTTACTCCCACGTTTCCAGGCACCTGATGACGCGGACGAAGGACTCACGCAATTTTGGTGGCCGGCGACCTCGAATTGCCTCCTCTCACTCCGGAGGCGGAAACAGTGCACCTGCCTAACAGTCCCACTATTGGCGTGACGTATCCACAGTACTTCCTACCACTTGCAGCGACGTCGACGGACGAGTCAGACGAAGGCAGCCACGATCCAGATTGGGCCGCCCAATACAGTGACTTCGCCGGCGATTCCGATGCTGCAAATTCAGATTGGGAGGTAGACGAGCCTACTGTCATGGACGAGGTGGGTCCTCTCCCTGATGTCGTTTTAGATGAATGCTCGCTAGAAAGTCGTTATGGTGAGGGGCGGTGGGACTCCTTGGACACCACACTGGTCGGGGACAGGGAGTCTTTTAGGGGTCCGAAGCCTGGTCCTACTTGCAGACACAGTCGTCGTGTGGTTCCCGTGCATGAGTTTTTTGAACTGTTTTGGCCTGAATCAGATTTGGCTACCATATGCCGAGAAAGCAATGCGTACGCCTTGCAAGAGAGTGTAGACCACCCTGGTGTTCTGAATGGTAGAGGGAAATGGGAGACTTTGACTGTGCTTGAGTTGAGAGCGTGGCTTGGGGTCTGCATATTCATGGGCCTCAAGCAACAACCGACCATTAGGTCATATTGGTCGCAGAGGAAGTTTTATGGTTGTCCGATAGTGAAACATATCATGAAACGTAGACGGTTTGAACAGATTCTATCCTGCATTCACTTGGTAGATAACCAGACGTTGGTCCAAGATAAGAAAGATGTAGGATATGATAAGATAGGTAAATGCCGATGGTTGGTTGAGAGTTTTGTAGACCGCTCCAAAGCTGCATACAATTGTGACAAACACTTGGCCTGCGATGAAATCATGGTAGCTTACAAGGGGAGGCGATGTGACATCAAACAGTACATGAAGGATAAGCCGGTGAAATATGGAATCAAAATCTGGTGTTGTGCTAGTAGCAAGTCCCGCTATGTGTACAATTTGATTGTCTATGAGGGAAGAAAGAACCAGAAAACGGAAAAGAACTTAGGAACGAAGGTTGTCTTGAAGTTGGTGTCTGATCTCACAGGGCTTGGCCATGTAATAGTCACAGATCGTTTCTTTAGTTCCCCTCACTTAGCCGATACTCTCCTTTCTCTTGGTACCTGGTTCACTGGAACCGTGAAGCCCAATCGGATAGGAATGCCCCGGCACTTGGCTGAGTATAGTAAGTCTGACCTTCCAAGAGGCACGTTAGTAGTAGCCATGCATGTCTCACGTATGATGTCCGCATGTGTTTGGTTTGATGGGTGTCCAGTCCATTTTCTGAGCACCTCTAGTGATCCCATAGCTGCTGGCACTACATGTCTGCGTTGGGTAAGTGGAAAAAGGTCAGAGTATCCAACTTCTCCTATTCAGAAGGAATACCAGGAGTACATGAGAGGAGTGGATGTGGTAGACCAGTGCAGAGTTGAATACACGGCCCAGATTTTTTCACACAAATGGTGGCATCGCCTCCTCTTTTTCATTCTGGATACTTCTTTGGGAAACGCCTACATACTTTACAAGTCGCATTGGATGGGCCGGCATGACAAGGGTCGTCAGAAGAGGCGGCCAATGTCACGCTGCGACTTCCACTACGAGATAGCATCATGGCTGAGTGGCACTGCCTTCCGGTTAGGTCGCACTGGCAGATCCTTCAACGTGAGCGGCCGAGGCATCCATGAGTCTGTGTCAGCTGGATTGCAGAGAAAAAAGTGTCAATTGTGTGGACGGAAACAAAACAGATTTTGTCCTGGGTGTGGGGACGCATTCATGTGTCAAAAAACTTGTTACCGCCTAGTCCATACTAAAGCAAGGTTCGCTGCAAAGATTTGGTTGTGATCTAGGGCTGCAAATTGAAATCCGCAGTGGCTTCTGCAGGGAGTTGAGTTGGTGGTGAATCGCCGGCGTACAGCAAAGGCGCGGCGCCTGAAGGGTGAAATGTCACCTTCGAGCACATTTCCATTGCAGTCGCACCTGGAGGGTCATTATATTGTCGAAGTTGTTTCGTATCTCGCGTGGCTGGCTGCGGATTGACTGTATGCATGCAGCTTTACGGAAGTAGTTATGAGGACTGTAGGATTCTGAATTCACATTGCCTTAGTTGTTTTTTGGGTTTAGGTGGCTACCTATACCAGTCCGTGCACATTTTTTTGAGTGCATGGGGATTTTGTAATTCGGAACTTGAAATGAGGAATTTTCAATTTTTGTAACCGTCTGTGCATGGACTTGTCTGTAGTCACCTCGCAACGCTTGCGACAGTAAGTTCAACTGCTCCTCTTCACGGTGCTCGGACAGGTGCGGCGCCACTCAGTTGGGGTCAATGTCTAGCGGACGCCATCCATATGATGGCGCGAAGCCCTTCCTCCCGCGTAATCGAGCTGCACAGTCAAGCCCACGTAGCACAGCGGAGAGGGGTGAACCCGACGCAACGTCGGGTTTTCTCGAGAGTCCCACGGATGCAGTATGAAATGTCGTCGATCCTTGCATCGCCTCGGTCAATTGATTCCAAATTTTTTTTGGCTGTTTCTCCGGAAAGGGAGCTTTGAATCCTCCAAGCGGATCTCGCAGAATCAACGGACTCCATATATGGCAAATTTATTTCAGTGGCAGCCCCGAAATTCAGGTGTTGGACATGGTCGCCGAACATCCCTCGAGGACAGCCGGCATTTGTTGCTTTTGCAAAAAATTTGATGTAGGATTGTAGTATATGTTGACATGTAACTTTTTTCTATTTGCTGTGATCCGGAATTTGGAGGTCTGCATGGTTGAAAAGCCTTCGAAGTGCAATTTCCCATGTGAATTTTGCTTCGATTTCCCACTGCCGTACTACTTTGGACGGCAGTAGAAGGCGTCGCGAAACTGAAATGTACGGTTGAGTTTTTTGGGGTGTACTTGCCCCGAAACCCCCCTTCTCGATGCACAGGCCGATGTATGAATAAAGTCTCAGATGCTTCTCAAATAATGTAAAAAGGGGGACCCCTCGGTCGAGCCAGATGTTAGGTGCAGAAATCTCGTGACGCTTTGGGGTTAAATTGGAGGATATTTTACCGGCCTCTTTTTAACACTATCTTTTCTATATTTGAAATAAAATTAATAGGAAGAAAAAAAACAAAGTAAATAAAACTCTCTTTTATTTTTTTGAAATAGAAAAAATAGGAAGAGAAAGGAAAAGATGCATATTTTTAATTTTTTTAATTGAGCATTAAGAAAATCCAAGAACACAGTAATCAAAAATTCGGCCCTAGTATTCAACCTCAATACTTTACATTATCTAGGACTGGAGTGGTGAATTGGGGTTGGATCGAGGGTTGGATTGAAGGCAAATCAGGTCGGCCTTCCATCCAGCCCTAGAACTATCCTAAACCCAGCCTTATCCAATTTGGACCACCATAGAATTATATTCAATGGCTAATATCTAAGCAAGAAAGGCTCATACTTTGGTATTGAACTGTAGGATAGGGGATTTAATAACTTAGGTGGTTTTAAGGAATTTGGAAAATAGGATAAAATATATGCTAAAAATGCTTAAGCAATTTCATGACTTTGATTTGCAACTTTTGTAATGCATTCAATTTATGTTGTTATAGTTTGTTTGAGCTCTTGCAAAAATTTTACTTAGAATCTCAACTTGCAACTCAAATCCCTTAAAAACCAAACCAAAAGGTCAAAATTGGATCACATTTCTATTGGTAGATATTTGAATAGGTAATATGGTGACTTTGTTTTATCAAAATCTTTAATTGGACCTACATATACAATATTCTTTGTTGATTTTGATGATATGAATATGACATGATTGGCCTCAACTAGATTATAATTTTCAAATTATGACAAGTTAAATTGGTCGCTTTAAAATAATGGATCATTCTTTTTGTAAGGGTTAGATAAGGGCAATTGCTCATTATGTTCCAATATCCATAAGCATTTTATTTCATATATCAATCCTAAGTGGTACATTATAAGGGCAACAAAAGAACCATTTGAAGAAAGTGCAAACTTTGATTCTTAAACTATTTTGATTTCATGCAAATTTTGATTACTATTCTCAATTCCACCTTGGATGAGTTGGAAAGATCCTTGGTCTTCAAATGGTGAAGGGCTATGCCAAGTTTAATTCCTTCCAATATTAATTAGTACTTTCAATTTGAAATTGGTTCTTATAGCATCAGAGGAATCTAGCAATTTAAGTATTTAACCAATGTAATTTTAGTTTGGAAAAAATTAGCTAGTGAAAAATTGATATTGTAGGAAATTAAACAATACATTTTGTGATTCAGAGGATGCAACCAGTGACCACTAGAAAAAACACTGGTCCATTTTCATGGAAGGAAGAAATCAATTGGAGGACTTCCAAAAAAATTCCAAACAATGAAAATGTCCATTATAAACGCAACAACAGGCTTTGTGTGTCATTTTTTGATAGAATGAAAAGGTGTATGTGTGTATTGGACATCCAACAGTGGAAGAAGGTCAGATCAACTTCTTTTGAAAGTTCAAGGAGGATAATTCAAGTTTTGCTGGCTCATCTGAAAGTCTAATTGTTTCCACGTCCATCCTATGTTGCAAACTTGCACAACTATGGTAACGTATGGTAACTAAAGTATGCACCTATAATCAATATTAATTACAACTAAGCATAGTTAGATATAAATTATTTTTTGGGATCTTATTGGTAACTGTGAAAAATTTCATTGCACTTTAGCATGCATTATTTGGACACTATATGAATAAGTTATGAATTCTTAAAGTATTGTCTTTAAGTGTATCAAAATCAACGTGAGACTCTTGTAGGCTTTCATTTTTTGACTGTGTAAAGTAACTATGCCTAAAATCACACAAATAAACAATTTAATATAGTCTCTATCATTATATTGAAATTCTTTTGTAGGATCTTGTTGGCAATCAATAGGAAATTTTTAATTCTCTTAAAATGCATTTTTTGGACATTATATAAATAAACTATAAATTTTCAAAGTATTGAAAACAGGTTTAGAAAACAGGTGTAGACTCTCATGAATAGTGGAAGTATATTTTAGGCAAGAATCTAGATTGCACAATTTTAGAAAGAGGTCAAAATTAAGTGTAGTTACCTCACAATTTGTGTAATTAATATCCGACGTGCATTGGTGTATTTTACGTTCAACTAATCTGCATTCTTATCATAGGCTTTAAGTTTCCTTCTCTTTAGTAATCCCTTGACCTAGAAGGATTCATTGAATCCAAAGCAATGGCAACATGTCTTTGAAGTCTAAGTCTCTACAAATTAGAATTTTTTTTGAACAAGAATTGTCTTACTAAGCCATGCTTTCATATTGTAGAATTCAATATTTTTATGATTTTCTAGTCTACTATTCTTTTAAAAAATTGAAAAACTCCTCCTATCCTACCTCTGAGTAGGTTTGGATCTATTTCCTTTCATTTGGCTTTTTTTTTCTTCAAGTTTTCTATCTTTAATTTGCCCCCCATCTCAAATTTTAAATTAAACTTAAACAACATTGAAATAATAGAAAAACAATACCTAGTATCATGCAATCTTGTTTCAATGCCATATTGTAATAGTGATCATTGAAACAATTGAATAATAATATTCAACCAATGGATGAAAGCATGCTACGGCCTACTTGCTTTGGCATATTGAATAAAAAAATGTAAATAAAGATTTTAACACTTTAAATTCTTGGTGAATAAAGCTAACAAGATTCTACAGGTGGGCCAAATTTTTATATTGTTTAATTTGTCTTGAAGTTAATTTTTAAAGAATTTTGTTTGTTTTTATTTATTATATTGCTTAACTCATTTTATTGTTTAATTCCACAATATATCTTGTAGAAGGAATTAAATAATAAGAAAACTAGGCCCACTTGTAAAATCTTGCTAGTTTCTTCTTTCAACCAATTCAAACATTAAAATTTATATTTAAAGTAAAAATAAAAATAAAAATAAAACATGTATATTAGTGAATAAATCTAGATATTGAGTACAAATTGAAAATGCGCTTGGACCCTAGAATACATTCGTAATGTCAATCATCACACCAAATTTATGCATGTAAGTCTCTTCATTTATGTACCCTTAAAATAATTTAGTTCTTCAAATGTGACACCATGACATCAAATGTGGTAGGCCGTAGCATGCTTTCCCCCCAATGTTCATCTAAAAAATAATTGTTTATTGTTGTTGAATTGATACATTGACTATTGAAACAATACTAAAACAATACTAAATCGATACCTTCTTGTATCTATTAGAAAGCAATTGTTTACTATTGTTGAATTGATGCAATGACCATCAAAACAATAGAAAACAATGCAAAAATAATACCTTTTTGTCTCAAATAAAAAGCAATTGATAATTGTTGTTGGATTGAGACAAGTCCTTATTGTAAAAATAAGGGAACAATAATTCATTGTTACAACTTTGTATCAATTTTTCTACAATTTTAATTACAAAGATGTATTTTAATTAGTAAATATTGTCAAAATTAATCAAATAGAACTTCTATAGAATTGTGGTGTTTATCAAACACCATTCAAACGCCACACTATGGTTTGCTAGGAACCACCTTCATTTGCATTTCAAGGAATGCAAAGGAAAACCCTAGTTAAGAGTTCAGAGCTATGAATATTATGCCAGGACTCCCCAAATGGTATGCCCCCAATGCAAAATTTGTTATTCCCACAAGCACCGAGAGCATTGAAACTACATTGTACAATAGAAAGCCCACTTTAAAAGTGGACATAAGCTCATCAAGTGTGACATTTGAATGGTGTTTGATAAACCATAGTGTGATATTTGAATGGTGTTTGATAAACATAGGCCTATGGACCCGTCAAGGCCTCTAGAGGAATACTCTTGAAATGAACAAGCAAGAGAAAGAAGATGAGTAGAAACAAGAGCTGGTCAAAACAGACAATGGCATGCTATACATATGCATAAGAAAAAGGTTCTGTGAAGGGATTTGTGCTACCAAAATAGGAAGTGCAGTTTTTGTAGATGTTTCCTTCACAAATGGAGATTTTGCACCTCCACATAACCATGTCTACAAATTTTCATTACAAAAACACAATCAATTGTTGAGAATGTTGTGATTTTATTGAATTTCTAAAACATGTTTAAAACTTATAATTTGTTTGAAAAAGATTGTCCAATTGCACATTAAAACGTGTGCTCAGTAACCTAAATGCGGAAGGAGATCTGCTAGGAATGCATGGTAAAAAATTTGAGATATTCATTGGTAGTTCTTACCTCCTACTTGTTGAGCTGCCATAGCGGATATGCTCTCCATGATTCTTCCACCACCGCTATAAAACATGGACATTCTCATAAATGGAGAGATTGAAGTTTGACGGACCACCATTGCTAATCTACACCATCAAAAATTGCAACAAGTGATCACAAAAGATTTGCACAAGTGAGATATCTAATGCAGAAAATTCAATTACTAAAATTGATCACACAAAATTAATTCACAAGTAATAGCCAATTAGTTAAGAGGATTTTCTGATTTTTTAAAATGACCTTGGTGACATAGCCAATTAGTGACCACAGTGTTCCATAGTGATGTCCTTGTGACAATCTTTGCAATTATCAAAGCCTTCACCCTTTAGAATCCTTCACTTTCTTAGTTGATGGTTCAAAATGGCAACTAAGATAGTGAAACTATAACATTGTTTCCAAGAAACCATCCCTCAAGAAATTCATTTCAAATTTAAATATAAGATTAATTATATCCAAGGGCTTATTTTTTCAATATAATTAGTTGCAAATTCAACTTTAGATCTAGCATAACCAAGCTATGGGAAACCCCACTAATTAGTGATATTCTCAATTTGCAAAAAAATTGTAGTTCCACAAGAGATCCAAGCATTAGAAGAAACTTGTGTTTTTCTTGACACATTTTTTAGACGTCCACTTTATTTTTGTTAACAATAACATCAAACATAACATCAAGATGCTAGTTTGGCCATCAAAATAGCATTCAAATGTTAGTTTTAACATAAGTTTTAACATAAAAAAGTGGACGTCAAAAATAATGCGTCAAGAAAATCACAAGTTTCTTCTAGTGAAGTTCACAATTCTTTCGATGAGTGTCAATATGTAGAGTAATTTTGGATAGAAAGACATTATGTTCCAATGTTACAACAATAGACAATAGAGCAGTATTGACAGTCAAGCATAAAAATTAAACTGAATAAACATCTTGTAAGATGCAGAGACAAGACTTCAATGTAGAATTGGGACACAACAAATGTAGGAAGAAATGGTCCAATAGAAACAATTGCCTTTTTCATGTTACAAGCTCAAAAATAGAGACCTATTCCTCCTCTATGATCTTGGTTCCTAAGTTTCTAAACCTTTTGACAAATGCCTCACTGGTGAAGACATATGAATACAACTCCTCCTTACTGATATCCTCATCATTGTTATGCTTTTTGGCCATGCGCACTTGGATTTGGGTGGACCACAATCACCTCGGCTCCAGATGTGCTTGTTTAGCTTCACATCAATCTACGCATCACTGGTTCCCATAGATGACCTTCAACATGGGAGGGCAATTCAGAGAATCTTGCAAGAAATTTTATGATAAGAGTATATAAACTTGTGTGGGATAATACAAAAATTAATGAAGGCAATTAAACTATAAAACATCCACTCATACTATCTCTACACAACATTAGAGCAAAACTGGGGTCTCCGGATGCCCAACTTGCATTTTCTAATATCGGCCTGGAAAAATCCCGATAAATGCCACGGGGCACGTTGCCAACGTGGAGTATAAGGCCATGACATCAGATTTGTCACGGGGTTCCTCCAATCGAACCAGGGTGTTGGATATTATAAAATAACCTTTGTACCCAACGTACCATGTCCTCTATTAACATTATAAAAAGGGTTTGGCGATGGGTATACTGATGCAGGACCTGTTGCGCAACAGGACAAGTAGTGGAGCCGCCCGGTGAAAGTCTTTGATGTGATGGCTTTACAAATTTTGTGGGAATTTCAAATTCAAACGAATCTAGCTAGAATGAAATTGGCACACACTCTAGCAAGTGGTGCAAATTACTTTCAACTAACACAATAGTATGATCAATGTGAAATTTGTATTGGCGGTGGAATTTGTATTGGTGGTGGAAACAGGTAGTTCACGGTAGTGTCGGAGTGTGGAAACGGAGTGTGGAATCAGAGTGTCGGAGTGTGGAAACAGTTGATTAGTGGCAACTGCTTTTATACGAACTTTGGGTTGGATTGTGTGAGCGGTTAGGGAGGGTGTGAAGACTATGGAAAGTCATAGACCTCGTTCAGAAGTTGCGGCAGTGACTCTCCACAACATGCACAATAATAAAGGGGAGTGGATTCCTACAAGATATGAGAGACTCTCATGGGTGAGGTTGAATCCGGGATTTAGAGGAACTTGGGCGCGAGAAGCTCGCCGGCATGGAGGGGACAGCATGCAAGGATCTTACAAAGCGCAAATAGTCGATTTCAGGTTCAAAGTTGATGGCCGCAAGCCCGTTTCCAACAAACCGGAGCTAGAGGCAGTGTTGGTGAGGCACGCATATCATCGGCATCAAGTGCTGCTAGATCCCGAAATTCGCCACGACCGAGTTCCATGCAACTGTAATGTTCCACTGCATCTTTGCTTCCACTCTGAATGAGTTCCAGTTTGTTGCCAATGGTTTAGTAATAGCTTTTTTCTTGGTTATTAATTTTGTGTGGTGTATTTCTTGTTGGCAATAGTTCTGTTCCAATCTTTTTTTGAGGATTGGGTGGATCCAGATTCTATACTTGGAGTCATTGTTGTTGTCCATAACGATGTTGGGGAGGCCGGACGCAATGGGCGTTCCTACACCGAGCTACTTGAGAATGGTATTTTCTTTTCTAACCTGGTGTATGTTCCACCTACCCCGGGGGTTCTCTACGGATCAACTGAGTCGCTGCCGTTGCCAACATTCGATGATCCAGACTGGCCCCTCCTGGACATGCATACTAGTGAAGCTTTCAGAGCCAAGTTTCAAGCAGATTTCCAGTCTGTAACCAAAGCCACTACTGAGAGCCGCATGAGACATCTGTAGTGGTTTGTTCCTCTGCACGTTTTTGTTGATCTGTTTGCCCCAGATGGAAACACGAAGAGACGAACATCCACCCTCTATGTTCTCAACAATCCCTCCGAAGAGCTGTTCAAGAGCCTTATGGATCCAGATAGGCATCAAAAAATCGTATTCGGTAAGGATATTGTCAGGTGCACTATCTCACAGCACACCTTAATCTTCAGGTACGTTGTACCATGTTGCGATTGCTCAATTTGCCATTACTATATCGCCACTGCTTTGTTGCCATTTCTGGTTCACGGCCTGCTTCTGTTTCCACTGCTCTATTGTCAGTGCCATGGCCTTGTATTGCTGCGGTTTTGGATGTTTGAAGTTGTTGCCTTGCTTGAATTAAAGTTTGCTCTAACATGTGTTGTGCGGTTCTACAGGTACCATGTAGGGCAATCAACGCTATATACAAACTTCAAGTATGGGAGAGAGCGTCTAGGGCAAGATGGGGTCACTTGGGAACAGATTGACCAAGTGCGGGAGGAGGAAATGGTGGTTCTTCCTTGTGTTTTCCAAGGTGCGACGGTGGCAAGGTTTGAAGTGGGTAAAGCATGGCCGTTGTCTCACATTCGCAGGGAGGTTTGTATCACCTTGAGGGATGTGGCACCAGAGGAGTTCCGCTTCAAGGTGAGACAGGCTGGTTTTCACGATATAAACATCAACCCCAGGCATGAAGCTGTCAACACAGTATCACAAGTCCTACCGCCCTGGACTTTTGAGATAGTGGCTAGCACCTAATTAGGAAAAACTAGTGCTACATGAGGTATAGAGATTACAATGGAATGGATTTGATGTTTAGAACAAGGGAAGTTGTACAAACGATATGTTCCCAACAGCCGTAATAGGAAGTACTCCAAGGCTGGATTTTGACAATGTAGGCATTCTTTTTTTCTAAGTTAATACGATGCCAACAATACAACGGTTTTTCAAGTTTTAAATTCATTTTGCACTTGTTTTCTGGGAAGCCTGTGATGTCAAAATGTGTATTCATAAATATGTATTCATAATATTCAAAATGTTCAAAATGCTACGTTACAGGACAAGAGTCATTTCGGACTATAAAACCTATACTAAACTGTATCGCCTAAAAATCAAGCTGTCCAGCCAAGTCATATAGCCTCAATCAAGTTATCCAGATCCTCTGAGACCGATGTAGTCGATTCGGATAAACCCGATGCAGGCTTCTCCGGACTGTTGTCGTTGTCTTCAGAACTTTCTTCCTCAACTTCTTGTTCTGGAGCCTTTAGTTTGTTGTCATTGTCACGCACCTTCCTCCTCTCTTGCTTCTTCTTTTCTTCCTTCTTCATGTCTTCTTCTTTCTTCCTCTCTTCCAGTAATTGATTTGCTGTTGGAAACATCCGGGGCATCCCAAAACAAGCATCACTGTTAGTTTGTCTAGCTAGTCACAACGCAATTCCAACAAACACAAGTACGAAACAGAGGTGCTAAAGGGTGCTAATTGACAACAAAACTTTGTAAGGAACGTACTATGTTTGGCTAAGGTTGAAATGGCCGTAGCAACAGCTTCTGTATAGATACTTCCACGAGGTCGATTAGCAAGCAGAGGAAAGGGCAAAATCGGCTGATATATAGTTATTGGGGGGACGTTGTGTATTGCCTTACCAGCTAGGGGCGAAGGACCCTTAATTTGGACCTTCGGCTTCGGGGACTTGGGAGCTGGTGGTCCCTCAGCAGCGCTAGCAGCTTCTCTCTTAGGCATTACAAAGGTGGATGACTCCGGAAGTGCTGGCCCTTTCTCTTTGAGAAGAGGGTTTCGGGGAGGTGTTTCTAAGACGTCAAAACCCCACGATTCCAACCATTGGGGATCGCCTAGTTTCTTACACCGAGGACAAGTGCGAGATCTTGAAAGGAATTCTGGCCACAAACACCAAGGGTGAAACACACAACCACAAGAATACGGTACTGCACCGTTGGAAACAAACAGTAGGGAGCAGCATGCACACGGTGCTTCTAGTTGAATCTGTGGCAAAACACCTGCTTCCGACCACTTGTTTCCAGCAAGTTTCTTCGGCTTGATGGAATACTGCGCTGCTCTCTCCATTGCTACTTTCTTCTGCAACTGTTCTAAAGCCTGTTCGGAACTCAGGAAAATTTCGGAGGCGGTCGCAATGGTGGTTGCCATTTTTGTCGCAGAGTCCATGGCCGCCTCCAATTTGTCGTTGTTTGCAGCAATGTCCTTGCTCACTTGTCGTTGCTGCTTGTCAACAAGAGCCTTCTCTTCTAGCTCCCCCGCTTTAGCAAGGGCTTTGCTCTTTCTACGCAATTCTTCCTTCATGGAATTGAGCCGGTCGTCTTCTGTTTCCAACTGCAGCTTACGGCCTTTTACTTTCTTGTACGCGTCCTTCAAATTAGAAAGACACTTCTCCTTACCCCGGAGGTCAATGCACTTCTTCTTCACCTCCTTCAGCAACTTATCCACCTTCCGCACGCCAATTTTTCCACCTCCACCGTGTTCAACTCCACCATGCTCAACAAAGTACTGACAACACTCCTTCACGATGCCCGCAAGTTGTTGCTTCAATGCTAGAGGGCCCAACTTGAGCGGATTGTTGTGCGCATGATTTTGACGCTCCTCTGTCACTTTGGCAGCTGCCGCTACCCAATTGACCTTGTTCTTGCGTCCATTGTCTTGATGGTAAAAGACACATGCACGCAAGAACGTCTGGCTGAACGCTTTGTTGTCGGGAGAGTCGCTGTATACTCGTTGGTAAATTCTCAAGTATGCTTCCCGAGCTTGAAGGTCCCAACACTTTTCAATCAAGTACCTCGTCTTATTGGCACCTTCTCCACAAGGCCAATCGCTCTCATACATCTCTGCTGGAACCATGCTTTCCGTCACCTCTTTCGGCGAACAACCCTCCTTGTAGAGTCCTACCACCCTATGAAAGAACTCCTCGTCATAAACCGCCTTTGCTCTCCCTAACAAACACAGTGCCAACACAACTAGCTTCTCTCTCAACTCTGTTGGAATCCCCTGTAAATCAAACAGCGCATCCCACGACAAGTCTGGCGAAATTGACTCTTTCAAATGAGCTTCTGATTACACAAGAGACTCTCGTTCCCGTTCCTCTGCGTGAAGAGCGGCTTTGCCTTTGATAAGGCTTTTCGAACGACTTGCTCTGTTGCCACTCGACATATTCGAAACAGACTCAAAGAAAAGGAAAAATAAATATGAAATGCAACACAGCTTGGGCGATGGAAACACACTATGAAGAAGAATGAACTTGGAAACACAATACTGACAAGAAGAAGGAAGGTACAGTTTTAGGGTTTAGGGTTAGGCTGATGGCATTGATTACGCGTGATGGCAACGCCACCCCAAGCCGTCAACAGTTTAATGGGTACACCCTAAACCCTTAGATTAGTGATAGTACATTTCAATGATGACAGATTGCGTGTGATCATGCCTGGAACGAGGGACTGACGGGTACACACTAGAACTAGCAAGTCCACTCATAGTTAGTACATTTCGGAAGTTCAGTTATTGGTTTCAGGGTCTAGTCTTGGGTCTAGATTAAGGGTTAGGGTTTAGGGTTTAGGATTTAGAGTCTGCATCCTAGATTTAGAATCTAGGGTCCAAGGTTTTAGGGTTTAGGGTCTACGCTTTTTGGTCTAGGATTTAGGGTGGCAAAAAAAATGTATCATTAAGTTGGAAAGGTTCCGGAATTAAAAAAAAAATGTATGATTGAGTGTGCAAGTGCTTGGCACACCCAATGATACAATCCCAAAGAAGAAACCAGAAACCAAAAAAAATGTATCATTAAATTGGGAAAGTCCCGAAATTAAAATTAAAAAATGTATCATTGAGTGTGCAAGTGCTTGGCACACCCAAAGATACAATCCCAAAGAAGAAACCGGAAACTCAAAAAAATGTATTATTAAATTGGGAAAGTCCCGAAATTAAAATAAAAAAATGTATCATTGAGTGTGCAAGTGCTTGGCACATCCAATGATACAATCCCAAAGAAGAAACCGGAAACAAAAAAAATGTATCATTAATTTGGGAAAGTCCCGAAATTTTAAAAAAAAAATGTATCATTGAGTGTGCAAGTGCTTGGCACACCCAACGATACAATCCCAAAGAAGAAACCGGAAACAAAAAAAATGTATCATTAAATTGGGAAAGTCCTGAAATTTAAAAAAAAAAATGTATCATTGAGTGTGCAAGTGCTTGGCACACCCAATGATACAATCCCAAAGAAGAAACCGGTTTTAAAAAAGCCGTGTGACCGTATGATCAGATGTACATTGAGAGGTTTATTTATTAAACAAATGGCCCCATTTAAAACGATTTGAGGCCGAATGCAAGTCATGCATTTATTGTTGGGCCCAATTCACAGTTTCATGATTACCATGCTCAAGCCCACTATTGAGAATGAGGCACATTGTTCCAACCATTCTGGTTTCATCTCAGTGTTTTCTTCTTCGAGTTTGGGCTTAGCAGCAACTCATGTAGTTTAGTGCCGAACGTATTCAGTCACAGCGGATATACGTACATACAACATGGGGAGACAACCCCATCGTGCTTGTGTTCTCAACAGGAGGAAAGGGCGGGACCCAGGAACATCCCCCGACTCTGCAAATATACAATCAGTCGAGAGCGTAGAGGATGACCCTCCGCATAGCCATGCAGGACTTGTGGACGATGAATTCCAGGAGCCAATTCCAATGGATGGAATTCCGGAAGACCTCAAGCACCAACTAGTCGCTGTTGCTCCCGTGCTCCAAGGTCGTCATGGTGTATACGACGCGCGGTTCTTCACCATTGTCGTGGGGCTATGCCCCCGCGGCATTCAAGTAGACCAGGTGTTGCAGCACACGCTAGTTACTGACAACGAGATCTTATTAAAATGGAAGACACGGTCAAATCCGTATCGGTTTCCAATGAACTTGTGTGTTGACAACGAGCAAGCGGCACAGTTCTGGGAACAGCAGAAGCTCGTGTATGGAGGCTAGCCAGACAACGAAGCATTCTCTTTGAGGTTCTTACCAGCTTGCTTCGCCACATTTGTGCACAAACTTGAGGTCGATTGGGTGGCAGAGGCAATTAAGAGGCGCAACACGCGAATGGATCAAAAGAAGCACAACCGCCACAAATTGGGACCTGTGGCAATCCGAGAGCAACTTGCCACCTTGTGCACCATCGCCCATAGTTACACCGCGACTTCTGCTGGCAACAGAAGCTCAACGAAAAATTCGCGTGCCCATAAAGGTTCCAACATAGTAGCGCATGCGGAATCAGAATTGCACGATCTCATCAAGCTTCGTGATCAAGCATTAAGTGCACACGATAACCTCTTGTTGGCATTGATGGAATCAAAGGAGGCACTTGCTACTTGTGGCCAAGACCAAGAAGAATTGCAGGAGCAGTATGGCACCATGATGGCCGCGGCATTGGAGCTGAAACGCGAAGGCAACCAGGCGTTGTCAATGGAGAAGTTGGTGGCTACTAGGGAGATGTTGGAGAAATTGATCAAAATGGCGGACACAAAAGACAAGGCAGAAGCATCAATATAAGCTATTGAAGGTGAGCAACTGGTTCTATCTTTAAGGTCTGTCAACTACTCCAACAATGTTGTTGCAACAGTCGAGGAGAAGTTACGGAAGGTGAAAAGAGCTTCTTTGGTGCTGCGACCGCGGGCTCCATTCGTATACCCAATAGGCAAGTCTGTCCCTCCCATGTGGAGAACAGAACCCAAGTTGTGTGCGGGCTATATGAAACACGGATTTGTAGCGCGTGCTATGATCATTGCATCTTGTAGTTGTGAATTTCACCCAATGTGCATCAGCGTGTTGTTGGCCGAGCATAAACACAGTTCCCCACGTTGCGAGGAAAAGTTCAGTGGAGCTTGGATGGCTCAGTTTGAGTATCCTCTTACACCCCGCATGGAGGAGGACGTTTCCAACATGACTACAAGGTTGGAGGCAGAAGCTGTGGCAAATTTAGGTGAGTTGATTTGAATAACATTACCGTTTTCTTGCTTCTATGTTTTGCTGTTGATTTGTCCTAAACCCTGAGTGTCCAATAAATGTCTTGCAGCCAATAAGGCAATTGTTCAAGATATTGTGGTCGACAAGGACAGTGAAGATGTGATGATGGGGGAGAATAGCGCTACGCCAAGAAGTGGAGGGACAATTCCATCGTCCACAGTTGAAGGCGGAAATGTGGAACCGGGCCCCAGTCGGATACCAACAACGGGAAGCTCGCCGATAGTTTCAACCACCATTGCTATATCACTGAATTCACCGATGTGTGCCAACTTTTGCCTACTTCCAGATGGCGTGTCAGCCTCATCACAGAGCGTTTCCACCCCTGTGGCACTATGTGATTTTAATGTTATTGTTGGACAGGATGGGGCGATTTCCATCAACAGGAATCTTTCTACAATGTTCTAAATTTTGGAAGAGACACGGGATGATTATTTCCAGATAGCACTGTATGGCAAGGATTAGTACATAGTACTTGACAGTTGTACTCGTGTTCTACTTGTACATGTAGTTGCTAAGAACTTGGTATCCATTTTTGGGTCATGCAAAGTTGTGAACATGTGAAGTCTTAAGCACCTAAAACCCAAACTTTACTATAAATGCCACTGATGTATCTTCTTTTCTGTTGCTCTTATGTGCCTATACAAATATATGTTGGTTTTAAGTAAGTCTAGCAATACAGCCAGGTCCCTAAATCGTTGGTAAATCGCATCGTTGTTTGTCAGAACTCTCCACGTTGCCAACATCATTTGTGTTTAGGTTCGCCACATCAGTGGCACTATCTTCCACAACCTCAGTTTCAAGTGCTCTCACCCAAGCTTTGCCTACTCGCTTTCTATCTTCCCTCCACCTCCTAGCTGCATCCATCGCATTCGAAGCATTATAGGCCATCCTCTTCTTGTGCAGCGTTGCCGCCATGTTAGCATCAACTTCTACGTCTCTCATGTTGCATGCGTCCCGCACTCGTTCTTGCTTTGCAAATCTGTGTTGTATGTTTCTGTACCAATGTTGGTACTGCTGAACGATGGCACTTGTTTTATCTTTAGTGCCACCATGCTGAGTGTGGTGCTGATTAGCAGACTTAGCTGCATGATGTGATTTTTCCATATCTTGGTTGTTCCAAACAACTAGGCTCCCGTATGTTTCCACATACCAAGGACCATGCCGCACAAGGTTATGCTGCAAGACAATAATAAAATAAATTAGTCACACATACTTGCACAACATCCAAATCCATCACACCCTAAACACGTTACTTAGGCACTTTCCAAATAGGACATACATCATTTCGGTAGCACTAGCAAGGATGTTGGCAACGTCCCTAAACCCTAAACTTACCATATAATGAGTGACATGGTCTTCCCCGAAGCACTTCACGTAAAGGCGCCCCCAACTCTCAATTTTTCCGTTGAAGGTGTCGATTTGCTCTTGATTCAAGGATAGGCCCACCAAATAGGTAAAGATTGTTTCCATCGCCTTCCACATTTCTACCCTATCCAAGTATTGTCTACTTTGATTGAGTGTGTTGTTTTCTGAGCGCAAGACGTCCTTCCATACTCAATCTTGCCCTGACCAAGTTGATGGTTGGAACATCCTAGCTGCAGTAATGCCACTAAGGGAGAGTTTGATGGGAATACTGTTGGAAACGCCACTGAGCGTTGTGTCCTTCATTATGCGGACGTTGCCACCGTGAAGTCTAGCTGCTGACAACGTCTTCTCCATATTTTCTATGGCAACTTGTTGTCAGGCCTCATTCTCCATGTTCCAAGTGAACATGAAGTGCAAGTGAAGAATCTTCTCAATCATCCTCGTTAAGGCATGTAATGTGCAAATATGTACCCTCTCAAGAGGTATCGGTAGAATTGGTTTCCATCGTGATTCTCCATCAATGGACATTGGTTTAGATGTGACATTGCCAACAAATAGACCTCCATGCCATGTATGTTTCCTTCTCCTAGCCTTCAAAGTAGCTTCTGCCGCTGTTCCCACCACTGATTTGGTCCGCTGTTGATTACAGTAAATGCAGGAATGAACGGCATTGGCTCCATGCTTCAGCCCATACAAACATTTGATTGTCTTCATATCTGCTGACAAATGCCATTCTACTCTAAAGTTTCCTACACCCTCAACACATAGCAGCTGGCCCTCATCTTGTGCTTTGATAAGTGTAGGAAATTGCGTTTGTTGGAACACCCATTGGAGGACTTCATTTGACTCCTTGGCAACCTCGAAGCATGCAATGGGCCATATTTCGGTTTCTGATTGAATCGAGAAATACCTATCATTGGTCTTTTGTATGCTGGTGTCCAAAGCACGATTCATAAGGGTCAAACTAACCCTTTCAAACTTTCTGCCATGCAAAATCTCTGCTTCGTCCATCTTCAACACAAAAATCAACAGCTTGTCTCCAACTTCTGCACACGTTTTGAACACTGTAACGTTTCAGTAGACTACATGAAGTATACCAGTCAATAAGAGCAGAAGACACATCTAGCATCCTTTCATAGAAATTGGGAACCTGATGAGGTACTGACCTTCGGTGGTGAAACCGTATAGCTTTACCATAGTTCTCTGCACAACTTCAATGTCAACAAACAAAGAGTTCTTTGATGACAAAACAACTCGTGTTATCTCTGATTTCTTCTTCCTTCCTTTAGCATTGGACACTGGAACTTGCGCCACAATCTCCAACGTGCTATCGATGTGGTAATAGTCTCCCACAAGATCCTTCAACTTTCCATTCAGTTGTGTTCGCAACAATGTGACCTGATAAACATATTGCACTGTCCATGAGAACCCAGCCCTAAACTCTAAACCGCATGCATCGTGTACAGATAAAACACAACCGCATCTTGTTCCCAACACGGTATACTCTAAACTCATGGAACGGGATGCGTAAGCAATACCTTGTGCAAAACTCCCGAACCATCTAAAATATTGCATTGTGCATGAGATCCCAAACCCTAAACCCTAAACCCTAAACAACCCATTGTATCGTGTACAGAACGAACTCCCACAACTTGTTTCCAACACATTATAGGAGAGACTCTCATGGAATGGAGTGAATAATACCTTGTGCGGATTTGGCAGGAAATTCGGCTTCAATCTCTTATCCACGAGTTGCACGCGCCCTTTGATCGATTTGTAGATTTCACCATAGCCTCTCTGAGACACTCCTGTCATCAACGAAGCTAGCATACGGACATGGAGCGGGAGCGTAGAGCGTAGAGCATACAATCTTGAGCGTAGAGTGTTGATTTTGAACGAATTAGAGAAAAAT
The DNA here is from genome assembly GCA_951230915.1 of Antitrichia curtipendula. Classification (NCBI taxonomy): domain Eukaryota; kingdom Viridiplantae; phylum Streptophyta; class Bryopsida; order Hypnales; family Leucodontaceae; genus Antitrichia; species Antitrichia curtipendula. The sequence goes on along the minus strand of OX579636.1, from coordinate 30,011,595 downwards.
AAATTGCAAAGTGATGGATGAGAGAATTTTGAAGATGCGGATGAAGAAAACAACAACTGCAGTCTGTCCAAATGGAGGAAAATTGGATGATAAGTACATTGACTTTGGATGAGAAAGTTGGATGAAAAGTATAATGATTGTTGATGAAAAATTTGGATGAAAAGAATGATGACTGTTGATGTGAAGTTGGATGAAAAATACTGAGTTTATGGATGAGAAAGTTGGATGAAAAGAACGATGACTGTTGATGAAAAAATTGGATGAAAAGAATGATGACTGTTGATGTGAAGTTGGATGAAAAATACTGAGTTTAGGGATGAGAAAGTTGGATGAAAAGAACGATGACTGTTGATGAAAAAATTGGATGAAAAGAATGATGACTGCTGATTTGAAATTGGGTGAAAAATACTGAGTTTATGGATGAGAAAGTTGGATGAAAACAACGATGACTATTGATGAAAAAATTGGATGAAAAGAACGATGGCTGTTGATGTGAAGTTGGATGAAAAATATTGAGATTTCGGATGAAAAAATTAGATGACTATGAATGAAAGATATAGTGACAACAGACCGAAAAGAGCGTGGATGCGCTTTAGACTTACGAATGCATGTGGCCCAAAAATGTAATGGTTGGGGATGGAGAATAGTGTGGATGTGGTGTAAAATAGGATGGACGTTGATGAAAAAGGATTGAATGCGCTTAAGGATATTGACTTCGGATGGAAAAAAGGGTGCATGTCGATGATGAAAATGGATGAATGTAGATGACAACTACAATGCCTATGGATGAAAATAGGGTGGATATGGATGACAGAGAAGGATAATGCTGATGTGCAAAACAATGCCTAAAAAGTACAAGCTGTATAAAAAAGTGAGGTTGGGTGCAGACATCAACATTGTCATTTAGCCCAACAAAAGGAAAGAAGTTCACTTCACATTGACTAGAAACCTGGTTCATGGTTTTGGAAATAGAAAAGACTGAGGTCGAAAAAATGAGAACCCTATAATCGCAAGTGATGTGTGCATGACTATGCATTAATATGGTGGCTCCTATACCATGTTCGGCTTTACTAGCTATGTGCATGAAAGTATAAAATGTTCATTTGTAACTATATGTGCAGCCGTGAATCTAGGAACCTCGAAACTTACAGATTAGGAGGTAAGACCAAGACTGGATCATGCCACACTACACTTGGATCCTAAAAGAATGGAGGGACGACTATGAACCTATGATCGTGGACGTGGCACTGGATTACTGATGTTTCTCATATTCATAGTCGGATATGTAGTAGGCCTACGCCAGGGTTAGAAACTTATGGAAGTAGAGAGATCTATAATGGTGGAAGTAAGTGCCTTGCGGATCCAAAATTACAGAGGATGATTCAGAAGATGATCAGGTGCATCCATAGCTTTATGATGTGGATGAACCCGAGCATCAATGTCGACCCTGACGTAAATAAAATAATCCAAAGGTCCTTGAAATAGGCTGTAGAATGAAAGAATTGCACACATAATGGTCTCAACCAATTCAGACATCAATGTGGTAGTGGCCCTTTTAGTCTCACTACACTTACTATAAAACAATTCAAGTACCATGAGGAACTTTGGTTACATTGCTTCCCTAACGACATTCCGCATTTGTCGAACTACCAGCTACAGAATGCTAGTGCCCCGCAAAATCCCACTCTCTAGAATGTGTATGATCTCATTAAAGCTGAAGCTTGGAGCATGAATGAAATCATCTACTTTTGCATCCAAGCGACAAATGACAACAAATAGGAAATACAAATGCTTGCAATTGGCCCATTGTCCTCTCTTCCCTAGTGCCTTAGTAGACATTTCTTTGAAATAAGGACATGAGCATTCCGGATATGACCCTATAGTCAGTATGTATTGCTGAATGTTAGGCTCAACACCAGAGTCCATTGTAACAATGCATCCAAACCCTGGATGGGGAATCAATGTTATTTGTCGGACAGCAGCCGTCAAGGTAATTGCAGAACCGCAATTGTTCGCTTGTTTCGTGGTAGGAGTAGTTGGGTTCCTCCGAATTTTCCTTCCAAACCTGGTGCTCGGATGCTGTGCTGGAAAATCAGGAACATTGATATCCGATAAATCGGTCGGTAAAGTGAATTCACCGAAAAGCCTGCGTGGTGACATTTCAAGGCGTTCGGGTAGACGGAAGCCAGCATTCTGAAGCTGCAGTATCTCCGCAGGCGTAAGATTTGTTCCTTTCAAGACTGGCCAAATGCAAGGCACATCGGGTTTAGACATTACCCATTTTCTCTTTGTACCTTTCACGCAGCGCTCAATGTCGTTGTTGCAGAAGAAAAATTGTGTTCTTTCAATTCTTTTCTTTTGGTAACAATCCATGTTGCCAATGTAAGTTGGAGCAGCGGTTCCTTTGTTGCCTTGGACAATCTTTGCAACACATTTTTTCTTGTTATAGCCTGCAAGGCAAAGCACACCTTCGACGAAATCTTTGGCAGTCTAGCAATATGCCACTTTGACTGATCGCATGAAGTCTCCTCGACGCTGAGTACTCGAAAGGACTGGGAAGTGGATGGCGCATTTACAGGGCCACCAGGATTATCCGACATTGTCCTTGTATCTTGTGGTGAGGCTTCTTCAATAATTGTATCAAGAGGAGTAGTTGATGTACTCGCCCTTGTTCTTCTTGTTCCCGTCCGAGGTCTGGAGAAATTGACTTTGTCCGGGCAATGTGACTCATGCTCAGACCCTAACGGCAGGTTTGGCGTCCGCCCTTGCGATCCAAAAACCTCCGCCCCGGGTAAGTGATGATCCCTTTTGCAGTATTCACCAGCACCCGGGATAGTTTGCATTGCATCGTTTAGCTTTCTGGGATCCCCAGTGCGTTGCGCATAATGCTGCGCAACTCGGAGCTGCAAATCTGCCTTGCCTGGACCAGTTCCTGGGTTCTCATCCTTCAAAAATTGGTAATAGCAAACCATCTGCATAAATGCTCTCACATAATCATCAACCGTTGCAACGTATAGATCATTTCCTCGCTTGCTTGACTGTTGCTGCCATTTGTTATGGACCGTCTCTACCAAGTTGCAAGATGGCATCTCTGCCACCTCATGAGCAGGCAAATCCTATGGACAAAACATGATAACCAGGATTCAAAGAAGATTTCAACAAATGCTGACATCATTATGCTTGTAGGTAGCAATTCACTAACGCCTACATTATGCTTGGAGGTAGTACACGTCAAAGAAGTCAATGTCTTTCTATGATGTGATTAAAAGCCAAACCAGAATTCAATATTAACATATTTGTACATGCACATCCAGAATACCTCAAACAAAGTAAGAATGAAATCAAGGGATAATCTTACGATCTACATGAAGCCTCCCCACTGTCTGTAACGAAAGTGCCAGAAAGCGAGCCATAGCTGGAGGCGATGAATCCCAGCTTCGGTTGCCGCCCCGGATGAATGCCACCAACTTCGAATAGCATTGAATCGAATGTCTGCCACTGCTAACGAAGTCACATCCTTATACTGCTTACAAAGTTTTCGATGCTGATCTTGAAGATCCGAACGAATGTCTGCTTTTGTATGCTTCTCCATGGATTGCGTCCAATGAAATAAACAAGTACGTTCTCGATTGACCATAGGTTGTGCGGGATCACCACCCCCGTAGACAATTCTCACTGCATTCCAGTTTGCCTGTGCGCAATCTGCCATAAAACCCTTGAAATAAGGCAAGGGAATTCCATGCCTTTCCATAACCGCATTCAAATTTGTCCAAAAAGAAATTTGTGCTGTAGTATCCTCTGATTGCATGTCACAGACAGCGATTGTCATGACCTTGCAGTAAATGGGATTGTATACGTGACATCCTATAGTTGTCCAGTCTTTCACTCGTTTGACATGATCAAACATGATCCAAGAGTTTTGAAGGTCACCATCCTGTTGCATTCGTTCCACCAGATCAACGCCACTTCCCGGTCCAACCTCTGACATTTTAAAAATGAAGACCTTGTCCAAATCCGAGCCCTGACCAGGAAACATGTTCTCTTGAACATAAGCCCAATTGCTGCAGCCGCGTAGCTTCAGAATGCTGTCCATTACACCGAATCTCCTAAAATATTTGAAGGTGGTGACTTTGTTTCGAATGCTCGGCGAACTCATGAACTTGCACTTCTCTATAATTGGCACGAGTTCATCCATTCCAAGATTAATTGATGGTGCTCCCTCCGGCCGCAGAAGCATCCCTCCCAAAAATTCCTTGCTTGCCTCCAAAATAATAGAAGAGTTCGTCCCAGAAGGGTTCCTCTCCACTTGATCCGAAATGAGATTCCGAGTTCTCTCTTTCGATGCACGACAGTCTCCGTCTTTCACAAGATGATTATGAAATCCGAGGTGAACACACGCTCGCCGCGTCCCCGACATCCCAACTACGTAATATATCTTAGCAGAACAAGTAGCAATACATATGGGGACCTCACAACAAATTTTGCATGAAATGGTAGAATCAGGAGGAGGGACAAGACCGACCTCAAAAGCTACAGGAGAACATCCATCCCATTCCGTTTCGTTTGTGACTGCCACACGGTGCTTACGTGATAGATACTCGCAGTCGCCATTTCTACAACGAAGGTGCCCGACACAAGCTGATAACCGAAATGTCAATCCGTCTCCATTTTTTATGTTAGTTGTATGTAAGTTGGACCAAACGTGACCATCATAGCGTCTCTCCATCCCGCTTAGAAGCTTCGCCTGACTTTGTTGACCTGACTCTCCAAGCACCGGTAACTCAAATATGATATCGCCATTAAACACTGGAGGGACGAAGTCGACTTGATGTACTGGAATCGAATCGTAATCTATCTTCTTCAACTGATTCCGTGACCCTTTCGTGTGGCACAACTTTCGAAGGCATGAAATAATGGATAAGCCCGATCCACTTGTAGAGGTATTCAGCAGCGTTGCATCAGATACAGAAGATGGTGTTGCAACTGGACGGCAAGGAGACGGCATCTGTTTCCGAAGCTTGCGCGGCGGTGATAAGTCGTCTGATTCGTCACTGTCAACTAAAATAACATCAACTCCAGGCTCTATTTTCACTCGTGATGTAAGGGGCGTCTGATACAAACTAGTCGATGACAATTTCAGCGAAACCTCCCCATTAGACGAGTGACCACTAGCCAAGGGTAGGCCGTACACTACATACGAACCCGACTTCAGATGCCATATGCTAGGGATATGGTCTTGGATAGGCTCGTGGACTAGTGTATGGGACAGTTCGCCGGTGGTACTATCAAAAATTTCCTCGTCAATGTGCATTGAGGTATCAGAAAGGCGAAAACGAATACTCAAACGCAATGCACACACGACCGCAAATCCCGTGTCCCTAACTGGAAAAGATATCGGAACCGCATCTCCTAATGTCCGCACAAGTGCCATTGAATTGCGTAAATTGACATCACTCATCGCAAGTGCACAAGAGAAGTATCACTAAGCATATCAGTGAATGACACAAGAATCACAAACAAGAGCAAGAGATGGATCATTTGCAAAAGTCTGGACATTGAGAGAGTGGCCAAATTGAATCCGTTCCTAATAAAGGACACCCAAGCTGATAAAGACCTCTACCTACTTAGTACCCGTCATTTGAAGGTGATCAATTTCTTCCCACCATAATGGTAGATAATGCAAATTACGGCAACTGACATAGAAAATCCAGGCATATACCTGTGAGTGTTTTAATCTCCCCCCGTCAGAGGTAAAACGTGCACACGGATTCTAGCGGCATAGAAAGTAATCTCTAGGGGATGAATTTAAACGTAGTGTTCTTTGGCCTTCCAAGCAATGGACACTTTGTTATGTTGATTTTACCTAATTTAAATGCTTCAAAACACACTAATAGTTAAGAAATAAAGGTTGTTAAGGGTTAATTAAATGCGATTAAACTTCTAACTAAACTAAAATTCTACCTAATCTAAATCAAAGAATACAATTTGCCCTTTCCGAAATGGTAAAGCAAGCTGGATTCTGATATTCCTAGCAAAAGTTATGCATGGATGAAATCCGGCCCTTAATTCTATTTTAAAAACTTCATCCGTCAACTAAAAATAACAAAATAATGTGAAATAAATCTAAATTTCAGGGTTATAAGGTTGATTAAGTTTACTAATGGAATTTTGAGAAAAAACCTAATTTTAACCTATTTTCGGAATTTTTATCCAAATTTAGGTCAAATCTTTATCCACACTTTTATCCTTTCAAATTAAAGTAGTTTTAAAAGTAAAAGGTGGATTTGGAATCTTAAAAAGATTCTCTAAAAGATTATGGTTTCCAAAGATTCCTTAGTTGTTCCTTGAGAATATTCCTAATTATTCTTTAATTAAGCCTAATTCTAAGTTATTATTCTAATTTTAGTGATTTTCTATGGTTTTATGGTTTTTATGGGTAAAGTGATAAATTACTTTCTTATAATGGTAAAAAATAAGAATTTTGGATTTCTAGGTAAAAACTTATGAATGAATGAAAATTCCCCTTAGTTGGATGGGATTCGGTTTCAATAAGTTTTGTGTAGAATTTTAAGGGATAAATTAGGGTTTAATTTTTCCAATTATTCTAATATTCCCTAGATTCCTAAATTACGTTAGATTTCTTTTGAAATTCCTTTGGATGAAATTACTATTTCGGTTTCCAATTTCATTCCAAAGTTAATCTAATTATTATTTTCACGGTTATAGTTAAGTTTTTTAAGGTTTTCCAACGATTTTAAATTCTAACTAGCTATTGGATTCCTGAATTTGTTAGTTTTAGTTTTCTAATCTAATTTTTAAAGAATGAAAGTAAAAGAGAAAAGAAAAGAAAAGTTTTGAAATTCATACCTCAGTATCGAGAATGTCGATCGTCCCATCATCGCAAAACACCATCATAATCGTCTCCTCGAAATTCTCCATTGTCTTTCATGTATTTGGAAGAAATCTTAGTATTATTGTTTCTTAAACCTATCTAAAAAGTCCAAGTTTGTTAGTTTTGGCAATTTAAAACTAATCCTTTGATTTTAGGAAATTAAATTAAATAATAAATTTAATTCATTTTTCCCAAGTTTTCAATGAATAGTAGTTTATTCGATTGCCAATTGTTTATTCATTATTTTGTTAAATATTCCAAGATATTAGTTGGTGTTTGTTTGTATCTATTTGGCTTATTAGGCCTAATAAAACAAAACCCAAACAACAAAACAACAACTAATTTGTCTTTGGAATCTTAATTAATAACTAAAATCAACCGAATGAATAGTAATCTAATAAAATAAGCTTAAAATAATCAAAACAAATCTATCGATGAATAGTAAAAGGAATTTTGCAATCCAAACAATCTAACGTCAATAGTAAGATGCTAACGAAAAGAATAGAATAATCAATACAATCCAAAATTTAATAGTAAGATACTAACGAAAAGAATAGAATAATCAAAACAATCCAAATTTCAATAGTAAGATACTAACGAAAAGAATAGAAGAATCAAAACAATTCAAATCTCAATAGTAAGATACTAACCTTAACTCCTTTATTCTTCGTCCTCCCTTGTTAACCTTCTTATGATCTCGCTTTCTTCCACTTCTTATGATGTTGTTATTGTTTGAATTCTTGGCGATGGTGTTTTGAGAGATTTAAGAACCGAGGCGAATGTTAGTTCAAAATCCTTGGTGTTCAAATTTTCCAAAATTTGCAAAAAAGTTGGTAGCGTGGCAACAACCGCCTTAGCTTATGGAAATTTTGTAGATAATTGACTTTGAAGACTTTGGATTTTCGACCCCTGGACTTCACTCCAGACCAAACCCACTCCGCTCTCAGCCACTACACTCCGTACTCAGCCAAACCCTGGTGTTGACACGTACTGGCCCTCTTCTGCTCGTGCTGGTCGCCTTGGTCGCTCGTTCCGTCGCCTTGGTCGCCCGTTCTGTCGTCTTGGTCGCTCGTTCCGTCGTCCTGGTCTCTCGTTCTGTCGCCTTGGTCGCTCGTTCCGTCGCCTTGGTCGCCCGTTCCGTCGTCCTGGTCTGCTGGTGCTGTCACCCTGGTCCCGTCCGATGGTCTTCTCTTCGGGCGTCCTTGCCTTCGGACTGTCCGTCCTGTGAACTGAACTCCTTTTCTAATCTTTGAACTGATTCTAATTTCTATTAACTGACTGGTTAACTGGAAGGGAAGAAAAAACAAACTAAACTAAACTAATCAAAATGAAAGAGATCAACTAAGCTAATTTTTGGGATTTGACTACTTCTAAAACAAAGCAACTTTTAACTAATTGTTTTTTTGGGTTTTGGGGAAATAATGACTAAAGCAAGCAATTCTATGGGATCTAACTAATGATTTGAGGCTTTTTGGATGGTTTTTTTCTAAGCAACTAGCAAGCAAATTCTAACTAAGGGATTTTTGGGTTAATAACTAGCAAAGTAACTAAACTAAAAACTAAACAATAAAATAAAATCCATAACTTTGGCAAGGGAAGCAAAAAGCAAATGAGCAAATTCTAGCGGAAGAAAGGGAGCCACTTGATGAAGGTTTTTTGCTTAAATAGCCAGCACACCAAGGTTTTTTCCCAAGTATTCTTTCAAGCTTCAAGGTAAAATTTCGTTGAGGTGAAAGCTTCGCCGTGCAGGGACAACCCCAGGTCAAATCGAACAATTTTAAGTATCAAGTATCTGTTTCCAGGTTTCAAAAAGTCAAAGCTTTGCCGTTCGGGGTCAATCCCAAGACAAACGGAGCTTCTTCAACCAATTTAAGTATTTCGAAAGTTAGATTCTAAAGGAGGTACACATGACAGTGTTTAACCGAACATTAGAAACTTATCTTCCAAAATTTCAAGTCAAAGTCAATCAATTAACTGCTAAAGGAGGTACACATGAAAGTGTTTAACCGAACATTAGCAATTAAACCTCAAATTCCGTTATACAACAAACTTTGAATAGGAAATTAGTCTAAGATACTTTTGGCAAGGTCAAGTCTCGCCGCTTTAAGTATTTTAGTACCAAATGCGTTCACGCGTTACAGTGGATTAGTATTCAAGTAATTTAGGCAAAGAATTAAGTTTTGGGGTTTTCGACCTCCAAATTCAAACAAGAAAGCAATAGGTTTTGAAGGGACCCTCTAGTCCTTCAAAACACAAGAGATTTAACGGAAAATGCAAAGAAATAGAAGGAATTAGCCAATTCTTGGCTTAAAGTGCTCCAACAACGTGTTGGTAGCACAGCAGAGCAACAATAAGGAAATGAAAATAAGTTTTGGTCTGACAATGTGTCAGTACCAAGAAAATGAGAGTGACGGTACCGACAACCTCAAGGGGAGGCCTTTTATACTCGAGCCAAGCCCTCCCCGGTAAGTTGTCAGTTAAAAAACGTTTAACTAACTACCTAACTAAATTCTAAACTACTATGAGATATTTTGCATTTAATCTTTGTTTAATAGGAAGGAAGGTCCTCAAGCAAGTTCCTTGAAGGCTTTAATTAGCCTTGAAATCTTGCCTAAATCAAATCCTTGATTTTCCCCAAAGATTTTATGAAAATAACCCTAACTAACCTAGATATTTTGCAATTTAATCCTAGGTCAATCCCAAATATTCTTAGTTTAATCTAAATTGGCTTTTAAAGGAAAGATTTGACATCTTAACTAAATCCAATCTTCGATTTTTACCAAGATATTTTGTTAATTAACCTCGAATTACTACAAATTACTCTAAAAAAGTCAAACTAAGAGCTGACCCTATCTATCTTTTAGGGAAAAACTCCAATTTGAAAACCGATTGCGCCATTGCGTTCAGAAGACCCCAATTAGTCTAGAGGCCCCCCTACCCCCTTCTTCCAGGCTGTAAATATTCGTAAAAACCACTAACGGTAATTCTAAAGAAAAGTCAAAATCCCAACTAATGGAATTTGAGTTTCCCGAGAAAACTAACTAGATAGGATTGCTTGGAAGGTTCGTGATAGTAAGAAAACATTCCTTGTTTGCGACATTCGGACACCGCTAGCTCCTGGCTCGCCGGTCAACTTGCCGTCGTGTTGTAAATTCTTGTTAAATTTGATGTTGTTGCCGATTCGGGTACTTCTGACTATCAGAAAGTCTTCAAACTTGACAAGTCGCTTATCTAATACATAAAACTCTATTCTAATTTTTAGTGAGATTTTACCGCACTATGGGTAATTTCTAAGAAATTACCATCAGTTTCAAAGGCGGTTGACTTCCCATGGAGTCATCGTGGAGTTTTGTAAAATCCTGAAACTTTTGGGCAATCTTTTAGGAAGTGTCCAAAGGCCAAGGGCAAAACCAAACCTCCAATAAGGATGCTAATTTTAGCAATTCCTTAATAATTTCTGCCCGGGGGGAAATTATTCTGGTACCGGGGTTGTTGTGGATGATTAGCTCCGCTGTTGATCTCTTGGCATGCTTTTACCCTAAAAGCACCTTTCTGTAAGCTCCAATCACCTCGCCCTTCTTCTACTTTGCATTCTGATTCATATTCTTCAACATTTATAGGTCTTCATGTAACTAATCCATGTTCTACATGAATTGGATCGAGATACTTCTAAACCTTGATATAGACTCTTGCACTTTAGCCAGGATGTCACATGTATTCACACGTCAAGTGTTACATGGACAAGACACTAGAACTGGCTAACTCTCACTTCATCACATTTCTCTAATACGTTAATACGGACTCTAAGACACTGAACTTAAGACATAAACATAGAAAAACATAGTATTTTGTGCTTTCCATGAATTAGAAAGGTTCCTCACTAACCTGGTAAGGACTTCTACCAAATTCCTCTCAACTACTAATTCATGCTATTTTGCGTGAATTAACACTAAAAACTAACAATAAATTGTGAAAAATAAATCCAGAGCTTCAAGTGCTAACTTGAGGGCTCACAATACCCAACCGCCAATCCAGCGAACATAATCAATAACAAAAAACAATTTATGAGAAAAGGTACCATTCATAATTATGTTGCAAGAATACTTATACTTCAGAATACAATTACTAAATCCAAATGTTATGCAATACAGTGTATACTTCCAAGAAAACTCAAACTATGAAGTCCAGCAATCACTGACAACCGTCAGGAAATTGTCACTCCTACTCACTAAATATGTCCTCATAAAATACAGTCAATCGTATACGAAAAACTCTTAATGATTACTAAAATCTCATCGGAATAAGTGGTTGATCATTTACAACTAGCACAATACCACTCCCATCTCAAATTAAATGCACGTTCCACAACCAAAGCCGGCCCTCCGAGGGTGGTTAGCCACTGTACGTCCAACGTAAAAAGAATCTCTATAATGGAAGGATCCGAAATTAATCATTGTATCTCCAAGATCCATGACCACTGGATATATTGTAAATTATAAAACACGTAGGACATTTGCAATAATCTCAGTAGTACATCCTGAACGATCAAGGAGCAGTCTAAGTTAGCTTCATCCATAACCGTCACTGTACTCGTAATCGTCACTTCTAAAGTGGATCTGAAGATGTAACACGAAAGTAATTTGGAATTCTAATTCTATTACGAATCAGGTTCATCAGTTTGTGCTATCCATTAACACACAATATGTAAAGAACCCCAAAGTTGAATGGTCATGGGTAAGGGTACCCCCGGTCGAAGGATTTTGTGATAATGAACTTCCTGAAATGAATCCCTCCAATGTATTCAGCTTTACCTTCTAGAGCTGGTAGTTATATGTATTAATTAAAATGAATATGGAGTTTAGGTGGATGACCCCCCGATCACCAGGTGGATGACACCCCGATCTCCTTAAACACCAGGTTCACCAGGTGGATGACACCCCGATCCCCCTGCTGATGAAGCCTCACCCATTGCTGGTGACGTCCCCCTTCACGGAGGCTACCAAATCCGTCTAGTTCCAAGCAGCACCTTATTGCCGAGATCTTCCACCCTCACCCGCCGAAAAAGAAGCACCTCGGTATGTTTTGCCTCTGTGATATTTTCTCATTGTGTTGCTTGCTTCACTGCACTGTATGTTCATTCAAATTGTCAATTCTTTAGTCAATGCTTGCGGTTGTGTCCTCAGGAGTTTTCAGGCTTCTATTCGGGTGGACTGTTTGGCAGTTCGACATGGAGATTCAGCGACCAAACCTCAGGTCACGCCGAAACAAGCAAGGAACGGAGAACATAGAGTCTACAGTGCGACCACCTCCAGTGGTAAGTTCTTCCATTTCCAAGATTAGGGTTTTAGCGCGAGTGATGAAGAAAATGAGTTAACCAGACAGCCATGAGTGTGGATTGCAGCGGCGTGATACAGGAGGGTGAATTTACAAATTCAATGTCAATGAGGGTTTGTCAACGACGTTGTGTTTCTCCGGCTGTGCATACGGCTTGTGGTGCGCTTCCCAGTCTCGGGACCGAGAGGGCCACTGGGGGGATGAAGCTATGCTCGGTGACCGCACTAAGTCTCCGACCACTTGTTGGTTGTGTCCTCGCAGTAATAATATCTGGACAAGGGAATCAACATTCTGATACTAGTCGAGTTCCCGAGAACGATTTTGTTTTAGCATGACTGCCCTTGTATTCATATTGGTTTCTCGGCTGTGCATACGGCGTGTGGTTCCCCCCCCAGTCTCAAGACCGAGAGGCTCACACCAGGGGGTGACCCTATGCTCGACAATCGTCTTAAGTGTCCGACCAGGTGTTCGTTGTGTCCTCGTAGTAATAAAATGTGGAGACCTAAATCACCATTCTCGTACATGCCTTGTTCTCGAGAACAATTTCTTTTTTGCATGACTGCCTTGATATTCAAATTGGTTTCTTGGCTGTGCATACGGCTTAGGGTCAGCCCCCGAGTCTTGGGACCAAGAGGGCCACTTGAGCTCCTGAGGCTATGCTCGGTGATCCCTCGAGTGACAGGCGAGCTGTTGGTTTCGTCCTCGTAGTACTGAATTTTGTACAGGAGAGTCGGCATTCAATTCGTAGCCCTGCTTTCGAAATCACTTAGATTTTCTCTTGACTGCCTTGATATTCAAATTGGTTTCTCAGCAGTGCATACGGCTTAGGGTCAGCCACCAAGTCTCGGGACCGAAAGCCTCACATGGGGGGGTGAGGCTATGCTCGGTGATTCCTTGAGTGACAGGCCAACTGTTGCATTTGTCCTCGTAGTACTGAACTCTGTACAGGAGAGTCGGCATATAATTAGTAGCCCTGTTTTCGGAAGCACTTAGATTTTCTCATGACTGCCTTGATTATCAAATTGGTTTCTCGGTCGTGCATACGGCGTGTGGTGTACCCCCCAGTCTTGGGACTGAGAGGGCCACTTGGGGGGGTGAGGCTATGCTCGGTGATCGCAACAAGTCTCCGACCAGTTGTCGGTTGTGTCCTCGTAGTAATAAAATTTGGACAAGGGAATCAACATTCTGATACTAGTCTTGTTTTCGAGAACGATTTCGTTTTAGCATGACTGCCCTTGTATTCATATTGGTTTCTTGGCTCTGCATACGGTTTAGGGTCAGCCCCCCAGTCTCGAGACCGAGAGGCTCACATGAGGGGGGGAGCATATGCTCGGTGATCGCATTAAGTCTCCGACCACTTGTTGGCTATGTCGAAGTAGTAGTAAAATGTAGAGAACATAATCATCATTCTGATACTAGTCCCGTCGCAAGAACGATTTCCTTTTAGCATGTTTGTCCTTGTATAAATATTGGTTTAGCGGCTGTGCATACGGCGTAGGGTCACCCCAGATGTCTTGGGACCGAGAGGCTCATACGAGGGTACAAGGCTATGCTTGGTGATCGCAACAAGTCTCCGACCAGTGCTTGGTTGTGTCCTCATAGTACGAATATCTGGACAGGAAAATCGACACTCTGATACATGTCTTGTTCCCGATAACGATTTTCTTTTCGCATGACTGCCTTTGTATTCATATTGGTTTCTCATCTTTGCATACGGCGTGTGTTGTGCCCTGGTCTCTCGGGACCGAGAGACGGGCCGGGGGTCTTGAGTCTATGCTCGGTGATTGAATGTAATCACTGACCAGGTGTTCGTTTTGTCCTCACCGTAGTAGAATCTGGATAGGGAATCAACACTCTGACACTAGTCCCGTCCTCAAGAACGATTTCATTTTCGGTAACTGCCCTTGTATTCATATTGGTTTATACGGCTGTGCATACGGCTTAGGGTCAGCCCACCAGTCTCGGGACCGAGAGGCTCACAGGAGGGGTTGAGGCTATGCTCGATGATCGCAACAAGTCTCCGACCAGCTGCCGGATGTGTCCTCGTAGTAATAGAATCTGGACAAGGGAATCAACATTCTGCTCTTAGTCGCGCTCTCAAGAACGATTTTGTTTTACCTCAATTGCCTTTGCATTCATATTGGATTCTCGTCTGTGCATACGGCTTAGGGTCAGCCCACCAGTCTCGAGACCGAGAGGGCCACTTGGGGGGGTGAGGCTATGCTCGGTGATCGCAATAAGTCCCCGACCATTTGTTCGTTGTGTCCTCGCAGTAATAATATCTGGACAAGGGAATCAACATTCTGATACTAGTCCCGTTCTCGAGAACGATTTTGTTTTAGCATGACTGCCCTTGTATTCATATTGGTTTCTCGGCTGTGCATACGGTGTGTGGTTCCCCCCCAATCTCGGCACCGAGAGGCTCACACCAGGGGGTGACCCTATGCTCGGCAATCGTCTTAAGTCCCCGACCAGGTGTTCGTTGTGTCCTCGTAGGAATAAAATGTGGAAAAATAAATCACCATTCTCGTACATGCCTTGTTCTCGAGAACAATTTCTTTTTTGCATGACTGCCTTGATAATCAAATTGGTATCTCGGCTGTGCATAAGGCTTAGGGTCAGCTCACCAGTCTTGGGACCGAGAGGGCCGCTGGAGGTCCTGAGGCTATGCTCAGTGATCCCTTGAGTGACACGCCAGCTGTTGCATTCGTCCTCTTAGTACTAAATTCTGTACAGGAGAGTCGGCATTCTATTAGTAGCCCTATTCTCAGAAGCACTTAGATTTTCTCATGACTGCCTTGATTATCAAATTGGATTCTCGGCTGTGCATACGGCTTAGAGTCAGCCCACCAGTCTCGGGACCGAGAGGGCCACTTGGGGAGGTGAGGCTACGCTCGGTGATTGCAATAAGTCCCCAACCACTTGTTTGTTGTGTCCTCGTAGTAATAAAATCTGGACAAGGGAATCAACATTCTGATACTAGTCGCGCTCTCAAGAACGATTTCGATTTACCTCAACTGCCTTTGCATTCATATTGGTTTCTCGGCTGTACATACGGCTTAGGGTCAGCCCACCAGTCTCGGGACCGAGAGGCCCACAGGGGGGTGTATGGCTATGCTCGACAATTGTCTTAAGTCAAAGACCTTGTGTTCGTTGTGTCCTCGTAGTAGTAGAATCTGAACAGGGAGTCAACACTCTGATACTAGTCTCGTTCTCGAGAACAATTTCTTTTTCGCATGACTGCCTTGATATTCAAATTGGTTTCATGGTTATGCATACGGCGTGTGCTGTGCCTCTCACTCTCGGGACCGAGAGGCTCACAGGGGGGGGTGAGGCTATGCTCGGTAATCGCAACAAGTATCCGATCAGTTGTCGGTTGTATCCTCGTAGTAATAAAATCTGGACAAGGGAATTGACATTCTGATACTAGTCTCGTCCTCGAGAGCGATTTCGTTTTCGTTTGACTGGCTTTGTGTTCATATTGGTTTCTCGTCTGTGCATGCGGAGTGTATTGTGCCCCCCAGTCTCGAGACCGAGACACCCGCAAGGGGTCTTGAGGCTATGCTCGGTTATCGAAAGAAGTCACTGACTAGGTGTTGGTCTTGTCCTCTTCTGATACATGTCTTGTTTCGGAAACAATTTCCATTTCGCATGACTGCCTTGGTATTCATATTGGTTTCTTGTCTGTGAATACGGCTTTGGGTCCGCCCCCCAGTCTCGGGACCGAGAGGGCCACTGGAGGTCCTGAGGCTATGCTCGGTGATCGTAACCAATCACAGACCAGGTATTCATTGTGTCCTCTTAGTACTAATTGGTGGACGGGGTATACGGCATTCAGTTAAAAGTCTTGTTGGCGGGAGGTCTTCCATTTTCGTGTGACTGCCTTGTTATGTGTGTTGGGTTCTCGACTGTGTATACGGTTTAGGGTGTGGCCCCCAGTCTCGGGACCGAGAGGGTCATTCGTGAGTCTCAACCTATGCTCGGTGATGCCAACCAGTGGTCAAGCGCGTGTTCATGAAACCGCTTAGTACTAAATTCAGGACAGGATTGTCTATACAGATTGAGAGTGGTGCTGGACATGGAGGTCAACCCAATGACGATCCGGGAGTCCAGGAGACTGATGTTCAAGGGGAGGCTGACGATCCTCATCTACTTATCCAACAAGAAGCTATCCCGCAAGCAGCTTCCGTCGACTTGCTGATCCCACCTCCAGCCCTGGGACAGATGGTAGGCGACCTAGAGAACCTGTATCCAAGAATTGTAGTCAACTATGACCGTCTCGATATGGACGTTGTTTGGTCTACATTTGATTCAAGTTGTAGTTCGTCAGGAAGTTGTTCACTAGCCTTGTCAATATCAGAGTCCAGTTTCGAGTATTGCACTTGTGACAGAGAGGGTGTAGACTCCCATGTCATGTCTGATGATGATATCTTCATATTATGTTGCGGGATATATAGATCCCCGTCCAAGCCTTGCCCATGCTCCACTTCCTAGGATCATTTGGATTGATGACAAATTATAGTAAATGGCTTGACCGACTATGAACAGGGCTCGTTTCTGTTGTCCCATGCTCCACAATCGAGGGATTGCAACTTTAATGAATGAACTGTGAATTTGTGTTGCCTATTTTGATTGTTGGATTTTTCACTAGGACTAGGGGAAATGGATCCGTCTTGCTCGGGAGGTGGAGGTAGTATCCAATGATCAAGGTGCCCAGGAGCTCGACATCAAGGGAGATGATTCGGGGGACGATCACATCCCTGGAGTAGAAACAAGGTTTAAAGAGGAGGACATTTGTCGGATTCAAACATTCGACACAGTTACAGTCATTAACAGTTTGAAGATGACATCTGATGAGAATTCCCGCATGAAGATACCTCTGTGTAGGTTGGTACCAATGCCCATGGTGCGCCCGACGTTTTCGTGTGACTTGACTCACCTTGACAACCTGTTCTCACGCGGTTACGATAAAGGGGCACGAGTATTCTATGTGTCATACTTTGATGAGACAGGGAACACGGCAATCTTCAGTGACGCCAAGAAGAAGGAGTGGGGACCAATATGGAACTCAGTTAATGACTCATTCAACGCGCGGCTACTCTCAGTTCCGTCTGTAAAGCATTTGGTGGATTACAAGTTCTTCGTCTGCGACGGAAATCACAGACGAATTGCTTGGATGAACCACATTCAAAGGCTGCATAGCCATGATCCTGCTTGGCATGTATGCGTGGACTCCATTGTCCTTGACACTACAGACCGCATTGAGGTGGCAATGCAGGCGATGCATGACATCAATATGTAAGAGAATCCAATCAATCATTCATGTACTCACATTGGTGTAGCAACATTGATTTTCTCTTATTGGTTTCAGTTTTTTGTGTTTTATCTGTTACTTACGCTCTACATCATGTGGATTCATAGGCACACAGAGAACTCCCATGTAAAAACCAATCTCGTGCATACCCTCTACCGGGTTCAGAAGTACGGAGTTATGGACCTTGATAAGTTCCAGGAGTTATTGACAGAGGATGAGGTAAAGATATGCAAGACGCACACGCAGACGACCTGGTATACTATGCCGTTACTTATATTCACTGGATTCATTTTTAAGGTACGCAGTACCCTTCTATTACCTTTTGTATTTTTCATTTTGTGAAGGCTTCATCTTGTCCCTACGAATTCTTACCATATACATACTCATTCTTGCCTGCCACGTTGCCATCCAGCAAGAGATTAGTGCCGCTGCTGATGTAGCGATTCGCAAACTGAAGGAAGACAATCAAGAGGTCGAAGTCTCCAGGGAGGCAATTGCAGCGACTATGAAAGGTGCAATTAAGGACTCAACCGATCGGCATTACAAGAAACTTTTGAAAATTGTCGCGGTTGCTAATCCGGCGCTTACCCCTGACTGGTTGAAGGAGGTATGAGATTGGTAATTCTCTTGTCCTCGTTTTTAATTTTAATCTCATTCCCAGTTGTTGATGTCATTTGCCTCTGTTCTCTTGCAGATAGAGAGGCACTGGAGCCAGAATGCAGTTCCTGAGTTGACTCTAGAGAAGTTGCAGATGATTGCGACCGCCACCATGTACCCGAGACATAAGGTCAAATGGCTCAGGTGGATGAACGCCAGCACTCACACCAGAGAAGCTAGACGATTCCCCACACGTCCTGTCAATGAAGAAAAGTTAGGCCTCTTTTTGGCGAAGGCTTCTTACTACACGGGAGTGAGTTTCTTTCCTTATTTTTGTATCTACTATCGATATACAACTTGCCTGTGATCTTATTACACTGTCGTACATCAGATTGCCAGTGAATGCAGATTTCCTATAATATGCCTATTCTGATTTTCACATTGGGTTCTCAGCTAGAGGAGGCAACAGCAGAGATGTTTGAGTCCATCACTCAGACTGATAGCATTCCAATCGACATGGACGTTCCTGGTGAGCCGGAGTCAATTGCAGATTACTTGGAGGTGTGGCGAATGAAGCTCTGGGATCAAGCCTACACTAGGGTATTCAAGGGCACCGATGCTTTCAAGAAATCAGACAACTTTCTGTTATACAGGGGAACCCAACTGACAGTGAAGAGATTGATATACAGGTACTACTCTGAGTCTCTAAACCAGTAGTTACTGTGGTTTGATTTGTACGTGTTGTTTTTAATCCATCGAGTATTGATTTTCTCTATGTAGATTAGTGTTGTTGATAAACTGATTATAACCATTATTAGTGTGCTTCTGAATTAGAGCAGCTTCATATTACCTATCTATTCACAAACTAATGGACGTATCTCATGATGAGTGCAGATATTTCAAGTTCGAGTTGCATGGGAAGAAAGCCATCAAGAAAGAGCACTTGCCCCCATTTCTCACTACCTGGTTGGACCGGTCATCAACCGATTGTATGTTCTCTACCACACAGTTGCAGAAATGGACAAGTCCTCATTTGCAGACTTGTCCTTGGTATCTTGAGTGTAATTTCGGCGTTACACCGCCAGAAGAAGAGGCTCTCTTTCAGACCCTCAAGGATTCCGTGGTAACTGACGTAGAGTTTGACGAGTTCGCCGGTTTGGATCCTGAGGCCAAGGCCAAGGCAATCAAAAAGCGCGAGATTTCTGACAGGAAGAAGGTGGATAAACTGGAAGAGGCCAAGAAGAAATCTGAGGAAAACAAGAAGAAGGCCGAGGGACACAAGAAGAAGCGTCAACTTGATAAAGAGCAAGAGAAGGACAAGAAGAAGCGTCGGTTACAAAAGGATGAGACCCCGGCGGCCGAACCAGCTACAAGTGCAGCGGATGTCAACATTTCGTCATCCGGATTCTCCCTTACACAGGAGCGCTTGGTACAGGGTATGACACCGACGGCTAAGAATGTGAACCCCGTGCCTGATATCGACGAATGCGTATTGAACATGGCACTAGGAGGTCTTGAGATGGGATCAAAGGCCTTCCAGGACGTTGAGGCCTTCTTAGCTATGGTAGTATTTTCAAAACTTGATTGTAACTTGATTGTGAATTTTTTTGTAACACAATCATGATTTCTCTATCGACGTAGCCATGACAAATCACTAGTTTAGAGCTCACCCTTCAAGATAAATGTATTGTTCTAATTCAGTCTTCAATGCTCGATGAATGCAGCACTCTAGTGACAAGGATCGCTCCTTTAACGGAATCACTGGAACGGAGGCAGCTGTGGACTTCATGTTTGTTGATGTGCCAGAGGGACTCCATATTCCTACCATCTCATGTGCACCTGATCCAGTCCCCAAGTGGAATGACTTCCGATCGGACTACTTGGTTCCTGTATTTGATTTCGCTCATCAGTACCTCCATGGCAGCGGCGCACTTTTCTTGATTTACCCCGCGTCCTCTACTGCACACCGAAGCCACGTTCTGGGATGCTGCCAGGAATACGATTTCCGCATTTTGGAGACATATTTTGGGATTAATCATCTCCACTTGACATCAGCCACAGACCCAAAGAAAACGGTAATCTTTCTTAAATTCACTTCAATGTATATTACTAAATTCTGCACCACTATCCAAGATATTAACATCATTTTTATTGCAGACTCAGAGGTTCTCGATCTCTCTACTTGTGAGAAAGTCAGGGCCAAAGACCAGGTCGGACTTCCCGTTCCAATTTGTCCCGTCCCAAGACAAGGTGGGAGTGAACCTTGGTATGGACGACATCCTCCGCAACTTGGTTTTCAAAGAGGATGTGACGATGAATGGTGACATGCCATGGCGTGGTCCGCGGGAAAAGGGATGTGAGTTCATGCAGATGCTCATTGAGGCTGCGACTGCACCAGGGGACGTTGTTGTTGACTGTACGGCTTCCACAGGTTTGATTCTACTTTTGACAATGATATTGGTAACCGCAATGTACAAATTTCTTTCGAATGTAAACTTGATCTTCGCTTTGCTTGTTATGCAGGTTCCATTCGAGCTTGCCATGCTACGCAACGTCATATACTAGGTTTTGAGGAAAATAAGAACATCTTTGATGCCCTTATTGCTCCGATAATTCGGAAGGCTGTGATTCTTGAGTCGAAACTTGCAATGCCCGATCCTGAACTTGGAGACGGGGATGATGAAGAAGTCATCATCCAAAAGGTCCAGAAGACACTCCGATTCAGTAAGTAAGTCGGCTTGAAAACTCAGTGGTTTAGACATGTTACTTTTGTCCTCACTGAAGGTCTTCTAACATGTTGTTTCTCATTCTTGTAGGCAAGGCCAAGAAGTGACATCTGCCAAGGCTGTCCCTTTTTTTGCTCATCCACTTTTTTTTCCAAGCCCACCGAAACCCTTTGTGCTCCCTCCGTATGCAGGGGCTTCATCTCAGGATCTTGGTGCATATCAAGCACGATCACATTCAAGGGCCCGACTCGTGAATCCTCGGATTCTAAAGTTTGTAGATGATGTTGCATACGAATCAGATGTGCAGACTTCTGATAGTGAGGGCAGTTCCTCTTCTGCACTTTAGCAACCACAAAGCTTTATGAAAGGCTACCGTATGCTTCTCATTGTAGCATTCGGCTTACTATATTATTATGGTATTGCATACTAGCATCTATTTACTTCTACGGTGGTCATATGAGAATCTCTAATTAGACTTTAATTGTACACATCAGTTTCTCATTCTTTCACTAGCCTTTCAGTTCGGATGCCATGTTCACATGGCAGAGTGGTCTGCTTTGCCAATCTCGTCTCCCGACAACAATGGGAAGCATTGCCTGCCACACGTGTCTATTAACCCAGTCTGCCCTACCTTCTTTGCTTGTCGGTTCTATAATGCTATAGTGCCAGCAACGCGGGGCTTTGAGGACAGACTGCGTTGTCTGCCATAACGTTTGACATTCACTGTTATTGGCCTTGCTTGAGCTGTCGGGCGAGCAGGTAGGACTGCCCTACGTAAGATGCTTGCCGGCCACGGTGGTCTGCAATGCCTAAAATCGCGTGGCTATCTGTTGTAGCGTCCCACCGTGCCCTCTGGAACAAAGCACGGCGCCTTGTTCGTCCTCGCATTTGTGTGCAGAGGAAATGGCCGCCGGCCATGGGCCGACACGGGGTATTTTCTCTAACACGCGAGTGTATTGGGAGCGGGGGCCGTTTTATAGCTAGTTTCCTTTGCCTGAACTTCCACACTTTTGTTGTGCACATTAGTATAGGAGATATTGAGCATGCCATATTAGATGATTAGTATGTGAAGATTCTTGAGCAATGCTCCTAGCATTGCAGAATACGATTACCCTCTTCGTGTCAGTTGTCATGCATTTTTCTCAGCCATGTTGTGTAGTTGTCTACTAACCGCATTGAAGTTTTGCATTTTGAACCCATTGATTAATCATTACTAGCAAAGTCTTAGTCTTCTTGGCTAAAGAGTAGCCTTCCCTCTGACTTGTTGGTCTTCAGATTAAACGTGCACAAAATTCATTAGTTCAATTGTGTTAGTGGGCGATTACATTTTTGGCGTGAAGAAAGTGCATGCGGACTGCCAAGTAGTGGGTGAACTCATAAAAATCAACAAAAATGTGATTATATGTACATTCATGTCATACTTGTTATCATGTCGTCTCAGATTGAGAAAAAGATGGCGAGGATGATGATACCGACGATCCACCTCCGTCTGCAGCACGTCATAGGTCTTTTGGATAGACTACGAAGAAGTTCAAATACTCAAGACAAGATATCTGATTAGATGTGTTTATGGAAAAGGTCCATACAGTAATGGACCCATCAAACCCTTGCTGAAATGGGTTCTCTGTCAAATCGATGAATGCGTTGTCATTCACACAATTATTATTTTGAACGGGAATTGAATTCCAATTTTGTTGCATTGTATCAGCTTCATGAGTTTGACTATCCCTTCAGGTTGCTCCTACTCCCATCCGTCCCAAGTTCATCTTATTGTACTTACTCTCCGTCTGACGACTCGTTCAGGGGTGGCCACTCCATCTCAATTCAAACTTTTCAGCACCTAAAATAGCCCCGGGCCAAACTCTGGGGCGCCTTCTTTGACCCCGAGCAGACATGCCTAAACCTGTCTGCTCCAAGCAAAGTACTGACCACCTTCTCTTCCTTGGATTAGCCCGTAGGGCCCCTTCTGTGCCCCGGGGCAGCCTTTGGGCACTTATGGGGCCCCGGAGCAGACTGAGGTCTGCCCTCTCCGCCTGATGCAGACTTTCGGGCACCCTCTATATCTCAGGGCACCCTAGGGAAACTTCGGGTGCCCACTATGCCCCTTCGGTCTCACAAGGTGCCCCGGAACAGACCTCAGCGTGACGTGTGTGCTCCATGATAGAGTAGAGGGCACCCACTCTTTCATAAGGAAAAGTGCTGGCTGTCTTGTTTGCAATTCAATTATGCATGCTGCATGGTAAGTTGTACTTCTAATGACCTCATTATATTGATGCAATTCAATTTTGTTTGTTTGTTTGTCCCACTTTCTTTTGGATGAAGAGGGTACCATGATTCCTAAACCTCAAAGATCCGAAACAGTGTTCTCTTTAACGTAGAAATGTGGCTTAATCCATTACTCCAAGGTTGCCTAAACTCTAGAACTCCACAGTTCAAGAATAACTTCCTTCTCCTGAAGTGGACCCTAAAGCATGCTTACTTCATCACTTGAGCCCTAAAATTGGTTTCAAATCTGAACCACAAGCTTTCTATTTATTTACTATTCTTTAATCCATTCTTTACAGTTCTTCATCCATTTTCACATATTACTGTCCTATATTTAGGAGTTCTTATCATATACTTTCATTCCATTCTGTGACCCTAAACCTTCCTAAGCTTTCATCCATTTTGGGGGCCACCTTTCATCCCTTTCCTCGAACCCCATGTAGTCCATTCTTCCATTTCTATTCAACCATTTTGTTCAGTAAACTTCTTCAATTTTATCCATTCATTCCCATGCATTTTTGCCCAAAATTAATCCAGTTATTCAGCAATCTGTGATCACTTTTCCATCCACATTTCATCCACTTTAATATTCATTTTTCATCCATTTTTTCCTACTTTTTCCCTACTTTTTCATCCATTTTAATCTACTTTTTCATCCACTTTTCTTTCAATTTTTTCATCCATTTTCATCCATTCTTTATCTACTTTTTCATTCACTTTTTCATCCATTTTTTCATCCACTTTTCCATCCAGTCTCATAAAGTTCTTCCCAACTTTTTTATAAAATTTCATCCATTTTAGATTTTTTAAATTTCCAATAATTATATTTTAGTTCTAATATTATTGCTCCCCGCTCATCAATTCCCGCTTCCCGCTCGCTGCTCGCTGCTCTACGCTCGCATACCAGCATTCCCCATTGATCTGTGGTGGCATGTGTAGAAAGAATGGAGATCTACACTTAGCTTCATTAACAAATGCACAGTTGAAAGCCTAAGAGCATCTCCACAGCAACTATCCCAAGAAAAGGCACGAAGTAGGAGTTTGGCGTGCGGTTTGAAAGAGTTCGGCTTTTATATTTTTTTCTTTGCCCCCACGTTGGCACGGGATTGGGATATGGTAACACCATGATGCACATAGCCCAAGAATTTAACCGGCTCTTTCATTAGAGGCGCCACCATTTGAGGACTAGCTGGGGATCATTTTCTACAAGTGGGGTCAAACAATGTAGATTGTACCTCAAAAACTATGTCACATTACATACCGCACCAAGCGTGAGACACTTTATTTGGCTATGTACTCACCAAATTCAATAATGGCTGGCCATTGTTTGGCCTTGGCATGCTTGTGTGGGACATTGCTATTAGTTTGGCCTGCCCAATCACCAATTTTGCACCCCTTGGAGTATTGCTATCTAAAAACACATGCATTGGAGCTATCATACAGTGCTACCTAGACCACACTTTGGCAAAATTTGCCATTTCAAAATAGAGAGCATGTAAAAAAAAAAGTGACTTGTCTTAATAGTACGTGTGGCAATAAGTTATTAAAGTCACACTATCTTTAATTATTGCATGTTGAAATATCACCATATTGTATCAATTTTCAAAAGAATCAATTTTTAGGCAATGTTAATTTTCTAAGTGATGCTAATCTCCTCCCATCTCCCTACCTCCTCTCACAAATAGGACAAATTAGTGAAGTGTTTGCTTTTACTTATTTTGTTTAAGCTCTAAAGTTTTGCAATGTTTTGAAGGCCCAAATTGCATCAAAGTACTTTCCTAAAATAAGACCCAAATCACTACAAGAAACTAGGGATATGAATGACTTGTCCATAATGACTGCACCAACAACAATGATTGCAAAATAGTCATTTTGTAGTCATTGTTGTTGGTATAGTCATTTATACCCCCATTTTCCATCTTTTTTATTATTTTTTAGTCCCATCTTGGTTGTGGGAGCTAGATACTATTTTGCTCAACTTCTTCCTAACTTGAGGCTCTACTTGAGTATGGAGTCTCTAGATCTTCTTTATAGAGAAAATTTGGGGCTCAATCTTCCTAACAAAAATCACATGTCTAAAGCTTGAGCGATCTTGAAAAACACATTTTGCTCCACTTTGCAATTTGCATGCTCCATTCTTACACATTCATTGCCTTATGTGTCCTCGATATTAGTCAATAATAAGACTCTATGATTATTGATTCTACAACATAAACAAAATATTGATATGTACAAATTTTTTTTTCAAAGAAATATTTTTTGGCAGTTTTGGGAGTACTTTCCAATTTTTGACACAAATTTTTTTAGAGGTTAAAGAATCTAAATACAAAATTTTTTATTTTAGTTGTTTGAGTACGTACTGAAATCTTGAAGTAACACCTCCCACCAATGGTAAGATTGTAATTTCTAAACTTTAAAAACCAAATTTTTCTAGCCATTTCCAGAGACAGTTTTCTCAATCAATTTTTTCAAACAGCATGTGTATCCTTATGTATTGAAGTCAAAATGTAGAAAAAAGAGTTGAGAATTTAGGGAGGAAACTAATTAAAATCAATTTCATATATATTTTTAAGAAATTGTTTAATAGAATGCAGAACATGATGAAAGAAAAACTACCTTGCTAATCAAATTTTTGACATGAAATTGAAAATTGCCAATTTTAGTGGTGAAAAACTGCTTATTAATTTTTTTTAAATAATAGAATAATAGACTAGAGTCTCTAGATTCCTTGACTACCTTAAAATGAGGAGGTCACCCCATGTTACCATGTAAGGAATGATACCACCTAGATTAAAGGGGTATTTATCGGGAGCGTACTACTTATAAAAAAAATTATCAATGTCTATCATCATATAATTATTCAAGATGCCTCTTTTCAGATAATTATAATGATAAATTAAATCACACTAATTATTTGTGATAGAAGATAAAGTAGTAATAATTACATTTTTTTGTGCATGTTAATTTGAAAAGATTTTAAACTTGATTAAAAAATC
This sequence comes from Antitrichia curtipendula, assembly GCA_951230915.1. Classification (NCBI taxonomy): domain Eukaryota; kingdom Viridiplantae; phylum Streptophyta; class Bryopsida; order Hypnales; family Leucodontaceae; genus Antitrichia; species Antitrichia curtipendula. The sequence goes on along the minus strand of OX579636.1, from coordinate 29,985,471 downwards.
GAGACTTTTTATTCTAAATGAGTTTCTTTTTAAGAGTATATTTGAGATGAAAATCTAATGAAAAATCAATAGCAAAAGACACCATGTCTCCCTTGTTACCTTGCATACCGTACCTTTTGGTCAGCTTCGCCACTGCCTAGGCAAATAATTAATTAATTTCAAAATTTAAGGTTCACCACCTAGGAGAGTTTTTTTTTTAAAATTAGACGTATTGGATAAATAAATAATCATAGGTTCACCTTTCATCCAAACTTCATCTTAGATCATCTACCCTAACATGACTAATCATCTCATGCAATAGTCACTTGCATAGCATCAAAAGTCTATGAGGATTGTGTAGTTTGAGAAGACAATCTATTTATATAAGTGGGGTGGTAGGAGGTAAATCAAACCATGTGGGATAGGTATGTAAATTAGGACTAGGAAGAGCTCAACCGCTCATAGTCAAGTCAAAAGCAGAAATTGAATTTAAAGTAAAATTTCAGACTTCATTTAAGCATAGTAAAATTGTTTTTTCAAAAAACTTTGAAATAAATTAATGTGTAAAATGATGGTATCTTCATCTCCAAAAATTTGTTTGAGATTTCAAACTTCCAGTCAAAAGTTATGGACAAAGTTTTGACAATGAGCGGTGAAGTTCTCACCTTCAAATTATCCCATACCTTGTGAGATTTCATAAAGGACAATGAATTTCATTATAAAAATGATCCCTCCACTCTCTTTCTCACGTGTAGGAGATGAGGTAATATCTTCTCTTGGTAATTTAGAATTCTATTGATGATACATGGTCAAATAATGGATTGGGACTTGCACATGAACTTTTGGTTCTCACATTGATATCTTTATGTATCTGATTTTTTGCACATGTGCTATAATTTCTAACTATTCTGCCTTTTTATTTTTTATTTTATTTTTTCTGCCACATGTTTTGCATAATTCCCAAAATGATTTGCCATCAATTTTTTGAATTACTTTTTGGCGAAGCTGCCCTAAAGGTATGGTACCTTTCCATCATGCTCAACTGCCTTGTGCTTTTCCCTTGAAATAAAAGTTACATCAGTTATCAATTTCCTTTTAGAAACTTCTTGTCTGGTTTTTAAATATTTTTTTATCAAATGATATTTTATTCTTATTTTGAACATACAACACTATAATACATGTTCTGCAAAGGCGAAAGATAACAATGGCGCTTCAAGAGAATGGAAGAACTTGAGTGCTAAATTTTACATGAAATTCAATTATTTTTTATTTCATCCAAAAATCTCCAAACGATTGATATGCATTGGTAATTTGGAAGGTATCCCATACTATCCCATATTTCATATGGGTTGGTATCTTACTCCACTCTACAGTACAACATCCTTTGTTATAATACTTATAAAAATACATAATTAGTAGAACATTATTGTTGTATAGTACCTATGACGAGATGTGTATAAATATTTATTATTCCTATTAGTTTTATAGCTTTTTCCTCAAAAAACTTAATTGAACTATCCATTTTTTGCAAAAAGTTATCTAATATGACAAGGTCACATACAAAAATCAAGAGTCACAAGCAATTACCAAAAATGAAAGATTATCCTCCAAATGTTCAACCATCTATTAGATGGATGATGAATGTTTTAAAAATTATTCTTCATCCAACTATTGTGCATTGAGAAAGCTTAAATGAAGACTTATCAATAATATTATCATGAAAAGAAGAAATAATGCTCTACATGAATCAATGATACAAATATATTGAAGGAGATACTATTATTTATTATAATTTTTTTAAATTGATTTTATAATTTTTAATTGGAGCACTCATGAATTAATTCCAAATAACCAAGGCTATTTTTATTTGTCAAGAAGCACTCAAAACTAACTTTTTTTCTTGCAAAGTGCAAAAAAATTTAATTTTTTTTCTTGTACATCTAACCATGGGATCTTACACCAAACTAGTGTGAAATTGTGTAGAAGAAGTTTTAAAAACTTTGACCATGTAGATTGCAAGGTATTTTCATTTAAAGCGAAGATTTTTTTACTTGCACCTTGCATGAATAAATTACAAGGCTTTAAATCCTTTTAATTAATTAAGTAATTCATTTGGAAGATAGAAGGAAAAATTAAATCATTAATAGTTCTAAGATGGAATTGAAACACACTAATTCCAACAATGAGATTGTTCTATCAAGCAAACTAACCATGCAAAACTTTATTCTTTGAAAAATTGTGAAAAATTGAAATAAAAATGAACATTGTAAGCTATTTTTTGAAGAGTATTATTTAGTTGCTTCCAAAATAAGATTCTACATAACTTTCTCATCACTAGTCCAAATTGAATGAATCAAAACTTTCTATGTAGACAAAGATATTTTATATTATAAACAAAATTTCAAAAATGTTGTTTTGAGATTTTGTGAATTTTATTTGTTGCCCAGAAAAGAGCATTTTGAACTTAGAAAGGCATAAGTTTTTCTCCTATGCATTGATTGGAATAAAAATACATTCATAGAAAGCTAATCTGTTTTCCTATCTTAAAAAAAGTTTAATAAAATCATGCCAAATTTTTTGCTACATATGGCCAAGCTTAAAAACCTAAACCCACAATTTTTTTACATCTTTGCTCTAAATGATCTCCCAGATAACCAAAATGCATTGATATTATTTGTTACAAAGTATTCAAACATCTTATAATTTTTGGAGATTTTTATGAGCAAAGAAAAAAAAATTGTGAATTTAAGTGCTCAAAATTGGACATTTATAGCATACTTTGTTTTAATGAGATCTTGTACTATAAAACTTCAAGATTAAGAAGAATTTTTGGACACAACTATAGTGAGGACTTTTATTGAATCTACATTAAAAATGAACACAAACTTTTAATAGTACTGTTTTGGAAACACATACACTTTTTTTGATTATATGGTTGTTTTTTTGTTTACAATATGAATCCAAGTTTCAGTTGTGTAATTTTCAAAATGACTCATTGCATACTGAAGGAGAATACATTGCATACATAGGACACTAAAGATTTATAATCTTACACTAATTCTAGCTCTAATTGAGGATTGGTGTCATTTTTACATTAATCCATCTTTTGGACCAAAAAACACTTTTTAATCATATACATGTACTTTTTCATCCCAACTTGGTGAGTTTATCCACATTTTTAGAAGAAATGGGAAATTTTTGACAAAAAAAGATTATTTTTTTCTAGCAAAAAATAGAAATTTATTTTGAAATGGTGCAATCTGGCCCTATGGTGCCAAAGAAAAAGGACTAGTCACAACATTCATTGTTCAAATTAATTTTGTGGCAATGCTCACTTTGAGGTGTTTGTAGGTTGCAACGAGTTGACAAAGGGCCTCAAACCAGCAGTGTAGCATTTGTCTTGAGGGTGACCATAAAACAACTAATGGCTACCTTTGAGGAGGTGGAACATTTCAACAAGTCTTTTTTTTTTTAAATGTTGAAAGGTGGTTTGTAGAGCGGATAAGGCCAAGCCTACGAGGAGAATAACTTTGACATTTGGATGAAATGAAATTGAAATGATTGAGTGAAGGTGAGGTCAAAAGAATTGAACTTGAACAAGGTAATGAATATTATGATATCTATGGAGTGTAATATTGGATTCAATTTGACAAAAGCCCAATAAGGGGGAGTTGTACTCATCTATACTTATGTTTGGTAGGTGGACACTCCATTTTGTGCAATTTGGTCTTTTACCATGAGGGCCTTTGATTGTAAGAATTGTGGCCATATGATTGTTTTCCGTTGAACTCACAATTGATACATTGATTATATCTAATAGTAAGAAAAAGTGACATTTTTTTTGCTTTTATTATTATTGGCTAAAAATTCAACAAAGTCAGATAAATTAGCTTTGTAAATTATGAAGCTTAAAACCCAATTGAAAGGAAAATAGGGACCCACAATTATCAAAATTAACTACAAGTCTTCAATGACTCCTTCAAATATTTAATTCACTGTTGAATCTATTATATTAAGTACACAATGTCATGACTCTTGTCACAAAATCTGTCACATTTTCATCTGGAGAAATATCATGGATTCTTGCATTATTTCATCTGACATTTTATGATAAAAATCTAGAGCACACAACAAGCATTACTGTGATTGTTATGCACACATTTTCATGTCTCTTATACACTAGAGTTTGTTTCATAATATTATGTTTTCATTTAACAATATCCAAAAGATTTAGTATTTTATCCTCTTTTTGTGATATTTTATTGTATTACAAGGATCTCATATGCATATCTCTCTAACAAGGTAGCTTGTTGCAAAACCTACTTCTACATATTTTCTTTAGAAAGAAAAACTTTTGAACACAACACCTAGAAGATTATTTTGGATGTTTCTATAATCAACACTTTGAAAATTCATTGTATATTCATATGGTGTTCAAGACATATATACAATTTTTTTTTTCAGATTCTCCTTAAAATTATCAACAAGAATTAACAATTCAATAATAGAAACTATTCTCAAATGCTTACGTAGTCAAAGTTTTGTTGTAATACCTCTAAGGCTTCTTTCACTATACACAATGATTATATTTCACCAATCAAAATGCTTCAACAAAGTTATATTTTAATCATGTTCTTGGATGCTCAAATATTTTTTAAGTGTGGTTCACCACCTTCAATTAGTGCCTGTGAGCATTATACTTCTGTCACTAATCTAATGTAGATGGCACATACAACTATTTTGTTTTCCTATTCTTTTTTACCATATAATATTCTACTATTGAACTCAAACAGGGTTAAAAGATGTGGTCCCCCATGACCAATATAGTCACCATAATTACATAATACTTGAATATTTGGACCAATAGGTGTATTTTTTGTTTCTATGGTAAACAATCAAGTCATCCATTGGTCACTTCTCAACTTTAAGGATTAAATAATTGTACCTCATGATTGGAGACCACCAATTCCAAACCAAGCTTTTTACAAGGATTGTTCCACTTAACCTTGCAAGGACACTGCGGACCAGACTGGCCTAATGGATAACAAAGAATCCTTCTATGTAAGACAAAATTGCATGTGTTAATCCTTAGAATTTTGTACGAGAGGGGAGGTCTTATATAGTAGTTTAAGCTCTATGAGTTTTCTTGGGTTTTCCTAAGTAGATGATTCACATTGTATTGAAAAAGATGATTTTCACAATGCCAACCAGTCTTACAGGGCTAAAATGCCACCAATTCCAAACCAAACCAAACTGCTTTTACAAGTGATGCTCCACTTAACCCATAAACGACGCGGAGGACATTTTCTTGACGATGAATGACAAAGAATCTCACTCTTCATGCAGGACAGAAGTGGAACTATTCATCCTCCAAATTTTGTGTGGAAAGGGAGGATCTTCTACAATAGTTTTGTCTTCCAGTGAGTGCTTTTGCATTTTTTTAAAGCCAACAATTCACACAGTACCCAAACAGATGATTTCCATAGTGATTGGCTTGTTGTTTGAGGGTTAAAATATCTGAGTGACCTCCAATTGCAAACTGAAGGTATCCCGGACTCTTGCAACTAACTGAAAAGCTTACAAATGTTTACAAATGTTGCTTCACTTTAGAAAAATTAGTTAGTGACCTCCAGTTGCAGACCCCACATTCATCATTCATGTGTGTTTCCGACACTTTCAAGACCATATTGTCATCGCCACTAGGAAACCGAAAGGGTTAACAAGTTGCAGACAAAAAAGACAACATTGGTTTACAAAGTCAAAGCCTCGGTCCTGTAACTTAGAGTGAATGCACGAGAACACGGCAAATGGTAAGTTACAGCAAAATTTGACATGAAATCCACTGGGTTTGCACCAGCCCTAAGGGACAGCTTACATGTGAGCCCGGTGGGCAAAGAAAGCAACTAAAAGACAAGAATAGTGTCACCAATGATCGATAAGCGGGGAAGTAGGAGAGAGAGTTCCACCAATATCAATGTATTAGACATTATAGAAGGAGCAGAAAAGTGCTTTCTATATTTCGACCCTATTGACTCCTCCCACCCACCGATACATGTAAGGAGGCCCTAAGTCGGCCGCTTTTAACACATACCTATTGAGTTTTAACCCTTTCATTACATTTCATGTCCGGACTTGGTCAAACTTCATTACATTTCTACATCAAAAACACATTTCAATTGTTTGATATTTTTCACATATAGTAATATGGTATATATCTCAAATTTAGTCTCAAATTTTTATAATTAAAAACATTAAATTGAATTTATATATAATTTGTAAAAACTTTTCTTTGTAAATTTTTTAATAATTACATAAACACTTAAAATAATATGAAATTTTAAAGAAAAATGAAAATACTGATAGTGACAAACATCATGGTGTAATTGATGTATTCTTTGAGCTCACACTAAGAAAAGTTCAAAAGTCGTTTATTTTGAGCTTTCAAGATGCTATCTTCAAAGTGTCACAAAAATTTTAATTTTAATAATTTTGAAAAATTATTAAAATGGAATAAAAAATAAATTGTTGGAGCTATATTTTCTTAGTTAAACCCTAAAGTCCCAAGGCCTTTTCCCCATCAAAACTAGCACTCAAAACTACCATTTCTATAGCAAAGAGCAAAAAAAATTTAATTTTTTTTTTTGCATATTGAATTGTAGGATCTTGTACTACGAGTAGACTAGTGTAAGAATGTATGGAAGAAATTTCAAAAACTTTGACCATGTAGATTGCAAGATATTTGCATATAAAGTGAAGAAAACAATTTTTTTTGCGCCTTGCTCAACTAGATTTGAAGCTTTGAACCTTCTTAACTTAAATTATTGTTCTATTGATTTTGAATTTCTAATTTTATACGATGAAGAATTGAGTTGGGAGTATAGGAATTTTAAAAAACAAACCCTTAGTTTTCACTCATTAAAAAATTGTTAAGTACAATGAAACCTCTCATGATGCAAATTTCCTACTTGCATAACTAATTGTAGTTCTTTATTTTGCATACTCTTTATGTGCATAAAGTGTGTTGCACAAACCATCAATGGAACTAATTATGTTAGACATCACTGATTTTCTTAGACAAGCAACTAATCAAATACAATTACTATATAACATGAGCATGTTTAAATGACTGGCCTTTGGCACTTGAGCTTTTCCATGTGCATATAGCTAATAATTGCTTTCCACCATTCCCATGCAGTAAAGGAAGTTTGATTGTAGAAGTAGGTTTAAGATTGAAGGGGAAACTAAATTGTTAATAGCTCCAAGGTGGAATTGAAACACACTAATTTTAATAGTGAGATTGTTCTAGCTTGAAATCTTAACCCTGTGGAACTTCATTTTTTTAAATGTGAAAATTAAGTTAAAAAATGAATCCTATTAGAAGATGCTCTAATTTGTTTCCAAAATAAGATTGTCCATAATTTTTGCATAACAAATCCAAATGTAATGAATCAAAGCTTTCAATGTAGATAAATATACAATCTACACTATAAATTTTTAAATTTTAAATTTTGAGTTTTTTTTCTTCTGCCCATCAAACTAAAATTTGGACTTTTTGTGCCATAATTTTTGTTCCTAGGCATTGATTGAAATAAAAATTATATTTCTAGAAAGACAATGTATTTTTCTATCTTCACAAAAAAATTCTGAAAATCAAGCCAAATATTGAGATTGTAGGAGCATGCCTAAAATTTTGTTCCCAAGGGGAGATTGGGACTTTAGGGGTTAACCCTTAAACAACAGGCTTGTAAACGTGGAAATCATTTGTTTTGTCACTGTGTGAATTGTTGGATTAAAATAATGCAAAAGCACTCATTGAAAGACAAACTACTATAGATGATCTTCCCTGTTCGCACAAAATTGGGAGGATGAATAGTTGCACTTCTATCCTACAAGAAGGGATTCTTTGTCATTCATCGACCAAAAAACGTCCTCGGCAGCATTTATGGGTTAAGCATAAGAACATTTAAGAACTATGTAAAAAATTCAGGTTTTGACTTTCAAAATGCCCATGGCCCCATGACGCTTGCAATATCCTTTTTAAGGGTTAATTCATACAGAGCTCGAGAGTCACGTCCTGTAGAGAGATGGCTAATCCCTAAGTCAAGGCTAAGAAGCATCAACAGCTAGTAAGTCAGCAAATCAAAAGAGACAACTCACAGTTCTGGCAAAAGAAACTTAATGAAGCACTTTGATCATGCAAACCATTTACTAGTACATTCTGAAGATATAAAAACCGCTAGTTTGTTGTAAGAGGTGAATACATTGGGGCCTTGTCAACCAGAACCTATATGTCGGTATAAAAAGCACTACTATTTACAGTGAGACTAATTCTTCTCATCTCTACACATGATATGCTTCATTTGTTTAAGACTAATATAACATCCTTGACCACCCTGGAATGGGTCCCTTGTGAAGAAAGAACACAGGGCTGGGAGGGAACCATCTGTAGATCTGACGTATCTTCATTTGTCAAGTGCTCAGTTAACTAGGACGGAGGCAGATGAACATCTTCGGTCACGCCACAAACATTTCCTCCTTAGTTGAGACACCTAGAGTATCCCTCACGAAATTCAAGCTTTTTCTCATCACTTCCCAAGTCGACCACGCAAATAATATCCATCCTGTCAGGCGCATCATCTCTTTGTTAACTTACAGTCCAAAAGTTAACCCCTACACAGGGTCTCATAATTTTCTTGGCACATTTTAGAGGGTGGGGACTTCTTATGTTCAATTCTACGTTCAGTCTTATTTATTTTTTACCACCATATTCAATGTTCTTCACTGATTGCGGTGATATAAAATTTGACCCTTAATAAATTACGGTACATCAGTAAAAATAGTCATTTTAAACCATGAAATCGTGGTCCATTAGGGGTTACAACCGCTTCTACAATTAAAAGGATAACAAAAGTGATGCGATCCAGATGCACTCTGTATCTATGTCTGCTTCGGTTCGAATCCCTCGCACTAACTGAATTGCAACTCCTACAGAGGACGATATTAATAAACTGACCAATATTTCGACAAGTAGTACCAACGCAGCCCATAACTCTAGAATGAAATAAGTTCATTTAACAGTGTCGCTGATAGAGTTGCAAACCTGTGAAAAATAACACTGCAGCTGAGGCCATGAACACAGCGCTTCCTATGATGAAAGCTGTTGTAGCTAACGCTCCAGTGTAGATGAATGTGAGCGAGGTGCAGAACATCGCCAGAAAAGCACCGACCGCTGACAGACACATCAGAAACCCGAGGATCACTGCGTTCACCGTGGCCACGAGAACAGCTATCAGAAATGCCCGATAGACCAGTCAAAGTCGTAACAGATATCAGTCCCACCTGTCAAAACACACACATGTTGAACACTCGATCTTAAAACCACGGATTGCTGCAAATGGGGCAGATTTTGCACAGAAATACCAATATAACGTTCTCAGCAACGGGGAGACACCCTCATTACTGCTGGAATGAAATTCAAAGCATCATGCTTACAAGAGTAAAATAGGATTGAAATGGACCCAACTCTTGAGCTGTGAGAGTCTCTCAACTCATTAAAATATTACCAATCCTCTGTTTCTTTTGTACCCACATGAGGGATTCTTACTCATAATGGTGATTCTGACTCCAAGTTGCTGGACCCCAGTCTAAAGAATGTTATGAATGAGAGAACTCAAGAGCAACTAAAACACCTATGGAAGTAAGAACACGATAAAGCATCGTTGGACATAAATATTCAAACTAGGCTATGCGACATACCAGAGCAACTCATGACAGTTCGAATCGTTCAGTAGTAGAGTTTAGTTGCGCATGCACTTGTACCAGTTTCCAGAACTTTGTGCATGCGTTAACATTATCCAATCGCGATGAATTTATGGATTCATTCCCTGCTGAAATAGGGCTCTGCCTTACCAGGGTTATTAATAAATGATAACCTGTGAAGAACTAATCTAGTGTGGTATGCACGATTACCACGACACTATCACATCCTTTTAAACTGCACTAAATTGTTGTAAAATAGGGGCCCAAACCAGGAGAATGCCAAGAACTTAATACCTAAAGGATTTCATGGTCTGAAAATGCGCAACTTGATTGATCATATTGAGAAAAATCATACACGTCAGACATGGTCAACTTTTATATCACCAGTGAAGAACATTGCTTGTATTGGTCCAAAACAAATTGACCATAACAAACAGTCTAAAAAACATGGTACCTTCTCAACTGAACTTCCATATGATCAAACTCAAAAATGCACGAAAACCATGAAGTAACATTTGGGTCTCTTGGTCTTGTAGGAGTTAATCTGCTCAAATCCTTCCAAAAAACTCTCATCCTTCAATACTTGTTCGATCGCAATCAATTCAGTAACACTTGAAAATCAAGTCTTCCGGCATTGATCTATCACTTGAAGTGGTGATTCTTCAAACTAAAAGACACCCCACATTTCCTCCGATACATAAACTCGATGAATAACGAGACAGACACGAGTAGCATCAATCAAAAGACCAATCCAAAACTACGGCAAGAAGGGAAGTTAAGTTAACCCCTCAAAAACCTAGAATTCATCGTTGTAACCAATTCAATTGATCATACTCTGAAAAATAAAAAAATAAAATGCTAATACACTATACTGGTCACCAGAATCAGCAAAGGACATTGCATATATTGATAAAAAATACAGAAAGGACCAAAACTTCATGACCAAGCTAATGATCCAATTGTGAAAAATCAATGAATCAGATAGGGACATATTTTATATTTCCAGAATCTGCAAAGAATATTGCATTCCGGCACCAGATTATGAAAACGAAAGTCTCCACACGACGATTTCAGAGCTGTTTTTTAAGAAACAGTCAGCTGGCCTTTAGGGTTCAAGAACGCTCACCGACATCACCAGAAGGCTTCGCCACAGCCCGCCCTGGTGCATCCACTGTCCGACATCCGCTCCCACGTGATGCGTCGCCACTTTCAAGCGCGGCGCATGCGCTTCCATCACGCCGCGCGTCCGCTCCACGACCGACTCCGCCTTTCCAATTCGCACCGCAGTGACGACATCTGTGACGAAGTCTCCCACCACCGTCGCAAGCTCCTGCGCACTCCGCCCCGGCTTCTTCATCATGTCATGGTTTCCATCCCCCTGCTTCCCCATCGTCACCAGCACCGTCTCCTCCTCACCTCCCATCCCCATTTTCTCCTAACCATCAAACAATCTCCGAAACAAATGTACCACTGCGGAATCTCCGAAATGGCGCGTCGAATGGAAATGCAGGTAGGAGGGAATCGTGTGCGTCAGAGGAGATTTCTGGGAGAGGCAGAGGTGGTGCAGTGATCGATAGCCAGGAATGGAATTGCGAAAGATGGAGAGTGTGGGAAACATGGGGACGGGGTTCAAAAACAAAGGTAATACAATGGATACAAGCAAACATGCGGGGCCAAAATGCAACAGTGAAGAAAGATAGATACGGATATACAATAGTGAGAAATGACCGCTTATTGCCTTGTTCTTCAAATTCATTTGCATTCCCGTTGCATGTGCATCAAGTTTTTTTGTGGACGATGTGGGCAATCCGAAGTGGAATGTTGTTTTGCAAACCGACCCCAGAAGTACCAGGATAGGATCAATCAGAGGCAGAAGAGAAGACCCTGGATGCTTGGAAATTGAGAAGAGAATCGAGAAGACTGACACAAATATCGCACCCCTTAAGAAACAAGAGCAACGATTCACAAGAGTAGCTCCGAGAGTGAGACATGACGAACTACTGTGAGACAAGTTTGAGACAATGCTTTCAATACTGTGAGAACAGATTCAACATGAATCAAGAGGTTACACACCCTAGACAATCTGATAGTGCCAGGCAGCTCCTCTCAAGCTGAGTCTGCCAGCTGCTCATGCGCTCAAGCCGCCTTCTTCAAGGCCTGTCATCAAAGTTCAAAACTAACAATCAACAAAAAACCAAGAAGGACACATAAGAATACTGAAGATTTGCACTAATAAACTCATACAAAATATCTTTGAGGGAGGTTACCAATAAGTGGCTTGAAGATTCCGTAGATCTCCGGAGTAGGTATATCTCCCAAATCCATCTCCTCGTCCAATAACTCCACTTGCGTAGCTCGCATGTCTTCCTCCTGCATAGCTAACGCAAATGACTCTGAAGCTCTCATCCCGGTTTTAGGATCTATGGGATTCGTCACCTCAATGTCCTCGTCCGCAAGAATGGCCTCACTCACAAAACTGGGTGAAGCTCTAGGCACGGGAAGTCCAAAACTCTCGTCCATAGTCATGCCATAGTCCCTGCCACCTCCCTCATCATCATCTGATCCAGACCCTGATCTCAAAAATCCGTCTGAAGAGTAGCGCTTACCCTCCCAATAGAGTGAATGGAGAGTATGGAGCACATCAACTTGTGCAGGAGACACAAAGACGTCCTGCACTTGACCACCCTGGCTCACTGGACAAAAATAGGACAATCCAGGACTCGTCCTCGTAACTACCTCGCCATCCTGGATCACTGATACTCGCATCGCATGACTGAAGTTCATATACCCTGGCCAATCTATATATTTCCTCAAAGGAGTAGGCCTTAGTACCTCTCGAGGCTGGTAGTCCAATCTCGGCGTACCAAACCACGGTACAAACCGGTGGGCACGGCGAGGCTGAGACGACCCAAGCAAAATGACAGCCATCTTCAACTTATCATCGTACCTCAAGACAAGTCCAAGGTGTCGTCTAAGGGATCGCACATTGCGGGCGCTAGCATCCAGGTTGTTAATCAGCCACTCTCCTGAAAGATGAAGGGGTCTGATGGGTGCGGGGTCATTGATGCCTCTGGGAAATACTAACCCAACCATATAAAGTTTGTGAACCTGGAGGGCCATGGAAAGCTTCCCAATCGCTCGGACAGCCATCACTCCACACTGTACAGAGGGATGCAAACGGAGCGGGCACGAGCGGGAAAGAGCGTTGGCGGACGCGAAAGTGGGGAGACGCGTAGCAGGGAAACCCTACATCTCAAATAACCAGGCACCTTAAACAAATGATGTGTTAATGTTAAAACAACTAACTATTTGCAATGATAGTGTTTAGTACTATTTCAAGGTTGAAAGATCACTATTTCAACAACAAGCTTGATCAATATGGGTATAACATTGATTCAATGTTGGAGCAAATTATCTTATCAAAGCATCATTTATATATTTATCTAATATATTATTTATTAATATTACTTTATTGTTGTTTCAAGTAGCATTGTTTATATATTAACCTAATGTATAATTTATTAGTATCACTTTAATGTTGTTTCAAGTAGCAATGAATCAATACAACTTCAACATTAAGACAATGACATCATGCAAAAAGCTCAAATTGATTCAATTTACACTGATTCGATACTACTTCAATGTTTAGGCAATGTTTAGGCAATGTTTACACAAAAAGTTTCACAAAACTAGATTGGCTTCTGTCCATCAACTTTGGAAGTTACGTTACACATCATCAACCAAGTTCGCAAATCTTACTTGGACAATAGCAGACGAGGAAATCAAAGCAAAAAGTACCGTAATTTTTTTGGTCTTGTGCTGCCTGCCTCGTGATACTTGAGGGCAAATCCTCACTCGCATCCCCCTTGCCGGGAACTCTTCAGAAAATCCTGCACTATATCAGACCTGCTTAAAGACTTCTCTACCGCTCTCTACCCCTTGAAATAACTAACAACAAGACCATTTCTACTCCCTCCTCTTTGCTATAAACACCTGCTGCTCTTCCCCGTTGCAGCAGCTCTTAGGAATGAATTCACCAAATTTCGTGTACAATCTAAATGGCATGCAGAAACGTCGCATGTCCTATCTTGCTCCAACTTTCTTTTACAGAGACGATCGTGAGAAAGCTCCACATCGCTAGCCAGCATTTTCACACGTCAACCTAACAGGAGACACAGTAGCATTGTTGTACTCCGATACGATCAGAAAAGAATATTAGGTTCATGGACGACCAGGATCGGAAGACTCTCCTCCTGAATTAAACAAACTCTAAGACACGACGATTTACGAGACTACCACAACGCTTTTCGAAAACAATAAAAGAACGCTTCTTCCTAAACAACCGGGAATCGCATTAACTCATCGCCCTTGTTGACTCAATTCTTTCAACTTGGCTCTGAAAAAACAAGAAAAACTTCTACCGCATCCATACAGCAAGCTTGTAATTTCACCATCAAGAAATTGCTACGGTCCGGGAAAAAAAAGCATACCGCAACCTCGATCTCGATGATTCGGACTCTCCTGTATGCATGCCGCCAGTCCCAACAACGTTTGCAAAGCTTCCCTCTAGCTCCGATATAAACTAAGCAGACGAAACCCTAGGAGGCCAAAACAGGGCTTTATCCTGCAAAAGAAAGTAAACAGACGAAACCCTAGGAGGCCAAAACAGGGCTTTAATCGCAAAATGAACAATCGTAGAGTGATAAGGTCCCTTCACGACGAACGTGACCTAGACGAGTGATAAGCTCCGCGGTCTGAGCATGATCACAACAACGTGTGCCCCAGTCTGACGGGTCTCAGACTTCAGTGAGTCTTTTGGTCCGAAGTCCGGACTGAATCCCTGACGAAGCCTTGGGCTACTGTGGCCCACTTCATATGTTTTGTATTTATCGAGATACGGTATTTCAACTTCTCCAACCCTCCGATTGTTGGTGGATCCGTGATGTCCATCTGGCATGTCGAATACGCCGAGCTGGCACCCTGTTGGAACTCATTGATTGGTGAAACCTTAAGTAATCCGACGTGGAGTGCCGACTCAGCGTCAGCGGAAGTTGCGCAACCGGAGCTTCGTCACTCTCTCTGCTAACTTACCGAAACCCTCATCCCGCAACTGCGAGTGACTGTCCGTTGCGAGCTTCCAGAACGGTCTCATTTAAGTCGGCCCACACTGTCTCTCTCTTGCTCGATCAATTTCTCGCATCATTTATGTTAGGGTTTTGAATTGATAGTTCATTCGATTTAGGGCTCGATTTTGGGCTCGATTTGTTGATAGCAACCGGATCAATGCTTGCTGTGAATTTTGCCCTCGCTCTGTAGGGGACTGGTCGCGCCGGTCACGCCGTGGGCGCCTTGGTTGGGGCGTGGAAGAGCGTGTGTTAGGGTTTGGAGAGTGGCATTCTTGTTGGTGTGCAGAGTTCGGGCATGGTCGCCTAGGGTTGGTTTCTTCGCCAGGTCGTGGGACTTGATGCATCGAAGGTGTTGACCTGGACAATTTGGGGAACAGGAGGAGCAGACATGTTCACTGGTGGAGGGTTTGAGTGTGACAATCGGAATGGGCAATCTGGGATGAGCACATGGGGTTTGTAATATTTTTTTATTTTTTTATTTTATGGTGGCGTAGGGTTTGTGTTTGGCAGTTTTAATCTCGACCTATGCTGAGTGGAGCCTAAGTTGCTGGATCTTAGCATTCTACATTTTAAAAATCTTCAGAATAGATACCGCGGAGGATCCCGTGTTGGCCATGGGGGAGCATGACGATGAGGAGCTCAAGCTGGCGTTCCGGATGAGTTTGCAGCCTGCTCCCGATGCGAAGCGGAGCAAACCGCGGGATGTCGCAGGGAGCACTGAGTCGTCGGAAGCTATGGACCGGCGACTACAGCGAGAGCTTCGAGCTGCTGCGGCGGAACAACGGAGAGTGTCTGCAGTTGGAACCTTGGACCCGTCTTCCTCCGTACAGGTCGACGCCATACCGCTTACTAAGCTCAGAAGCCCGACTAAGCTCACGGATCGATCTGAAGGCCTTGCCCCGTTACGGGACGCTACTGCTGAGAAGACGAACCGAGGAAAGAGGAGAGTGGAGGATGAGCGACAACAGCTTCCGCTGCGCCTGGCGGAGCAGTTGTACTTGCTCGTGTTTGGTACCAAGGTCTCCAAGGATGTCCTCTGTCAATGGTGTCACCAAGGCTTTAGGTTTGTTCCCACCATTCATGAAAAGAAATTTGATAGAACCCATGTCTGTTTATTAAGTTTAGGGAATGAACTCATCATTATTAATGATGCTATAATGTGATTAGGACTTGCAGTATTGGAAGTGGATCCTCATATATTCTTTTGTTCAGGGTTTTTGTCTGTAAACAAGACACAGGATGATGAATCTAGATCTACTTCCAGAGTTGCGACTGTCATTGCGTCATGTTTCTGAGCTTATTGATTTTTGCAATTTTGTATCTCTGAATTGGATCGGTTTTCATTTTTAAAAGCTTGCTCTGGGTAGTTGCTATGCCAAGTTCATGGAAATTGAACAAGCCACATGCTCTTTTTTCTTGTGTGACGATTGATGATGATGATGGAGATTTTCAAGTTTGTAAGGGTTGGTATTTTGCAGGTTCAGCCCTGACCCGGAGACGTCTCTAGGTCTTGTGCAACGGGAAGGTGGTCCTTGTGGAGTGTTGGCCCCAATTCAGGTGAGTCAACTATCATTTCCCTTGACATTTCATTTTCTTAAGGACTAAACACAGGTTGAATTTAGCAAGGACCCGTAGCTGAGAGTCACTGTAAATCGTCAAGCTTTCACAACTGAAGAATTAAGATCGTCACGCTATCATTATGTGAAGAATGTGAATGGTCTTGGTAATTTGTGGTCGGTAGAAGAGTTGATCCTCTCATTGCGCATGTGGGGTAGCCATATGTATGTTGGAGTTGTCGGACGCTCGTTGTGAGGATTGATATCGTCATGTGGAGCAATTTAGTCTAGAGGCATATGAGTACTTCTTATTCTTGTTTGCTGGTAGACTGGAGGATGTTTACTTATATCGTGGATGATGTTACCAGGCTTTGGTTTTGAAGTACCTATTGTTTGCAACGGAAGATGAGAAGGGTACTGGTATGATAACCAAACCTGCCTTGCGATCCTCCCCTTTGAAGCCACTTCCGACGGGCAATAGTGATGCAGCCGACGTTAAGCTGATATTCTCAGATGCACAAAGAACACGGTAGGGTGACAACCATGTTGCGAAAAATGGCTAGGAGTGACGTATGCTTGATTGAGATGTACGCATCCCACATGCAAGGATATGATTTGGTCGCTTGGAGGCAGACGTTCGCATTTATCAGGAAGACCAGAGCATAATATCTAGACTTCTTTAGTGCAAATGTTTGTCCTTTGTAACAGATGACTTTGTTTCTTCCGACTTACTAGCAGTTGAAAGTTTCTGTATATGTAATTTATAGTTACCTCCCTACTTAACCTAAGCCATTTCGAATGATCAACTCATTCTCTGACGTAGACATCTGTACGGATATTCCTCATTTGTGCTTTTTGCTGTTGGCATAGGACGTTATGAATCATTCTTGTTTGTAGAAAGTTTGTTTGTAGAATACTTTCATTTTATGAAGTTTGTTGATTATGCTTCCCTGTTGTCCATGCATCGGACTGGCAGAGCTCTTGTTCAGGCCATGGGTGAAACGCTTTGGCGTGCTGGAGGAAAACGGAAGGCTGTCTTGGCTGTGCTGGATATTCCTGAAATATATGGCGACAATGGCAGCAATGAGCATGAGCATGAGCATGATGAGGTTTATTACCAAACGTTGTAAACCTTGAGGATTCTTTCCTTCTTCTGCCCCCATATTTGATCGCAGTGTTCTGCAAAATCAACAGTGTATTGGTTTTTGTGAGAGTTGCTTTATACAACATCTAATTTTTTGACGTTTCTACGGGAGGTCTGCTTTGGTTTATACTAATATGTGCATATATTTTTCTATTGCTTTCAGTGGAGGTTGTACAGTTGTAGAGCTTTATTGGTTCCAGTTTTGTTGCAAACTGACTTAGTTAAAGATTCCAGATGTTTGTTGTACAACTCTATCTCTAGATTCAGAAGATAATCGTACGTTAATTTGTGGCCTGTCTATTTGTATAAGAAAGTTCATCGTTCTCAACGACATGACTGATCGCTTTTTCAGGCCATTGCAAAGACGTTGGAAGGGATATACCTCGACTCTGGCAAGGAGTTGCACAGGGTTATCAGAGTGTCTACAGTGATATCCTTGTCTACTCTTCACCAGCAACTTCATTCTTTGCTGCCTGCATTCAGAAGTCCGTGGGGGGCATTGTTACTTTTGTTCTCACTACTCCTGTCAAGAGGCCTCGTAAGTGTCTCACTTGAAGTGTTTCTTGTTTCTCGTGGCACACTATAACCACCATGGGTCATACACATAGGGTAGCCATACTGAAATTTGAGTGACATTGTCATTGTTATTTTTTTTTATCAGACTGTTGAAATTTAAAAATTATTGACTGACACTGTTTCAGAAACTTTTTTGTTAATATTTCCTGTGCATTGATCCTCTCTATCTTTTGACTGCGCTGTCCTTGGGTTTTATATCAGGACTTGGTTCACTCAGACAGGGATGATCCCGTTCAGCCACTTGTGACAACTCCGTTTGGTCACGCCTCTCAGGTATTTTGCCAAAACATCACTTTTGCTATTATTATTATTGTTGTCATCGTCGTCGTCGTTGTCGTCGTTGTTATCACATTAACTGGTGTATCGGATTGGGTTATGGGAGATTCCATTTTTTGGTTTTTACTTTGGTGGTCATTCCAAATCTTTAGTCCAATTTTTTTATTCCTAAATTTGTAGTCTCCCATTGGTGAATACTTGTATACCTCAAGTGCCCACGAAAGTTTATAGATTGCTAGTGTCTTATTGCCAAGGCAAGACACTTTACAACTATGAGAGAGTTGGTGGCATTAGTTTGCCCAAATACTTGGAATAACTTGGGAAGCATGGGAATCTCCCACTAACCCAATCTGAACATTCATCTTAGTTATCTTACTTGGCTGAGGCTAGTGGATGGGGTATTTATGATTTAGACAAATGTTGAGCTGTGCAGAAGACTCCTCCTACCCCTACATGAATTGAGAATTGGTAAAGAAAGTAAGATAAGTGGATTCCCAGTGTTGCACCAGACCGCTAGAGTGATATGATCCAATAGCCCAACTGACACTTTTCCTTTCCCACCCACCAGATCAGTATCATTCTGGCTGGTTTCCACCACCTGGAAAGTGCCCCTTCGCAATTTTGGAGAACCAGATGTTTCACGTGACTGTATTGTACTGGGGATGGAATTATTATCACTTACTCTGATATGCGTGCTGTCTTTGCGACTACATCACAAATGTTAATTTGTGCTCATTCTAATGTTCTCGGGGCTTGGCTGAGTGCAGGAAATTGTGAATCTTCTTCTGTGCGGGCAAGCCGTCCCAAACGTCTTTGACAACAACATGGACTTGGGTGGGGTGTGTATGAAGGGGATATCCACGAGTGTTGAAGTTGGCTTTCTCACACTCTTTGAATCCCTCAACCTCTTGCATGTCGGACGCAACTTAAAATGTCCGAAGTGGCCGATTTGGGTCATTGGTAGTGATTCGCACTACAGCATTCTGTTTGCGCTGGATACCTCGGTGCAAGATGAGACTGAAATTGAGGATCACGAAACGAGAATTCGTCAGGCATTTGATGCGCAAGATCAGAGCGGTGGGGGAGGCTTCATTAGCCCCGAGGCTCTACAACAGATTATACTCGATCTTAACATTGAAATGCCGCAGGACATGCTGAACAACTTTTGCAGCAACGACATCGTAATATGGAATGAACTGTGGCAGGCGCTTCTGCAAGTGGACAAAAGCAAGGGTGGCCTCAAGGACTCCGCGACGGTGTTTGGCAAGCGACAGTTTGAGGTTTACCACTTCAATGGAATTGCCAAAACAGTGGCCTCCAGCGGAGATGTGACGCAGCAGCGGCCACGCTTGACAAGAGTGCGGGTATCCGTTCCTCCCAAATGGACACCTGATACAGCCCTTGTGGAGGAGTACAAGGCCGACGCCCCCCAAGGCTCGGCTGCTGCTGCTCCAGCCCCTGAACCTGCACAGCATGCGCAACTTGTTGATTGTATACGCACACGGTGGCAACGTGCAACTTGTAACTGGACCGGTGATGCTCCCAGTATTGTATAACAGCTCTGATAGGTTTCTCCTCTTTTCCTTCCCTCTTCTCTGGAAGAGTTTCCAAAGAAACACCATTCCTACCAGGCCCGATTTATGCCGACCTTGATAGACCACCCTCATCACTATCGAGATGAGTATTCACAAGTTACTGAGTTTCACAGGGTGTGCTGAACTGTAATATTTTTCCCCTATGGATTGTTTTAGTATTTGCTTGCAAGGATGGTTACCATGCGGTCGGTCGTGGTTCCAAATAGTTCCGTCACTAAGTTATTGTCTGTTGAAGTCTGCAGCACACGGCATCAAAGCCTTTCGAGTGGGAGCGACCCCTTCATGTGGGATCCTTTCCCATCGATTAATTGTCCCATGTAGGAAAACGTGCCACATGCAATACTAGTGAGGTAACTGCACCTAATTGTGACCCCTTTCTGGAACCTACATAAGATGTATTATCTATTCCTAAAATCATGAAAGCGTGGGGTCACTTTTGGGTATACCTATTTTTAGCACTTGTGAAATTCTTGCTTCAATTTTTTTTTCTTAAACACCTATCTAATTGTTGGATCTTCCACTAAATGAGTGGATTGTGTGGAGGAAATTATAAAAATCTTTGACGATGTGGATTGTAACATATTTGTGTTCAAAGTGAAGAAACATACTTTATTTCTTTCACTTTGTTTGATTAGATTCTAAGGCTTTGAAACTTCTTAACTTCAAAGTTTTGGAACATAGATTTTGAAGCAAAAAGAATTTTTGTTGGAGAATTGAATTGACAATCTGGGAAAAAAAGTTCGAAAGCAACAACTTAATTTTCATTCTAATTTCAAAAAATTGTTAAGCAAAAGTAGATGTGAGATAGAAGGAAAAACTAAGCTGTTAATAGTTCTAAGATGGAATTGAAACACACTCTTCCACTAGACTAGTTAGATTATTCTCATAACTTTTCTATATGGAACTTTTGTTTTTTGAAAAAATGAAAACTTTGAGTTCAAAAATGAATTTTTTGAAAAAGATGCTTTGATTGCTTTTATAATAAGACTTTCCATAACTTTCTTACTAGTGTCCAAATAGAGTGAATCAAATGTTTCAATGTAGATAAAAATATTTTCTATTAGAAAAAATACTTTGAATTTTTATAATTCTTTTGTTACTTAATGAACTTTATTTTTTGCTAGTGTGGCACAACTTTTGTTCTTAGGCATCAAGTAGAATAAAAATTGTATTTTTCAAAAGTTAGTTTGTTTTTCTATCTTAAAAAAATATAAAAATAAAGCCAAAAATTGAGATGATAGAAACCTACACAAACTTTCATTTCTCCTTTCAGGGGACACTTGGTCCTTGAGGGGTTAATTGCTTACGAAGGTTCAATTAATTAAATTCTATGACAATGTATGGTTGAAGGGTATTTTAGGCTTGTGATTGAATTCAAAGCCCTATTGCTTCAATTTCCAACAATTCGTAAGAAAGAAAGATAATTCTAATCCTATTTATTCAAGATGGACATGGCTCTTTCACTAAGATGCAACCAAATTATCAAATTCATAGATGACTAGGTACATTTTTTGTTTCTACAATTTTCTTGGTGTATTTATAAGGTTGATAAATTGGTTTAAATATTGGGTTCTACATATAGTTATTAGAAATAAGATGGCAGCTTCAACAATTTATAACTTATTATTCATATTATGTTTGATTAATATGATACATTCTTCTATCTTTTGGAATCTTCATGAAAAAGGTACATAGATTTTGAGAGAATTTGAGAACTTGTAAGCTAGGGTTGTCTTCAATCGAGGAGTTGGAGTCCTATTGTTTTAGTGTAAATTGGCATGTTTGGTTTTCTCTTACATTGTTGTAATCTACTTGATTACCTATATAATCTAATTACTTTCAGTTTCCATCTTTTTAAATTGACATTTTCTTGAGCTAATAAACTTTCATATAATTGCTTTGGACAACTTGATTCCATCATTTTCAACAAAGTTATGTTGTTTTGGTCATTCCAAATGTATCTAGTCAACAACCTTGTCACACTATGGATGTATTGTATAACTACCAAACCCATGAGCCACCTCCAAGTACAAAGCCTCCATCCCATCCATTCTTATTCACTTGTTGGAAATCAAATCCTCAAGTAGAATTTATCCAATCGTCCCAAAGTGCTAATTTGATTGGCTACCACCTTTTGCTTCACATTCTTAGCATTCATGAGCCACACTTCTTATCCCGTAAAGTAGCAAGGAATACACATTAAGAGATATGCATACCATGACTCATCCCTACAGTGGATTCAAGAAGCCACTCTCTACAAGCATGCATGTTTGAATCCCATACCTTCATCAATGTCTTTTCTTCCCATTTCTTTTCATGACTTGTGGATTTTCAACAATAGCAACTCCTTTTTCCATTGTACACAATAATCACACAAAACAAAAATTTAATCACATACTTCGATGCCAAGAGAGGGGACATTTTACAAGATGAATTGAGAAGTTCACAAGTCCCCTCATTAGTCTAACTAATGACAATTTCACCTATAATTTAGTTGTCATTGTTTTTCAATATAGTGATATTGCTTGCAATAAGTTAATTTTTGAAAAATCAAGAAATAAAATCTTCTACATCTACTTAATTGAAAAGTTCTTGCAATTGGGGCAATACTACAAATTTCAAAAAGGTATTTTCAATGCCAAATTCAACTAGGCCATATAAGATGGGGGTTGCAAGACACTTGAGCTAGTTTTTTTATAGACCCACTTTAAAGACACCATATAATATTTTTATAGTCCCCAAAATGAAAAAAAACTAGAATCTAGAAAGGTTGCTCACGTTGGGGGAAGTTAGGGAGTTCTTGGATTCAATTGGTTTTATTACCAAGTTGCATCTAAGTAAGCCTTTATTAGCCACAATGAAATTGAGTCGAAAGGATAATAAAAAGGGTGCAATTTCTATAGCTACCAAGTTGAGATTGTAACATTGTAAGGATTGTGGTATACCACAACCATAGCCAAATCAACAAAATTCAAACCAAATATATAAGCAAGAGGGAATTGCTCTTGAACTAGTGATGTACAACGACACTAGTGGTGATACATCTAAAGTACTAATTCAAAACCATTTTTCAATCCTTCAACAAAATATGCACTAGAAATGTAAAACCTACACACATTTGTTTAGCTTGCCAAATAATGCAATGCATGTTCATAAATATTTGCATGTCACACTTAGCATAATAGTTTGGAGCCGAGGTCTTGGACACTTATGACCGCTTTATACCTAGAGGCTGGGCCAACTTGTTGTGCCAGAGGTCCAAAATCCTCACTTGTGATTGGACAAAAGGTTGAAATTAGTCCCAATTACTTTACACCTAAAGGCCAATTAGGTGGAATTAATTTTTTTTTAAAAACACATGATCTAATATGACTTGAGTTTGCTGAATTAGATGCACAAAAAATGGGAAGCCAATTCTTGGCTTCTAGATCATTAATATATTTCAATTAATATTTTGATAAAAGATTATTTTTTTCAACAAATCAAATTCGTTGGATTTTGTGTAATTAGCCTCAAGTAGAATTGGCCTGGCCTATAGGTATAAAGCAGTCTTAGAAATTTCAATTCTTCTTTTTCTCTTTTCTAGCTTTTATTGAATTGGCTTGGCTTCTTGGCCTCAAGGCCTTTACATATGGGAGAATTGACCCCCATTATTATCTTATACTAATGTGTAATTGAGAACAGCCTTTAGCCCGAAAGAGGTTGAAATTTTGTGCAATCAACTTCAAGTTGAATAGGCTTGACTTCTACATGTATGTGTCCCCTATTCAAATTGTGCTAAACACCTTCATGTCTTCCAATGTACATCATTGACACAATTACTGGTTATTGTAAGAAATACTAACCGTTTTTAGACAAGTTTTGCAAAATTACGTTTGTTATGTGCTATAATTTTTGGAATATAAATCAATGCCCCAGAATTTATTTTTTTGTAGATGTCTTGATTGTAATTGTATCGCTTATTTTTTTTAAATTAAAAGTCATTTTATATTTAAAAGTCAATTTTGTTAGTATGTCACACTTTTGAGTTTAGAGATTTTGAATACTACTAAGCAATTAAAACTAATGCTTTTTAATTGAAATTTTTGTGCTATATTTCTATAGTAGGCGCACATGTTCAATCCTACATTATTTTATGACCTCTACATTTGTTTAAAAAGGCCTCCTTTTAGTGAACACTTTTGAACATTAGAAATGGTTTTGACCTCATTAATTTTTGTTGAATTTCATCATCATGAAGTCTTCCAAAATGGTATTCTTTTGTTTTTTATTTTATTATATTTATTTTATTAGAAATTAAAACCTCAACATACCCCTTTTCTACCCACAATTTTGTGTCCGGAATAAATCTTAGAAAAAACAGACTTTAATGTTTTAATTTTTTTTTAATTTTTAAAATAAATTTTAAAGGAATTAAATATTTTTCTATTTGGTAAAATTACATGGTGCTGAGATTCGACCAAAAAAATGAGATCAAAACCATTTCTAATGTTCAGAAGTGCATGCAAAAAGAGAGGCCCTTTTGCACAAATTTAGAGGGCATAAAATAATATTTTTTTTAGATGCCCTTTGATAGAAATATAGCAAAAGAATTTCAATTAAAAATAATTAATTGAAATTTCTCAATAGTATTCAAATCCCCAAACCCAAAAGTGTGGCATATTAACAAAATTGACTTTTAAATATAAAATGATTTTTCAAAGTTTAAAAAAAAGGTGTACAATTACAATCAAGACATTTATAAATGATTTTTAAATTTTTTGGCATTGGATTCATATTCAAAAGTTATAGCAAGAGACAACCGCAATTTTGTAAAACTCTACAAAAACAACAGGGCATTTCTTGCAATGACCCTTACATGAAGTTGAAATTCATAAATCCAATTCAAACATCTACTAACTTAACACAAATTTGGATCTAAATATCCATGGACTCATAAATGAATATTTGATTCAAGTATAAAGAACCACACAAAAAATAGGTGGATTCCTAGGTTCACACTATATAATTATTTCTTTGACATTCATCACCAACAAGCACACTTATGGTCCTTATGAATACCATAAATGACTAGATTTTTGTTAGTCCCATACATCGGGTGGTGAAAAAATTCTTTGGTAAAATGGACCAATTTCTAAGCTAATTTTGGAATTTTTGCCACTGCCAATTTGGAAGCCACATATAACTACTTATATATTCACCACCATGGTTAAAAGAATCCTTGAGGGACCAACGACGCTAGCAGGCGAGCTTGGAGCGGTGAGCTTGTGAGCTGTGAGCGTGGATCTCGTGAGCTTGGAGCCCCCAAACTTAAAAAAATTGAAAATTCGGACTCCCAAATTTTTTTTTCCGATTTTGTTGGGAAAAAAGAGGAAAAATGTCAATTTTTTGACCTATTACCGTGTACCCTATAACCGTGGATTGTGTGAAATTTTATTTTTGATTGGGAGGCAATTCCATCACTCACCATATTTATTTTCCTAGAAGTTGTGAAAGCCAAGCCGCACTGATGAACAGAAACTCATCGACAAAATTTAATGGGGGCCCAATTCCATCACTCATCGATTTTTTTTAAATATTTTTTGTAAAAGAAAGGTACCATCGGTGAGTAGAAATTCATCTACAAATTTCAATGGGGGGCAACTCCGTCACTCAACATATTTTTTTTTACTATAGGTTGTGAAAGCCAATCACTACCAGTGAACAAAAATTCATTCACAAATGGTAATGGGGAGGCAACTCCATCACTCACAATTTTTTGTGCCCAAATACGAAGTTGCCTGAATACACATGACGTAATTCATCTTGAACAAATGCTAGAGGACCGTTGGGAATATAATATGCCACACAATTACGGCCAAGGTCTATTCCCCAAACAGTCCTCCCGCAATGATTGTTCATTGAACGTAACTACTTATATAGTGACTCATTCCCAAATGCCAATCGTTATGGAACAACTGAAGACTTAAAAGTGACCTCTGAACATGTGTTGTGGGACACTTGAGTAGGAACCTGGACATTGGTCTTGTCACTCTTCCCCATTTTCAGCTCTCATCAGTATTGTACGCTGATGTATTAGCAAAGGCCGCCTTGTATTTGGGTGTGTAGTATTACACTAAAATATAAGGTTGGAACTCATGCATATGCATTTTAATTATCCACACGTATTCTTACATATGAGACATGCTCCTCTATTTTTTGATACCAATAACTTCTTCTATGCCATGTACTTCATATCATTTCAATGTATGAGGGCCATTACAATACTTTGCACTACATAAAAAAAGTAGCCATACTTACTCTGACAATATGATAATCCTTGCCCGCACTAGGAGTACCTTCAACTCATTGTAGCTATAACTAGGTGCATGAATGAATTTGTCTTCATGAAGGTCCATCTTGCAGAAGTACCTATACAAGTAGTACAAGTGCTTACAATTCACGTATTGTTGGCGACCTCCAACAGCGGACACAACCGTATTCACAAAGTCCGGACATGTGCATGTAGGAAACATACCAACAGTAATTCGGTATATATGGCTGTTGGAGTCCACTCCACTCTCGAGTACCACTATTGCTCCAAGGCCTGGAAAAGGGAGAAGGGTCACTCCTAAAATTTGGCCTCTAACATTCCGAGCACTCTCCCACTTGTTCCGTTGCTCTGCAGTAGGGGCATTTGTAGCTCTCCTAATGGTCCGGTTGTTCCTCACTGTTGGATATGCATCCGGATTTGGTGGAGATGCTTGGTCAAACAAAACAGGCTCAAAAATATTAGACATGGAGAAGAGCTGACGTGGCGACAATGTAGGCCGTTTTTGGAGGCGGAGGCCTGCATGCTGCAGCAACAATGTCTCTTCTCGATCCAAGTTGGTTCCAGCCAACACTTGCCAAACTTTCGGCACCTCAGGCCAATCTATGACCCACTTACGCTTTGTACCTTGCACACATCGTTCAATATCATCCCAACAAAACCAAAAATCGGCCACCACCTCACGCTTACTCCCATACTCTTCTTTTCTACCACGGTAGGTGGGAGCTGGAGTTCCCTTTCTTCCTTTTGCAATTTTTGCGGTACACTTGATCTTTGACATTCGTTGCTGAGCTTGGCATCTTGCATTTGATTTGTGACTTATCCTTGCAATGTGCCACTTTGATGTGTCGCAGTCACTTTCAAATGCGATTGGCACATACTGGTGTGGAGTGACCTCGCTGTGTGATTGGTTGACTTCCAATGGCTCCGTGAAAACCTTGGTTGACCTTGTTCAAACTCGAGGTTGAGAAAAGTTGACCTTGTCGGGGCGATGTGAATCTCCGGCATCACCAATAGATATGTCCAACTTTCTCTTCGTGCTTCCAAATATTTCTTCTCCTTCCAAATGCGGTACTCGAGTTCCTACACCATGTGCTTCCGGCAATGTGTTCAATGCCTCCGCAATTTTTTTTGGGCATCCGCTGCGTCTGGCAGCTCTCAACTTCAAATCTACCTTGGATGGTCATGAACCAGAAGTGTGACCTCTCAAATATGCACGGTAGTTTGTCATTTGCATCCAAGCACGAATACTATCATCACAAGTGGCGTCAAACAAATTGTTTGCACGTTTACCAGACATTTGAAGCCACTTGTTATGAACCGTTTCGGACAGATTACAAAAAGGTAAATCTGTCATCTCTTCCAAACTCAAGCCCTACAAATCCAACCGAAGCAATTAGAAACTATTCTAAGCATACATGAAACATTTGTATGAGAAAAACGAATTCTAAAAATTCACACTGTACAACTAGAATACCTTGTAAGGAATATTGAAAATGTGAATTCTTAATTTAGGACCTTTCAAATTCCTTGCAACTAATGAATACCCAAAATAGGAGTAGTACCAGACAACACATGAACATCCATCGGATCCGACGGATGTTTAAGTATTGCCTGGTACTACTCCCATTTTTGATATTCATCAATAATTCAAAGAAATTTACTAGTCAAAATTTGTTGTTGTCATGTACAGAAACAAAAAAAACGAAAAGCCATTGACAATTTTTTCTGGTACAAAGTATAACTCTATTTTGCAACACTTTGTAATAAAAAAAAAATGAAGCTAGAAACAAAAATTCTTAGTTGAGTTTACCATGGTCATGAAGCCTCCCCACTGTAAATATCGAAAATGCCAAAATGCCTGCCAGTGGTCTAGGTGATGAAGTGCTTCTTCGGTTGCAGCTCCAGACGAAAGCCACCATGAACGAATTGCAAGGTACCGACTCTCTGCTTCATCCACGGTCTTTGATTCTTTATATTGCTTGCATAACATAATGTGTTGTTGTTGAAATGCATGCTTGATGTGCTTCTGTGTGTGTTTTATAAGAGAAGTATTCCAGTGTAGCAAACACGTCCTTTCACGGTTCTCCATTACCTCATCGAGTCTGCCACTACCGTACACAATACGAACTGCGTTCCAATTGGCCATGGCGCTATCTGCCATAAATCCCTTGAAGTTCGGATCAACCAATCCATGTCGTGCCATGACCAAATTCAAACTCTTCCAAAATTGTACTTGGACTTCGGTATCTTCAGATTGCATGTCACACATGGCAATGGTCATCACTTTTTTGTACTGTGAATCATACATGTGGCAAGCCATTGTGGTCCAGTCCTTCACGCGCTTTACGTGGTCGAACATCATCCACGTGTTTTGCAGATCACCACCTGGTTGCATACGCCTTATGAAGTCCACTCCACTTCCAAGTCCTTCAGTGAGCATTTTGAAAATGTACACCTTCTCTTTGCCTTGGCCTGGGAAGACGCTATCATGTATAAATTTGAACTTTGATTCTTTCTTCATGGTCATAATGTTGTCAATGACTCCTCCTCGATTGTTTGAGCGAAAAGAAGAGATGACGTTTCGTATACTTGGACTGCTCAGAAACTGGAAGCGATCCATGACCTCTTCCATTTCTTCTCCTTTCAACATTTCCTTTTCTCCTTCTCCGTGATGAAATAGGTGATTTTGTACGAAATCTTTGCTAGCAGATAGCGCAATGGCAGAGTTGGTGGCTGTGGGGGTTCTAGACACCTGCTCTGCAATGAGATCACTAATTTCTTTTGCGGAGTCCCTATACAAGCCCATAGCTACCGGATGAATATGATTACCGAGGTGAATAGCAGCCCTACTCATCTTTGCATCATTGCTGTAGCAGTAGTAAATTCTAGTGCCGCATGAGCTCACGCACGTAGGTATTGTTTTGCAAACCTTACAAACTAGCCTACAATCTTTAGGAGGACCCTCTCCTATTGCAAAAGGAAAAACTGTAGAACCGCTCTATTCTGTCTCATTCTTTCTGGAAGCCCTCTTCATATACTCACACTCAGTATTTTCACAAACAAGATGACCAGCGCAGTATGACTTACGGAACTTTAAGTTGTCGGAGTTGTGGATGTTTGTTGTCACCAACTTGCACCAAGGATGTCCGTCATATCGCTTGTCCATTCCTTCCAAGTTCTTTGCACAAGATGAATAAGATTGTGGTCCACACGGAGGTAATTCAAAGATGGTGTTCCCATTGTATGTAGGAGGCAAAAACTTCACTTCATGGTGTTCCACAGTGTCAAAGTCCATTGTAGACAACTCACTCCTAGAACGATGAAGCTTAGAAAGTCTCCTCAAGCACTTCATTATACTGGGTTGGTGGAAAGGCCTTGGGTGCAATGGAGGACGGGACAACACAGAGCGCGCATGACTACTAGATGGGGTATTGGATTCAGAGTTCCCATTTCCCTTCTCCTCTAAAGCATTGTTAATTGTAAGGGGGTTCAGTTGAAGGGTTAAGGGTGGAGAGTCTTCTTCTGAATTGCTAGCCAACTCTATGATAGAATCCAAGTTCTCTATCTTCGGTATAACAGGAATTGGACTTCTAGAAAATACTGAGAGACGTTCACGACATGGACCTTCTGTAGTTGCCTCTCTCATGAATGGGATATCCACTGTTGAATTCACTAATTGCCGACTTCCTATCTCAAGAGAGGAGGGTACCATTGATAGTGAGATACCATAAACTCTATAATTCCTAGACGCTAGGTACCAACAGAAGCCCTCATCACACATGGACTTTAGTATAGGAATTGATTGTTGCAATTCACCTAACTCAGACCTTCTTTCTTCCTCTACATTGATAGTCGATTCAACAAATTTGAATCTCACATGAAACAAATGATTCAGTACTTTAACTCGCCCTCCTTCATCAAGTGGAAACACTAAGGGTGCCTCCTGACCATCTACACGTATGCAGGCCATGTTTCTATCAATAGACAAGTAGATACTGAAATCCAAAAGAATCACACTGTATATGAAGGATACACAGGTTACTTGGGTGTCTCCATGTTTTATAGTGATCCATGCCATTCCCCATTATGGACAAAGGCGCCAAAGGTAAATTTGATTATAATTTTTACTTTCATCATTAATGACGGTAGATGCCATCCTTTTGATGTTCTTCAAGTTCATAAGCGCCAACATTTACTGAATATTTTGGAAAGGGACAACTGCTACAATACGGTCTCATCATCATTGTAGTGCATTTAGGTATGAAGTGAAGGAATCACTGCAGATAGATTTGATTTAAGATATGTCCTAAATTTCTTTTTGAGATATTTATCCTCTTCTGATTATATGACACACAATCCACGCTTGTACCATGGCATGTGCAGAATTTCACATTTACCAAAAAAGTACTATCAGAATTGATGTTGCCCTTCTTAACTATCAAAGATGTTGACAGCACCATCAAGCGCCGTGACGCGGCACGCTTTTGCAACAATAACAAGCATAAATGGCAGACCTATGCTATAACACAACTTGTGTGAAGTTATGGAGGCCAACGTCCATTTTCAAAGAGTACTTATAGTCTTTTTGAGGAGGAGGGATTCATTTGTACATCATGTTTTTGGTGTGTTAGTGCTTGCTCTCTGAGGTAGTTGTTCTCATTATCCTTTCTCTTAGCACATGCTCATAGAAGACCAAGGAGATTTGTTTAGCTTGCCATTGCAGGGTAGAAAGAGGAAGAGGCGATCTTCATTCTATTTTTCTTCTTCTAGAGCATTGAGTAGAGCTAGAATGAATCGATCCAAGAGGGCTATGTCAAAGTCCAGAAATTCTGGAGCTGGCGAGCTTCGGAAGACTCTTCACTTCGAGGTGGGAGAAAGTGGGGACGCAATGGGTGTTGTAGGCGAGGAGGTTGGCGGAGAAGGGGAAGAGTCTCAGCAAAATTTTACGTATGACGAAGTTTCAGCTCATCACGTTAGCACTAATGTACGATAATATCTATTCTCTCTATTCTCAAGAGCTTGTTGTTTTTATCCAATGCTCATTACGCAAGCGCCATATGTTTGAATGCGATATTCCTTGAGGCCAGACATTAGTTTAATCATGTATTGCTAATATATATACAAGCACAAAAAGGACACCAAATTGCATATGTTTTAGGATACAAATATATAGGGCCCTTTATAGTTTGCCAACTTGGAACTGCAGTAGTTGTGAGTACTCAAATGAAATTCTAAGAAGAAAGTGAAGCTATGTTCAAGTATTGATGTTGTGATCTGAGTAGAGTCTAATGACAAGGGATCAATAATGTTTTCAATGTTTCTACAGTGAACGTTGTTGTGCTTGAGAACAAGTGCATGCATCACATTACAAGCTGTGCTTTAAACATGACTCCCCAAATCAAAAAATGAACCGTATTTAGAATAAATTAATGATTATCCTTTCTTTTTGGTGAAATGGTAGAGATTGATTTATAGATTGACACTTCGTACTGAGCACTATAAAATAATGAGTGGATGGTCTCTGGTAGATGCAAAATGATAAACAAATTAGTTGCTTTGCAGGATTTTTGAAAAGATGGATATCTTTGACTTCATTGTTATTTTTTTTTTTTCCGAAACTAGCATTCAATCAGTCTAGGCTTCAATATTACTCTTCATACATATTGTACCTTCACTTTGGTGGCTTCAAATTTGGAAATTAGTATTCCAAATTCTTGGACCACAACAGAATACATCTCACTATCCACAAGGAACAACATATAAGTAGTCCTAGATTTAAGTCGACTTCTTTGTTGCTGAGAAGCTATGAGTGCGTGCGCGCCACGTCACGCATCTGACAAGTTCACCGAGACATTCGAGCAGCTGAAGTTGATACATTTAGGCAGTACGGGAACGACCATTCATGAACCACAAATCACGCAAGATACTGAGGCCACTAAACCGCAACTGAACTCTTAAGCATAGGTGGTGTTAAGTACAAAAGGTAATTCCGACTCAAGAATAGAAAGAAGAATCTCTTTTGAACATGATTGGGTTCCTTAGATAATATTTGCATGGATGAGGAATTGAGGATTCGTGGGAAAAGTATCCATGCAATCAGGCCTGCATTCAATTTGCCGCCCACAGATTCCGCTGTCATGGAGAACTGACAACCGAGCAAAAAGCTCCATCGATCACTGCCTGTGACTCGAACTGCGTGTGGTTGAGGAAGCACTGAACTCCGATACATTTTTTTCCTTGATCAGTCCCATATCCATCCGTGCTTGCATATCGACTGAATCACTAAGGGACTGCGCAGGAACATGGAGCGATGAGGGGGAGTATGCGGAGCTGAACCAGGCAGGGCAATGTTGGAAACGAAGATGGGAGCCTCTCGGAGCCAGCTGACTCAACAAAGGTACGTGCTTAATTTTGATCTCGTTTCGCGTGCATGACCGCGAGGGTTCTGTCACATGCACTTGGACTTGCCGTGTGAGTTTGTCTCACAACATGCGTATGCTTCAAATGTACTTACATATCGTGATGATTGACTTGAGAACGTAGTTGCTTGTCGGGTCCCTCGGGCTGCAAGGACCCTGGCTTTTTGGTCGCATCACGCGTAGCGCGTCCGCAACGAGGCTCCCGGCCGGTGAGTGTCGCGCGTCAGGTGAGAAGCTTGGGTCTTGCGTGGCACGCGAATGGTGCGACGCTCGGGTTGACGTGTCTCGGGTTTGTGCATGGCATGTGAACTTGATTGCAACGCTGTTGTCGTTGTCAGGGTGTACTGTCTTCAAATTCATACCGAACCTCATTTAAAATGTGAAGTTGGGATGTCAACGGTCCCCTTTTCTGGGGTAGTAGCAGGTAGCCAAGAGATGGGCGTCGGATCCGACGCTACTATTTCAAGTGGCTGCTACTACCCCACCAACTGGAACTACATCGTAATTTGGTGACGATCTGTTTCGTTTCCGACCGCAACTAGCGTCTCAATATTTCTTTGACAAAGAAGATTCCGCTGAGGTTCGAGCTCAAATGAGTATAGGTTTTATTTGCTTCATAAGTTGAACCGCCTCTGACTTCCATTCAATAGCAAAATCATGTCCCTAGTTAGTTCTGCTCGCTTCTGCAACCTGTCGATCCTAGTCCCAAGCATATTTAATTTCACAGATTGAAATAAAGTTTTTGGTGATGATCGAGATTCTGGTGTAGCTTTATTGACTTCTCTAGTACTTGATGAGCATCAAGGAGTCTCAAATGGTTAGTACCTGCAGTCGGATTCTTGGAAACAGTTATCGTGTATCTCGATTTCTGGGGTACCAGCAAGAACCCACCGAATGGGCGTCGGATCCGACACAATCTTAGCTGGTGGCATGAGGTACCCATGGAACTGGCAACTTCAGCGGTCTCGTTAACAAAAATTTAGCACTAGATCGATTATAGGACAGACTGAGGAAGAATTTACATGTCGAGCTCCGCGAGGGCACGGTGAAGCCATGATTTTCGGATTTTTCCTCAATATCAATCGGATTTTCCCTCGTTGTATTTGCAAAGTTTCTGGATTTTTTGTTTACATATTTGATTCCAACTCCTATACAATGCAGGCAAATGATGCATCTCTGGGAACTGCCATACAAGCTCAGAGAGAAGGTGAACATGTAACTCACAAAATCAACAAAGTCTTAGGCGATGATATGTTGTGATATTATCAAATTTAGATAAAATATTGTTACATAATTTAACGGTGGGATTACTCACTTTTTCCATAAGCAGATTGTTTCGTATTCTTCATTCACGTTCTAGATAATTCAAAATTGGTCACTCACAAGAACCCGTTTCTGGGGTAGCTCCAGATACCCAGGAAAGGTCCTTCGGATCCGACGGGTATTTCCTGGGTACCTTGAAGTACCCCGTAAATTGATACCCTGTAAGAAAGAATCCTCGAGGTACCCCTAAAGAAGAGTTTCCAGGGGGAACACCTGATATCCGATACCCTAATTGATGTTCCTTCAATTCCTGTTATTTTTGTCAATGGATGGGCGACAATCCAAAAATATTATTTGAGGGGTACCTAACTATACTTTCAATGGGTCCGTCGGATCCGATGGTCCTTCTTGGCACTTCTTGAGCTACCCCACAAACTAGATTCTTTACCATAGCCCTATTGAAATTTTGAATTCGATTTTGCAATGTCATAGGCGTTCACATTGAGACATATGATGCCTAGACCCAGATGATCAATTAATTTAATTCTTACTGTGTTCTTGTGTAGGTGGATGGACGCAAAGGCAAGCGTGCAAAAGCTACTTTGGGGATCCCAAAATCACCTGAGATAAAGGGTTTCCCAACCCTTCAGATAGGTGCGCCTTCAAATACCAAGAAGTGGCCTCAACCAAGCGTGGACCTCTCAAGCGACTCAAGTGATGAGGAGGACACATTGGTGAGTTTTGCAGACATCATGGATGCCGCTGAGCGAGCGGCAGATGCTTTTGAGGGCAACCGTGTT
This sequence comes from Antitrichia curtipendula, assembly GCA_951230915.1. Classification (NCBI taxonomy): domain Eukaryota; kingdom Viridiplantae; phylum Streptophyta; class Bryopsida; order Hypnales; family Leucodontaceae; genus Antitrichia; species Antitrichia curtipendula. Next base: position 29,950,665 of record OX579636.1, on the reverse strand, counting down.
AGTCAGACACGTGAGCCTATCCCTTGGTGGTTGTCACTAGAGAGCTCTAATACAGAATTTTCCTCTGCTATTGAGCTCTCTAACTCTCTGTGTAGTCCTCAGTTTGAGGGTGGATGTGAGTTTATGTGTGAGTGCCCACTTAATGGTAGGGTTTATTCTGACGAGGTCATCATCCTTAGCTCAGATTCAGATGAGGACAATGAAGTGGACGTGGTAGGATAGGATATGTCTTGGTAGTGATCTTCTTGAGCAGCATATTATTAGAATGTTCCATGAAGGCAATCATTTTTTCAATCATGTATGCAGTTATCTACCTATCTATCATTAAAGATTCGTGTTTTTTTGGCATAAGGAAAGCATTGTGAATTTCGACTCAAGTGAATGCTTTACATCATTTGTCTCACATGTTTATGATCATGAGTTCTAAATTTATTATACATGAATTTGTATATGCAGATGGACATATCGCCGGTCAAAGAAACACAAGAAGAAACTCTTCGAAAGACTCCTGGAACGGATGATACTATGCAGCCGGAGATTGAAGAGGGGGACGAAGGAGAAGAAGGCGAGTTCATGCAGGAGGATAGTGTTGAAGACGAGGAAGAAAAGGGCTTGCTAGAAGACAAACTGCGGCATATTCACAAAGGAGATTCGGTGGAAACGCTCCGTGGCTTGCGGATGAAGCCTGAAGAACTCTTTCGCCTACACATTCCATTGTGTAGGCTTGTAGCCATGCCCATGGTCCGGCCTACACTCTCTTGCGACATCAAAAAGTTAGAACAAGAATTTGCTGGAGGATATCGTGATGGAGCAGCGGTGTTCTACGTTTCAACGTCAAATGAGCAAGGAGAAAGCTCAAAATTTACGGAGGCTGAGATGAGCAAGTGGGATGCATTCTGGAAAGAAAAAAATGAAGTCTTCACTAAGTTTGTGGAGTCCAGACACGAGCTTAAGTTCATGAAGAACTTGAAGTTCTCCATATGCGATGGAAACCACCATCGGATTGCTTGGATGAACTTGATTGACAGGTGCTACGCATTGGATCCAACATGGCATTGTGCCGTCAATTGTATAGTGTTGGACACCAAAGGTCGGATTGAAGTTGTCATGCAAGTGATGCATGACATCAACAAGTGAGTTATCTTTGTATTTTTTGTTTTATTTTTAATTTTGATTTATTATATATCTTTAGAAGATTTAGGCAAAAAATATTTATTTGAATACTGGTTTCATTTCAGATTGGTTGAAGACTCCCGTGTGAAGACTAACTTGGTACACACTCTGTATCAAGTTCAGAAGTATGGACTTCTGCCAATTCAGCAATTTGCTGATCTGCTTAGGCTGTCAGAGAGGAAGAGATGTCTTGAAAACACTGTTTCCAAGAAATGGTACTCTATACCAGTGCAGGTCTTCACATCATTTCTTTTTCGGGTAAGATATTTTGTTTCACATGAGAGTTCACATTCCTTGTCTTCTCATGCTTTTGAATCTTATGAGGTGATTACCTAAAATTGGGGTGCTTGTATAGCAAGACATTTCTCAAGCCGCAGATGTTGCTGTGCGGAAGTATACCAAGGTCACGCCTGAAAGTGAGAGGAAGGCAGAAGATTTGGCACTTGCCATGAAGGCTGGAGCAAAAGAGAGAACTAAACATTTGAGTGTGAAGATGGGCAAACTATTGGCGGTGGCGAATCCTGCAAATGGGCCTGGATTTCTAGAACAAGTGAGTAAAGTTTCTCAAAATTGAGTGATTTACATTTTTCACATGTTATGTTTAGTTGGAAATTGATCTTCTATTGGTGTAGGTGGAGAGGCATTGGAGCACGAACAAGGTTCCCGAAATGACCTTGGAGAAGTTGCAGATGGTAGCCACATGCAACATGACAGTCGCACACAAGATCAAGATTCTGAAGTGGTGGAACTCCTCTGCTCCATCTCGTGAAGCGAGGAAGTTCCCACAGAAGTCTGTTTCCGAAAACTACCTTTCTCCTTTTCTTGCCAAATGCGTTTGGTATGCAGGCGTAAGTGAGCAATATTACTTATGTTCATGTAATTGAATTTGTTGATGGTTCGTATTGAATATTTGATTCATGACTTTGGAAAAAACTTTGTCATATCCAAAATTATGGAATTTCATAGTCTGGCATTTTTTTAGATCGAAGATGCAGTTGTGGAGTACTTCGATTCAATGGTGAGGCAAGACAACATCAACATCAATTACAATGTACCGCAGCAGCCACAGTATTTGCCAGAGTACATTGAAGGACGGAGGCAGAAAATATGGGATCATGGCTTCATGACGTACTTCAAGGGACAAAACTATTTCAAGAAGGGAGAGTCTTTTGTGGCTCACGAAGGTTCAGGCTCCGCAGTTCGTAGAGTTCTCTTCCGGTAAGTACATTGAACTTATTTCTATAAAAATGTAGTTCGCTATCAAGTACTAATGTAATTTGTCTTTCATCACTTCGAATAAGAACTTAAAATTGTTGCTATGGTTTTACACACTTGTGTTTGTGAAATAATTTGTGAGAGACAAAGTGAGGGTATAAACCTTGTTCAACCTTACTTGGATTGTCCTTCTTATATTTTAGTTAGTCTTTTATTGTCCTCGTAATATTTTTCTTATGGAGAACTGTAATTGTGTTGCAGTTATTTCAAATTAGAGCTTGAAGCCAAAGGGGCCATTTCTCGCTTGGACCTTCTTCCATTCATATCGTCATTTCTTGACCGCACCTCAACGGCTTGTATGTTCAGTCTGCATCAGCTACGCACCTACACCACAGCTCATCTCAGCAGTGGAGGATGGTATTTGGACTGTACAATGGCCTTCACTCCTCCTTCAGAAGTAGAATTGAGGAGATCTTTGGATGGCAAAGGTGCTGTCGATTTGGACATTGACGAGTTTGCCGGCCTGGATGATAAAGCAAGAACAAAGGCCATTAGGAAGAGAGATGCTCATGACAAAAAGAAAGAAGCACGAGCGCAAGTGAAACTAGAAACCTCGGAAAAGAGGGAGGCTGAGCGAGCAGCAAAGAAGGCGGAAAAAGATAAGGATGATAAAGCCAAGGGCAAGGGTAAGAAGAAGGACGAAGCACCATCTCTCATAGTGGATCATGATTTGGAAATTGTCAGCAGAGGGAAGCGGAAGGCCACTCTATCGCAGCTCACGGAAGATGTCATTACTCACGTGATCCAAGCGATGGTCTTCATAGAGGATGATGTGGTGAAGACCGAGGATTTAATCCTCAACATCTCGATTGAAGACTGTCGTACACGTAATCTAGAGGTAAGCACCTTTAACACACAATTGTGGTTAGATGACACGGAATATCGTCCCAGGGACTCTACTATGTTGCTATGAATTTGGTTTTATTCGGATTATTGCTAAATCATTCCAAAGGTATCTAAAACCTCTTTCTCCTCTTCCGGACTTCCTCCTTTCCGGAATTTAATACGGATCCGTCTCCTTCCGGAATCCAGTTACGGTCACTATTCGGTTTGTTATGCCCCTGTTTTACCTTCAGGGGGCCCGCTTTTACTCTTTAGAGGGGCAGGGACTCCACCACTCATTGACTACACGTTCCAACTTATAAAACAAAAAAAACAAAAAAAACAACCCAAGACACTCAACAGATCTATATGTTGCGGCGAAGTAAGTTTCTGTCTCCTCACAACTTTCCGGATGGCTTATCCGGGAAAGAGGTCACGCAGAAGCCAGTCTCTCTCCTTTACTACAACGACAAAATCACAGCTATCCGGATTCAACACAAGAGAAGGTCTATAGGAAAATAAGTGATGCTGCAGTTGGCAGATCTTCCGGTAAGCAGGGGGATATTCCTCTTGGCGGTTGCTTAACCCCGCACGGAACTACTTCCTAGTTCCGGAACCTCACCCTCATTACTCCAATCGGATTACCGTTCCAGTAGTTTAAAGATACTAAGTGCACAAGTCCTACAGATCCGACCCAGCTCTTTCACAAATCCTCCCCCAATGTCTTACTCCAAACACTCATGAAATCCGGATTCCTCCTTCTCGGTTCCTCTCAACTCTCAAAACGCACAAACACACCGCCCAAGTCCTCACACAAACACTTAGAACATGGGATGTACACTTAGTGGCATAGATCAGCATAAAAGAAATGAAATAAAACTTCAAATTGCATAAGGATGGAATGAATGAGCAACAAGCCTGCTCATCATTTAAAAACCAAAACACGAAGGGAAAAGAGACAACCGAAAATCAAGCTAACCAACCACAGAAGCATCCGAGATCTCCGGAATGCTAATGAAAGTTATCCCAAAATTTCCGGAATCGGGCCCACATGCGGAAAACCCGTTCTGGAAAAAAACAAAAAAACAAAAAAAAAACTAAAGTCTAAATCTAACCTCTGAATCCTACTTTATTCGCTTTCTTCAAACTGCTCCCCGATTGCGCAAGAGAGGTCCTCGCCCTGGTATTTGGCACTGGTGTGATCTTTCCGGCCGCTCGGGTTTGGATCTTCCGCTTCTTCGGTGGAGAGTCTTCCTCCTCATCCGTCTCCGTCGCGGATTCTGTCTCGAAATCCTCCTTCTCGGATTCGAGAATCTCCATCTCCCGGATGGGCGAGTCCAAGTTGATTAGCTCGTCGGCAGTCTTTGGCGGAGATGGCCTCGCTGGAGTTTCCTCTTGCATGTGGATGAAGTCATCCGGGAAAGATTTCGCCGGATTCTCCATCGCCCCGATCCGGTGGAGCAAATTCTCCTTGATCTGCGTCCCTTCCGGTGTCTGATTCTGCACAGGCGTAGAGGTTCCGCCCTGCTCTGGAACACTCTGACTCTCTTCCGGATTCTTGGCTGGAGAATCCGTCCTTTGAGTTAGCCACTCCCGCTGCACAACTAGTTTCAGGAGCGAATGCAACCCTCCTGGTTGCGACAAAACCGGAATCCCCACGACCGGTTTTGTCGGAGTTTGGAGATACGGGTTGGTGGTGAGGTCCGCTTCCGGAAAGGTGGAGAAGTCCATCGTTCTGTCCGGATCGACGCGTGCCACCAGGGTCTGCATCTCCTGGAGTACCTTCTGCATCCGGGCCTCGAAATCCATGAGGATCATCACCACCTTGGATCCGGTGATGTGTCCTCCCGTCACCAAGTGGGCGTCGTAAAGTCTAGCTTTGTTGATGACGTCCGCCGGTTGTCCGATTTGGGTCTGGAGATTCCGGACCATCTGCATGGCGTCCTTTTTGTTCTTCTGTGCCACCTCGCACTCTCCTTGTGCCCAGTTCCTCCGGCTTTCTGCCTCCTCCCGGCTTCTCTCCAGAATCCGGATTTGCTCGTCCTTCTGACGGATGACTTCCGGATTCGGTCTCCGTCTAATCTCCTCAATAATTTCCGCGGGTGGCACGTTGAGCTCCGTCGCCACCTCCTCCATGAACTGGATGGCCTTGTGATGGAGGTTCCGGGCCTGGTGCATCCAGTCAAAGCCGATGTCGAAGAACTCACGGAGGGGCGGTTTCCCTTCTTCCGGAACCTAGATGGGTTCCTCATGTTCCGTCTCGAGTTGCTTTCCTCGCGAACTCGGATCCGTCGACTTCCGCCTTGACTTCTTCCGCTCCAAGACTTCCTCTTCCGGATCATTCTCCTCTTCTGGTAGGGGCTCATCCTTCTCCAGCTCATCCGTCAAGTCATACTTGACCAGCTCCAATCCGGTGTTGTACACCAACAGCTCGTCCTGTGTCAACACATCTCCGTAATGGTAGATGTGGAAAAGGTAGGGGCTGATCGGGCTGTACCGGCTCTTGGATACGTGATCTGCGAGCTTTGCTACCACCTGGGCTATGATGCGTCCCCAATGCACCACCCGTTCTTCCAAAGCTCCGAAGATTGTGTTCGCCATCGTCACTGTGACCCGGGTAGGCTTTTCCGGATACAGTATCGGGATCAGGAAGTTGAGCACCCGCCGATGGCGCTCATCCACGCAGTCACTGATCGCGTACCCTTCCTTCGCGTGAGGAGGGTTCCGGAACTTCCCGGTGGCGTACTTATCCGCCCGAGATGCGAACCCGTCTCCGAACTTCCGAAACGAGTAGACTTCTGCCCACACGTCCTCCATCCATCCCTTGGGCTGTCCACGCACCGTCAGCTCGTACTGGTTGGATGTCCCGTTGATCAGCTCCTGAATCAACTCCTCCCCTCTCAGATTCCAAGGCCTCTCGATTAGTCCGGCACACCCTAACCGTTTCAGATCTTGCTCTAACTCCTGTCGAGCGGTGGGGTCAGTTGGTATGGACGGACTGACCATCCGGGCAACCACCGACGCTCTCGCGGATCTCGCCGCACTACTTTCCGCCATGGGTGCACCAACCAAGTAACCCTAATCCGGCCTCACCTCTCTCTATCCGTAAACGCACTCTCACCAGACTTTCTCTCAACTAGCTACGCGTGGAGGAGTTTGGAAACTCAAAAAGTGAAGAGAGACGGGGCGGTGGTGGCCTTTAAATAGCCAAAACAGTACCGCCAGTTCCCGGATTGGAACAGGATTAGGGTTCCGTTCCCGAGGCGCGTCCCCTAGCCTCGTAGGCCGGATCCCTATTCCGTAGCTGGCGGCGTTCCGGGTCATATCCGGAAACCCTAACTTGTCCGGAAAGGAAACTCGTTTCCGGATGAAGGCTTAGTTCAAACGTAAGCTCTTCGGGAAGACAACTATCATTTCTTAATCGAAAAAAATAAAAAAATCTCTATCTATTCCATCTATTCTACTCTATCTATACGAAAATTAGGTTTCCGTGTTGTGACAAAGACCTTGTGGTTGTCATGGAAGAGAGGAAGCCAACTTCGTACAAAGACGTCCTTGTCTTTTTGAAAAAGGTGACCATCTTTGTCTTCATAGTAATAAATGATCTATTTTTTTGGAGTGATATTATCATTGTTTGTATTCATTCTCTCAATTTTAATGCATGACATGTTTGCAGTCTATGTCAGTTGGAAAAGCTCGCAAGTTCGCAGGGGTGTCAAACGCTAAGCCAAGGGTCGACGTCATTTTTATTGATTGCCCAGAGAACTTGCCCATGCCAGGGGTCTCTTCTCCAGCAGACAAAGTGCCGGAATGGAATGCAGACGAAGATGCTGAGGCCCTCCAATCAGCATGCAGCTTTGCCGCCGAGCATCTACAAGACGACGAATGCATCATAGCGTTTCACTCGTACAGCATCAAAGCGAAGGAGGACATTGCTGGAGTGTGTGAGACATACCAGATGGTGAAGAAGAAGGAGTGGATGGGAATGAACCGTATGCACTTGACCTCGGCTATAGGCAAAACAAAGACGGTAAATTTCATTCAGATTTTTTGGGGCTTTCATGAGCAATTCACTTTGTGCTCTACTAACATTCAATGCATTCTAATATCCATTTTGCTTGGCTCCTGCAAACACAAAAGTTTGGAATCACCCTCCTTGTCAAGGACCTTGGCGCCAAAGGGAATTCCAAATTCTCTTTCACGCGCACTAACCCCATGATCAAGGCTGGTGTTGACATAGCATGTGATGACATGTTGATGAACTATACCCATCCGGATGACATGGCGATGAATGGAGAAAAGCCATGGCGAGGCGGGCGCGAAAAAGATCCAAGGTTTTTTACAATCCTCCTTGAAGCGACAAGCATCGAAGGAGATCTGATATTGGATTGCACTGCATCTACAGGTGAATGCTCAATTCAATTATGTTACATTTTAATTGTAATCTTCAAATCTAATCAAGGAACTAAGGTATTTCAATTTTTTGGCCTGTAGGTGCATGCATTACAGCTTGTCATGGCACCGGTCGCCACATTGTGGCCTTGGAGGGGAATAGGGACATTTATAACGCGATCTTGAAGCCGATGAGGAAGTCAACAGGGATTGTGGTGGCAGCATCAATGCCGGTGTCGATGGAGGTGGTTTTAGAAGATCCGGATGATATGCCCATGGTGCCTCGTAAATTCGCTCGCAAGGGGAAATTTAGTAAGTAAGTTGGCACTTTTTAAAATCTTCCATAACATGGTGACTTACATTTCAAAACCCTAACATTATTTTGTTCATTTTGCAGGGATCGACGATTGATGGCAGCAGGTGCTATTATGCCAAAACCAAATCTTCTCATTAGTCCGGAGAAGCCTTTTGACCTTCCGATGTATGCCGAGCAAATGGCAAGTGCCTTCGCGGAGTTTGGTTGCTCCAAAGCAAAACGCCGTAAAGACACATATGCTCTAAACGTTTTGCAGTACATAGATGGGTCTGCATCCGAGGGTAGAGAGTCCTCAGAATCATCTACGAGTTCTGAATCTGCACCTGAGTTCATAGCAAATTAGATTCATGAGGTTGATAAATCTCTTGGGTCAAACTATTGTCTATTTCATTTCTATTATGATTGGAATTTGTGTGTTTTATGGCTACATCTCGGATATTTTTCATTTCCTATTTTTTTTAATTGCTTCACTTTATTTACAGCCCTCATATTTCACTATTGTTGCCTAGAAAGAAATGTCAATAAATACAAATAGGCACGTAACATCCAAACAAAAACCTTATATTTTTCACATTGCACTACGTATGTCATCCACGGTCATAGGTCCTTTACACTAATTTTTCAAATTAATTTTTTCCCGCTCACAGCTCACAAGCTCACCAGCTCACCGCTCCAAGCTCGCCTGCTAGCAACCCTGCTTGAGGGACTTATACAAAAAAAGAATTCTCTTCTATTGGAAAATTCTTTAACAAAGACTTTGAGAAATTGCCTTCTTTTGGCTACAATCAGTATGGGGAGTCCAACAAGTATCATTTTAAATTGCCACACTCTAGAAGTTTGAAATAGTGGAAACCTTAGGTCAATTTTGATGGTCATTTGTGCTTATTTTTAAAAAAATTCATTCAATGGGGCATTAATTTTTAAACCTTGTAGGTAATTGTGTGTTCTGATTTAATATTATTTTTGTTACCATATAGTGTGGTATAGAATAATATAGTTTGAGTAGTGCTCAAGAAAATAGGTCCTTGAGGTTTTTAATTTGTAAGAATCAAGGAAAAAAATCTAAAAAAAAAAAAAATTGCCCATTTTGTCACAACTCTATTGAAATAGTCATTCACCAGATGAAACACCCAAATAATATTTTTCATGTTTAAAATGCAAGCAAAAAGAGGCTCACTTTGTGGCCTTCCATACAACATAGAATTAACTATTTTTATTATTCTTTGAACAATTGTTGATAAATCTATTAAAAAACCCTCCTTTCCAAATTCTAGCTCAAAATTTGTTTTTTTAGGCTATAAATAGTACTAAAAAAAATCCCAAATTGGCAAGTATAACATTTAATTTAGGGCTATTTTTAAATACTAAAATATTTTTGAAAAATGGAAAAATAAATAAATTTGCCAAGGTGTATAGTCATGAGTATCTTACTTCAAAATCTTGAGTTTTTTGGAATTTGGATATACACCGCAAAAATTATGACCACAAAAAATCAACACATAATGTTTCATAGAAAATACTGCAATGTGTCTTGTATTCACCCTTTGCACTTTGGCTTGTGTTTATTTAAAAGAATAATTATACTTTATACTTCAAGATCTTGGACTAGTCTTATCATTAGTTGTTGTCTTTGAATCGAGCTTTAAATCATCAATTTGAGAGACCATGAATTTCATAGATACTATAAATTTTATAGCTACATTACAATATTAGGTGTCATAGCTTGGATAGTATTCAATCACTCTTTAACAATTTCAATTTTCATTTCACCAAGTTGATGTAATAGGACATTTGAAAACATGTACCACTCGTTACAATTGAGGCATTGTTTTAAGATAGTGAAACATAAATGTAGGGCGATGGAGAATCTATTATCAAAATGATATCGTCTATGGTGAAGGCACCCATAACCGACCACTTAAGCACTTTTGGACATCATCACGAGTAGTATAAGACAAAATAAATATTTTCCTATGTACAAAGATAGAAATGATGGGGATTGCAACATTTTGGTAATTCAAATTGCTTGAACTGAAAATAATATGAATTTTGAAAGCCAAAACTATTTCTTGTTCACTTTTAACACTCCAAAGTAAAGACATGTGTTGTGACAAGAATGGAGGAATTGATGGTGAGAAACCAAGAATTAACAATTGAAAATTATTCATAGCCTCTCATGAACTTCAGACACCCTATTGATTGTTGATGGGGCGGTGGTTGGTAATGGTAGCCTTCACCTTAACTAGTGTGCAATTCAGAAGCTTGTCGATGTGCAAGCTTGCGAGGAAAAATGAAGGCATGACACACCCTTCCAATCTTAAGGCATTGAAGAATACAAGTGCATGGACTTTAGGAGATCGAGGAGATGTACCTGCATCTTGCTCAATCCAATTCTCAGAAGATGAATTAGGATTTCTTACATAGGAATTGGAAAGTATGAGCTAAGTTAGTATGAGCCTCCACCAAGTTGTTTCCACACAACACACATACTTCCTTACTTCCATCCAGTTGGTGATAGGAATCGACCACTGTAGTAACTGTTGGATCCTTGAAAGACTACAGCATGGCCAAAGTCGTCTTGCTTCCAAAGACGGGGAGCATTGGTCCTTCAAGATCGTGTCTGACCTGAAAGAATGCAGGCACGTTTGGATCGCTTGAAGCGTTTGCAGCACGGTTTTAGCGGGTCGGAGTCAGGAACATTTAGGTTGCCATTCAGGTCTTGCAAGTAGATGTTTAAAAGCGGCTTAGAATGTCCTCATGTAATCCAAGGCAAGGAAACCTATTCAAAAAAACTAAGAAACAAGAGTAGGAAAGTATATGAACACTACCAGGACTTCAGCAACAAGCAAGCTACCACCGTGAACAGCATCCAGATGAGTAAGATATCAAAAATTAGGGCACCACAGGTCGTTGACCTAATGTAAATATCACAAGGGTGTGAGAAATCGTGACAAAAACAGCGGACTCTTCGATCTTCAAACCTCAAGAATTCCACACACCAGTGTTTGGGAATCACGCAAAATTAATTGCAATTTCTCATCGAGAGGGGCACAGAGTGTCTGGGACTTCATACATTGCCTATTGAAAATTAGGGTTAAGGGCCACGACCCCAATAACTGTCACATGATGGCGGGTAGTACGTCGACCCCTCAACGGCGACACGACAGTTTACGAAAGAAGACGAAAAGATTTTCAGTCATACCCCTCGTCAAGTGTCATGATCTCTCCGTACGATTTAGTTAGATGCACTCATCAAAGAACACAATTCAAAATGATGGAGAAGCTAGGGTGCCTACTCTAGAAGACAAAATAGCCGTTAAGGACGGGAAGGCCAAACATTTCGGGTCCCAAGTCCCCTGTCAGAGGACATTCTGAGCTACGTTCATGGGATCCTAAATTGAAGGAGGGTTTAGAGACTGACACATGATGTCAGTCACACAGATGGATTGTTTTCTGACATAATCGGTTCATCCAATTTAATAGTTGTTTTCGTTGTATTTGAGTTTCGAATAGTCTGCTTCCAGCACTGGCTTTGAATTCCGCCGCCTTTCTTCTCGTTCTCGCCGAGTCCCTGCTCCGTCTTTGCGGACACAAGTCTTTTGCCTACTGTTTGCTGAGACTGATTCTTACTTCGCTTTGCTTCGACTGCTTCTAACTTGTCGTTGCATGGGTGCATTGGTCGTCAGTGTTCCTGTTGTTGCGTTGCTTTTGTGAATTCCTTTGAAAGAGGAGGCGATGGCTGGTGACCTGGTTTGGAGAACCCTTTGTGGTGTTGAACTCAGCTGAGTTAGTGTGTGAGTGAGCGTAGAAGACTTTGAGAACGTGAAGGTGATCGAGCAGGCATGGCGGTGAAGAGAGGGCGAGAGTCCGGCTCAGATGGTGGAGAGGTTGAGTACGAGAAGCTGCGCAATGAGAGGCTGCGAGAGAATCAGAAGCGCATGGAAGAACTGGGTATCCTGAGCCTTTCCAAGTCTCTTTCTGATTCTGTTCGTGGACCTGGACTCTCGTCGGGCCGTGCGAAGTCGCGGACCAGTCCATCGTCCGTGCCGCGAGCGATGGGTCCAGCTCGCCGCTCCTCGCGGTATGTGTTGCACAAGAAAATAGCACTGAGATTCTGGCGTCTTGGTTTCGTCGCCTGGTCTGTAGGGTGTTCGTAGGTTTTACCGTCTCAATCTCTCTGACCATCTTGAGATGTGAACTTTGTTATGCGTTTGTCGGTGTTTACCTGTCCATGCCCTTCACTGCATTGTCTTCTATCTCTTCATCGCTGTTGTTGGTGTCTACCCTTTGCTTTCTCTGGCTCGGCCCTGCCTTCAATTTTTCTTGCCTCTTACATTGATGTTTAACTCCCGACTTGTATCTCACACAGCCTTCTTTTGGTCGTTTGGGAGTACTGACTGATATGACTCATGGTTGCTATAGTGATACGTAGCAAGCTCCACCGAATTGTCTTTGAATAATGCTGTGTTCTATAAGGGTAGCTTAAAACTCGATTAGGGTCAAGTTTGAGTACACGTTAAGCGCTTTTGAGTACGTCAAGTGACGACTTTCTTCTGATCAGTTTTCTTTGCCTATCGACCCTACATATTTAATGTTCTTCAAGACGTTTGGGGATCCAGAATTTAGCTTCGTCTGAGTTGTATGTTTCACAATGTCGTCAATAGCCATTAAAGCTTACTATTTAGGGTTAATGCTGACTTTGATTTTTAGAATTGACTTATTCCCTAACTTTTGAGAAACAGGAAAATTTACCTACTGTTGTTTGAATAGTAACTCCAACCAGATTGTGGTGCGGAGTTGGGGTTCATTCATGTGGTATTGTTCACTTGCAGGTTGTCAGGAACCCCTGTTGTTTCCTACGTCGAAGGAAGAAGGTATGGTGAAGCGAAAGAGAAGTCGGCAGGTCGAAAGGCACACCAGGCAGGCACGGGAGGTTACCGGCCTGAAATCTACACTAAGGAGGATGAGAAGCTCTTGGGAACTGCGAAGAACGAGTGGCCCCTCTTTGTTGATGGATACATTGATGGCACTCGCGTTTACGATCCAGTTCGTGGGAAGACTTGCCACCAGTGCCGGTACCTTGCCTTCACACGTGGCTTTTCTCTCCTGTAACCGCGTTCTGATGCATTTTGAATCAATACAGTCACTACAGTAGACAGTTCATTTCAGTTGAAAGTCAATGAATCTCACAATATTCGGTGCACGTGGTTTCCTTTGGCAGGCAAAAGACGATGGGTCGTCGTACATCATGCAGCAACTGCCAGTCGCTTCATGGACAATTTTGTGGAGACTGTTTATATATGAGGTGTGTTCCTGGAAACTGTGGAATTCGATAGTCTGTAGTGCATCAACGGTGAAATGTACCGATTGAATTTGTGCATGTTGTCCTTGAAAAACCTGTTGTGCTTAATTGTACTAGCTGAACTGACACGCGTAGGTATGGAGAGAACGTCGTGGAGGCAAATGAGAATAAGAACTGGGAATGTCCAGTTTGCCGAGGCATCTGCAACTGTAGTTTCTGTCGGCTCAAACGAGGCTGGACACCGACTGGCACCCTTTACAGAAAAGTTCGTTCCTCGCCTGCCTATCAGTTATAATTTAAATTGTGTCCCTCAAATATCCGTCGTTACGTTAGCTTGTGCGAGACTAAAAGTTTAGGCATAGCCTGGCATGTTCATGTTACGCTGTAATCATGTCCTGTTCTGGGTTTAGGGTTTAGTGTAACATGCTAGAACTCTGTGATGTTTCTCAAATCTCATATTTCCTTTCTTCCCCAGATCAAGAGCCTTGGTTACGAGTCAGTGGCTCATTACCTGGTCCTCACCCGCCGTGAAGGTCAGGCAGTGGATGATAAGGAATCAGATAACAAGAAACCAACGTTGAAGCTGGATTTAGATGAGTTAAAGACGCCCGTTTCGGCACCAAAATTAGAGTCCACCGACGGGGACTCACTTCCGACCATCCTTGTGAAACCCAAGAAGGAATCAGAGTTCCAAGAGAAGGTGCCGGAGAATCAGTCCACACTTTTGTCGGCGGGATGGCGTTCTCGACGTGGAGCATCGACTGGATCTAAAGCAAAAGAGAAGCCTATGAACCCGAATAGTGGTCAAGGGCAACCTAATGATCTTGGAAACGAAGCAGTAGGTGAAATGAACGTCGAGGAACCTCCACCCCAGAAACGTCGAGGCAGACCTCTGAAGAACCGTCTTTCAGGAAATGCCGCGTTTTATGGATCTGCACCTAAAGCCAGGCTTGATGCTAAACCTGTGGACGAAAATCTTCAAGGGCGAATCCTTGTTTTAGATTCCGACACTGACGATTCAGCAGACAGGCCCAACAACACGCCTGAAACTATTGCACATAGGTTGAGAAGACGCGTCACCAGCTGAAGTGGAGCTGTTGTTTGGTCTTCCGCTGTCAGTAGCACTGGACGAGTCTGCATTACTTGTAATAGTGTACTGGAAGTGATGTGTGCCGTTGCCACTGATCTTTCAGAACCACTTGCATTTTACAGTCGCCTGATTCCCTGTGATTCCCTGTGTAAATTAGGAAAATGGAGCGACTGATTGAGTCATGTAACTCTCTGAAGGTGAGGGATTTTCTCTGTAACATATTTTCTTATCAATTAATACACAGTTTTTGTTAAATCCGTCGGTTGCAGCTTTGAACAAGGACCTGAACGTACCCTAGGTCTCGAGAAATTAATTGGGTAGAGATTTGGGGTCTTCCGCATCTAACCTAGCGTCTGGTCTGTTTCGATGTTCTGCTTGACGAAAAAACTTCGAGATGGAGCTCCATGTTGTCTCAAGTTTTGCTTTTATGTATTGAGGAGCAGGTCATGTCAGGGGCTATCTGCACAGATGCTTCGGGGAGAGTGGGTTCGAAAGTGTGGATCTGGACCTCATGTTCCTCTGGCGAAGAGCAATTCTGAGTTGCCTGCTATTCATTGATCGGAAGGAACTTTGGGAATAACACCTAATTTAAACATTACAAGCTCTGAATTTCTGTGCATTGGCAAGTGATTATGAAGCAAAATGGAAATGTAATTGGTTCTGGAAATTTTGGAAGCCTGTAAAAACTTAGTGTATCCGAAATCCATCTGATGCATGCGTGTGTGAATTTCTGGGTTTTAACTTGTGGATCCCAATGCATGTGGTGTATACCTGAGTAAATTTTGAGGGTTGGCGATCAATTGGAAGATCAAGTTGCTCACCGAATCTTATTTTACTATAGTAATCCATTTTAAGTTTCATATCATACCTTGACCCCTACTGCCCAGGGCCTTTTTGGTTTTAAAAACAGCGTGTGTTCTAAGGTCTAAATGCACCCAGTTATAGACATTCTAACCGTTCAATCTTGTAGTGTATGTGTTGCATATGAATCAAATTTGTAGTCATTTGACCACATAGAAAGATTATGATGTTTTAGTGTTGAAAAAGGATGCTGAAATTTTCCTAGCAACACACTTGGACGCGAAATTCGGTTTGTAATTGGACGTGAAATTCGGTTCCTACATAAATGAAGAACTTTAAATGATACAGTGCTTGAAGAGCAGCATACTATTACATTGGTGAAAGAAAATATCATTCAATTGTCTCATTGTGTCTGGAAAATGGGTTTGAAATGTCACAAAATAAATTGTTTTAAGTTCCAGAAAAACCCATAGTTGAACCTCTTACAAAAATGCTTCTCAAATGGATTGATACATAATTTGACCCACACAGACGGCACCAATAAATGCTACTTTTCCAAAAACATTTATTGTAAATGTACAGTGTTACAAGAAGAATTAATCCACCAAAGTTAACTGTAACCAAAAACTATCTGGATTTCAACTTCAAAATGCTCCCATATGTTCAAAACAACTTGGATTGGCATGAAAATTTTATTACAATAATTAGAATTCAAGGGGGATATACAACATTAGATTTTACTAAAAACAAACATTGGATGAAGGAGATTCAACTCCCCACAGTTGTAGCCTTCAAAAATGTGGTTTGGTGAATTTGAATTGGATCTGTGCACTTCCCATTGGTTTCCAAAAAAGTCAATACATTGTGGATTGATTTGAAATTTCTACTTCAAAAACTAGAAGAAAGAACATAGGTTTTCTAACAAGTTTATTGATTTTAAATAGTAGATGCAAAAGTTATAGCACTTCAAATTGGGCATCCAAACTAAGTGAGGACACTTTTGGTCCCCTGGAACACTTAGGGGATAATAAGAATTTTATTTTGTTAAAGTGGAGTAGGAAAACACCTATTTCTGCACTTTTTACTCTAATTATTCACTTGAAATCCATACAACACTATAATAAGAACAGTTTGGTGAATCTCCTAGCTATTGTTCATATGGTTTTGCGAATCACTGTCAAAAAAACTTGTTAAAATGCCTTTATCTGTGACATTGACGAATTTGCTATAACTCTATTGGATGATGAGTTGCTATTGAAAATTTCACCAAAATTTATATTAATGCATATGATGAAATGATATTCATAGTATAAGATGTTGTCCAAGTAAGTGGTTTTGATTGAAACAAATCTTATTAAAAATATGTATTTTTACAAAGCCATCCAAATCCACATAAATGAATTTGTTTCATTAGCCAAATTGGACCTATATACTTTATAATTGTCCTTGTATTAATAAACCTTCAGAATGTAGCCCAAGAATTCTATATGCAACAATATATACTAAGAGAATTGATTCTTCCAACATGCACCAAACAACCCAATCACTTGGCAAAAAGCACATGCAAAATACAAAAATACATGTGGCATGACCTAAATGGCTTCATCCTAGAAAATTAAGGTAATGCCATAACAAAACTACACTCACTATTAGATACATATAAAATATTTGCTTCAAAAACCATTCAAACTCTAATAATAACCTCCAATAATAAAACCTCCAGCCCTAACAATATTTCCAAATTCCATTCTTACCAAAATATGCCTAAAATCTTTCATTACCTAGTATTTTTATTTTCAAATATTCCGATATTGCCAAACGAGTCTCACCAAATTACTATACAAGAAAGAAGACCCCACTATCCTCAAAAATTAAAGACCTATAGCACTAACTCATACAATATACAAATTCTTTATCATTATTGTATGATCACTATTAGCAAAATTAACTATATATAAACAGAAATATCAAATACTATATGACAATCAAAAAAGCTTTAGACCGGAATGGTGCACTTCTAGATGGATTCAAACCATAGCAAGTATACAAGAAGATGATATATTTACCAAACAAGACATTAATTTGTTATATATTGACTTTTAAAATGCATTTGGTTCTACTAATCATGCAAGGATTTTGGTAATCAGGGTTGATTTTGGATATCCTTAATACTCAGTAAATTAAATAGGGAACATATACTTATACTCCTCAATAATATTTTTTAGAGCATAATTTGGAAAATACACATCCAAAGAAGTACAATCCAAGGTAATGCTTTAAGCTCATATTTATTTAAAATCTTTCTTGAACCACTACTACTATGGTTACAATTTGATAACCATAGGTGCAATTTAAAAACTTGCATTAGCTTATCAATATGTGCAAATGATTTTTCCATAATAACCACCTCACTATCATCAATACAACCTCAAATCAATAAAATAGACCAATTTTGTCAATGGGCTAAATAGACTTGAAAATATCTAGGTGTACCATCGTTAGATGCCCAAGCCAACAAACTATAGCACTTTATACATATAAAAATTATATAGAATTAAAAAAAATCAAATATCAAAACTAACAATATTACTCCAAAATGAACCTTGGAATACAACTAGTAGGTTCTTTAAAGTGAAAACAAAAAAAAACACCTATCCTCACCAAACTATTGAAACAATGGAACAAATATTAAACCCCCTTACAACACTAAAATATAAACTCAAAATCATTGACATTGTCACGAAGCCAAGTGCTACATATAGCTTCTATGGAGTTCCATTCCCAATGGTAGCAATAAGATTGCTCAACAAGATAATCATTTCTTTACAATAATTTGTATGTGTCCTACCCAATAGTATATCAAATATCACGAAACAACCACCAAAAGATTTATTTGGACTAGAAGCATTTTTATTAAAAATTAATATTAATTTGCAATAAAATTTAAATTTAAATTTAATTTAACATGCATTGGAGATAATTGAGGGATGCATAAAATGATGTAGGAAGATTAGGAAAAATTTACAAAGGACTATCAAATTACATAATAGCCCAAAATGGGGATTTTTAGCATTACCAAGACTAATGAAAGAATTTGATATCAATTCTTCTATTTTTAGAAAAATTTATCTATTAGAGCATGATGGAATTTTTAGGAATCTATACAAATCCTTTCCACTCAGAAATACACTTCTAGTTCAAATATGGCTCTCCAAAGCTTAAGATTTTCTACACTTATTAAAAAAATTGATGTAAATTCTTCAATAAATTATTATTGCACAACTGAATGACACTCATTGCCAAAATCCCAAAGCTTCTTTTCATCAAAATGTACCCAAAATTGCCATTTTTATAGCAAAGAGCACAAAAGTTTAAAAAATTATATCTAACCTTAGGATTTTATACTAGACTAGCATAAGAATGCCTGGAAGACATTTCAAAAACAATAAGAGCATAGATTGCAAGATATTTTTGTTTAAAGTTTAGAAAACAATTTTTCTTTGTTCCTTGGAGTAACTAGATTATAAAATTTTGAATCTTCTTAGCTTACAATTTATGTACAACAAATTAAGTACAAATAGATACAAGATAGAATGAAAATCTAAATTGTTAATAGTTCAAAGATAGAATTGAAACATGTATAATCTCAATAGAGAGATTGTTCTAGCAACAAATTAAACCTTGTGCAGGTTTTTTTAAATTAAAATAATTGAACTAAAAAACAAATCCACTATATTATTTTCTCAAAAGCATGTTGTAATTGCTTGCAAAAAGCTTGATTACTTTCACACCATTAATTCAAATAGAATGAATCAAAATTTTCTATGTAAACAAAAATATAATCTGTGGGAAATAAATTTTTAAATTTTTATTTTAAAGTTTTTAAAGTTTTTTTTATGGGCCCCTTCTAAATACGCTTATGCTCCCTTGACGAGGAAACTTCTAGGAACGGCAAGGAAACTCCTGGAAATGCCAAGGGAAAACCGAGGGGGGGGTGGAAATAGTTTTCAACTTGCAATTGACACATCTCAGTAGAGATGACCATGGTTACGGGTTATGTGGCACACACATTGTTGGGGATAAAGTCATTTGGAGGTTTAAATGTAATATCTTCTATGAGTTGGCAAATATGAAGTTCCAGTGTATTATAACAATAAGGTTTTGCTTTTCCTCAATACTGATCAGATCAAGGTAACTTGCTAGTTTATTGTTTCAAAATGCTTTGATTGTGGTACAAGTTTGTGAGGAAGACCAGGAGCAAGCTTTTGAGTTGTTGTCTGCCATTCTTTGGCTTGGCAATGTCACCTTCAGCGTTGTAGAGCACAAAAATCATGTTGTGATTGAAGACGATGAAGGTTCTTTCTACTTTTAGAAACCACATTGTATTTCTGCAGAAGCCTAGTGTAATCCAGTTTGGTTCTTGGTCAGTAGTGAAAACATTATTCGAGGTAATCATGTTCAAGAAATCATATAATGTATAGTATATGTATTGGATAACATGTTCAGTTATGAGGGTAATATAATTGACGTCAATGAGGTTCTAAGTGGTTTCCAGAAAATATATGGGAGGGGACTGGGTTTGTGCCAAGGTTGTTAGAGCATATTGGAGTTGGATTGAATTACTTACAAGGCTCATATTAAGAATTTGTTCTTCATCATCTACTCTTGGTTTTTTCTTACAGATGTTGTCACTATGTAACTACGGGTTTGAAAAATAGTCTGTATGATTTTCCGCTATCTAAATGAATTCCTAACATTCTTGTGCTAAACTTGAAAGCAGCTATGGAAGTTGCTGCAATTTTGCTACATTGCAATGCTAGTGAGCTTGTAGCAGCACTTTGCATTCAAAGAATTCGTGCACGGGGTGATACTATCGTACAAAAATTGACACTTGCTCAAGTAACGCTTCTCATTTTAGATTTGAAGAGGGTCCAAATGTCTACTGAACCTGCAAGTTTTCTACAAGTTTTCAGGAGAGCAGGACTTTTAGTGCTCATTTCCATGTGCAGTAAGATCACATTTTCTCAAAGATTGACTATCCTTATACATTTTTTGTTGCAGGCAACTGACTTGAGAGATGCGCTTGCTAAAATCATTTATTCCAACTTGTTTGATTGGCTGGTTGGATGCATAAACGACTCGTTGGAAATTGGCAAGATACTAACTGAGAGATCAATCAGCATCTTGAATATTTATGGATTTTAATCTTTCAAGGCTATTAAGAACCGTAGTGTGAACGCTCACCATAATATGGTGAGTGACACGTGTCATGAGGATAAGATGAATTCCTCATGACCAATAGGAGAAGACAACTATTCATTGTCTCTCTCCTTTCTTCATTGTATATACTTCAAACTCCCTAATGAAGTTTAGTATTCTTTGAGTGTATTTTGAGTGTTCTTATTGCTTTGTGTTTTTGTTTCGTATTTTACTCTCAACATGTTATCAGCACGTGCTTCCGCTTTGAATTTTTTTGTTGTTTAGTCATACCCACTTCCGATTTTGTTTTGATTTTGTTTTTAGAGGAAGATTGTATCAGTCTCTCTCCTCCTCCCTCCCGCTCTCCCTTCCCTTCCCCCACAGGCACTCCTCCCTGCCTCCCCACCTCCCCCCTCACTCACCGCACTCTCCCTTGTCTTCCCCACCTCTCCCCTGGCCCTTCCCCGCTTGGCCCCTGGCTCCCCTCGCCGTGGGGTCTCACTCTCAGATAGGACAAAGTAGGCCAAAACTTTAAAGTGATGACATGTTGGATGAAACTGGGCGTCAACTGAACGACTGTCAATTGTCCGCCCTGGCCTTGCAGGGGCAGATTCTCACCACAATATTTTTATTCCCTCTCTTGGTGGTGACCAATTGCAAATCAATTGTTTCAATTCCTTAGAGCCTAATCAACAAAAATTACCAATTGCTGCTGCAGCATTATTATTTAGTGACGTGGCCGGTATGACAGGAGTGTTCAATGGCAACACTTCGCTTCAGATCATGGTAAAGCTTGACAAGCGGTTTAAATTGTTGCCCCCTATGGAAATCCTTCCTTGGGAGGCTACATCTTTGTGTGCAACAGTGATAAGGTATGAGGTCCATATATCGCTCATTTAAGAATTGAAACTGATTTTGGGGGAGGTGAAACGTTTTGAAATCTTTTTCAAAAGACAAGTGAACGTGGCATCTAACCCCCAAGTTGTTTAATAGTTTTTGGAGCTCTATGGAATTAGTTATGAAATTTTGAAGTTGAAATGGCATGGGGCTCTAAAATCCCAGACCTCTAAAATTGTATAGTGTTTGCACGTTGCTAAAGGCTACAAAAAAGAAAAATGTACAAGTAGTATACATTTGAGGAGGTGGGCAATTTTAGAGCCTATGCGCTTTTAAAACCTCCTATCTTACCATGCAAGAGGATTTCAAGAGGCAACTCTTTGGTACTATAATTATGTATTTCTTTTAGTTGGATGTTGAATTTATTGTATTAGTTTCAATATATTTTAACCTCTAAAGGAACAAGGCATTTTTTGGCTAAAAAACACTCAAAATTGCCATGTCTACTACGATCACCCAAAAAAATAATTTTTTTTTTTTAGAATCTTGTACTCCACTTGTCTTAGATTATGTGGTAAAAATGACTAAAGTTTGACTATACGGATTGGAAGATATTAGCATTTGAAGTTGGAAATATAAATTTTTTTGAATGTTGGCTTGCAATTTTAGATGACTTTGATCGCCATTTGTGAAATTATTTTGCACTATGGACCATAAGTTAAATTTTTTTTTTGTTGAACATTTTAGTTGAGAGTTGGAATTTTTTTTTCAAAATATCAAAACTTGATTTCTATTCATTAAAAAATTGTTAAGTAGAAGTAGGTCCAAGATTGAATGAAACTCTAAATTGTAAATAGCTCTAAGAATTGAAACATCATAATCCCAACGGTGAAATTCTTCTTGCAAACAAACTGCACCCTATCAAAAAAAAAATTGAAAAAAAATTAAAAATTGCATTCAAAAATGAATTCTATAAGGGTTTTTTTTTTTGAAGATGCCTAGATTGTCTAAAAACGAGATTGTCCATAACTTTCTCCTTATTAGTCCAAATAGAATGAATCAAAGCTTCAAATGTAGAAAAACAACATGATCTTTTAAAAAAAATTAAAAAATTAAAAATTCATTTCTTGTGTTTTTTTTGTTCTGCACAGCAAACTACTTTTAAGACTTAGAATGGCGTAACTTTTGCTCTTGGGCACCAATTGAAATAAAATTATATTAAAAAAAATCTAATATGAGTTTCTATCTTCAAAAAAAATTTAAGAAAATCAAGTCAAAATTTCAGGTCACACGAGCATGCCCAAAACCCCAAGTGTCCTCTGAGGGGACTTTGGTCCTTTGGGGGAAAATTATTTCTTAGACAATTTTGGCCTTAACTTCTTGACACGTGATAGAAGTCTGATGAGTAATCTATTACTAAAAAATGTCAAATATCTAGAAAATCATGTTCAAAAGTTATAGAATATATATTTCAAATATTTTCAATTGTAATGCATGATTGATAAATGAGAGGGGTCTGTTTAACAAAGTGTCAAACATACTAGACATTACCTCGATCTGTCTATCTAGGAGGACAATCTGCAAGTCATGGACCATTGATTAGTTGAGGAGCTTGTTAACAATGTTAAGGGCTTAAGGCACTCATGTTAGAATTTATGTGTATTTTATTTAATATATAGATTTATCATACATGTAAAACTATGATGATTTAGATAATTTAATTGTCATATTGATGCTTTTTACAAAGCATTGGGTTTCATCTATGTATGTTCCTATTTGAACACATGTTTTTCTTTTATACAAATAAAATGACAACATTGCTTTGCAATCATTTTGTATTTCCTTTACTTCACTATATGATTTCATTTATTTTCACTTCATTTTAGATAATTTCATTCACTATATAGAATTTATAATCAATTTATCTTTATTGATTTTTTTCCTCCAATAATGCTAAATGATTTAATATTTTATTATAATTTATAAATATTCTAATAAAATCATCATCATCATCATAATAATAATAAAATAAAAATGTTTATCATTAAATTTAAATATATATATATATATATATATATATATATATATATATAGTGCATTGAACATTGTTTAGAATATTTAATTCTTTTATTTTTAAATCATGCTAAAGATTTAGAATCGATTTATGAATTGAACTCAAAAACTTTCTTCTTCCTAAATACAAAGACTTTGTTGTTGTTATCTTTTTTTAATTTAAGATCAATGTAATCTTTTTAGGTTTGACTTATACACAACTTATATGGCATTGTGTACATGTCCAAGTTTTTTTTGTAATTCACTTATGGAATCTTTTAGTTTTTAATTTTAGAATAATTTATCCATAATTTAAATTTAATTTATAGAAACAAAATTCAATTAAAAACCCATAACTCTTTACTGAAGAACAAAAAAAAACCAATTTAACTAATTATGGACAAATCCACAAATTATGGATGTTCTTTGTAATTAAAAATGTATTGGTTGGCAGCCGATACTTGTTTTATTTTCATTATTTTTTAATTTTATTTGATCCAAAATGATGATTTTGATCTATTTTAACTCAAAAGATTACATTTAGATTGTACGTGTATCATATTTTCATCATTTGCCTATAGATGCGATATTAATTTTGGACTGGGCAAAAGTCCATAATTAGTTAAAACAAGGTTAAAAGTGAAAAACAACTTTTGGTGCATTTTTGCTCATTGAGAGTTTTTTACCAAATACCAAGAATGACATCAAAGACTCATAAACTCCAATTTCCATAATCTAAGGGTATTTATGGTCTTCAAAATTGCTCACAAATCCTTCATATGTCCAAAAGCAATGTACAACTTCAGTACAATTCTCGTCAAGTCAAGCTCTCCAACAATGTAAAGAAAATGACCGGTGAGCACACAACCGGGGGATATTTCAACGTTACAAATAAAACAAACTAGAACAAATGTTACCATTGTATATTTATTTTTTACTTTTATTCAACTTTTACTTTGCATACACATGATGCTAAGGATGCTAAGCCTCTACACTCTTGATTGATAATGAATTAAGAGGTCAAACTTTCTTCTTTGAGGTATTGATGTTAAAGTTTTGTTTTTAATTGATTTAAAATCTCACTTCTTCTTCTTTTTTCTTTTTTTCTTTTTTCCAGAGTTCTTATTCAAGCAATTATCTGTGAAAAATGCTAAGAATAGACTCTAATTTCTCTAGTATATATATACTTGGAAATATACATATTGATTTAAATATACACATGTACATATTCTTATATATGGAGGGACACATATAGATGCATAGACATAGATATACATAGTCATATCTATATCTATATACTTAACATTCCAATTTATATTTGTGCTTGGTGGTTCATCTACCTATTTATTTTTCCACTTATCTATTTGGAATTAGACATTAAAGTGGTAATCCCATTTTTTCAATAATTGTCCTTACACTTGTAGTAAATAGTAAAAGCTTTTTACTCACTATTTCTATACATTTGACCTTGCTCTTGTATAGTAGTAGCCACAAAAAACAATACAAAGACTTTTTATTCCCCATTTTTTTCAATACTTGACCTTATTGACAAATAAAGGAGGAATTTAAGCTATTCTCAAGTCTTTCTCAAGACATGAGTTAGCAAAAGCAGTGATTATACAAAGGAAAAAGACTTCTCCCTATTTTTTTCATTACTTGACCTTGCTCTTATGCTGAAAAATATGGAAAATCCAATGGATTTAGCCTATCTATGAGAATTACTTAAGTGAAATATCTAATTTATTCCTTCCTAGCCCTTTAACTTTTGTAGAGATTGATTTGACATTGAACAACTATGGCTCCACATTCACATGACCATCTCTAAATTAGATGGTATGGAGCCATACTTGAAGATAAACTATTTGTTAGTAAGGACCTTTGTCCTACTACCTAATATAGCAATTTAAATTTGCTTTTATTGGTTACAAATGGAGCGCCATCTGTAACATTTAAGATTCTATGTTGCAAAGATTGATAATGAGTCATGTCACTAGTTGGGAAGTTAATTAGCCTTCACAACTAACCAAAAAGATCCATTGTCTGCATTCAAAAGCACATACATCAAGATTTTATGCGATGATGTGAGATTTGGTGGCTATGCACCTTGATTATACTGGGTTCAATGTACCTAAGTTTAATTAATTATACAACTCACCACCTGGGAGATTAGCAAGTTTTATTAGACCTGCTGTACAAACGGCCTTCTTTGCATCAGAGGCCAACTGGGTCGAAATTAAGTAGGAGCTGCCCTGCCATACAACCGGCCTTGTCTGCATTACAGACCAACTGGTCGAAATTAACTAGGAGTTGCCTAGTAACTAATTTCTTCTGCAACTGGTACTACAGAGTCCTACTGGACTTGAAGTAAATTAAAAGACGGCCTTTGTTGCCTCTTATGCTTAGCCTTTTATCTCTACATCCCTGGCTTTGATTCTTAGTCATTCTAAGCTGCGGTTTTTGAAGTTTTGCTCATTGTCCACTCAATCATTCTTGCTGTGATTTCTTGGAGTATTGCAATACTGTCTGAGGGCTCTTCAAGCTGAGGGCATATATTTTCAAAGATATGGCTGCATCACAGTCTTCCACCAGCACACAGGTTTTGGGAATGTTTATGTTTGTGTTTTTGGCTTTACTTTAACAATGGACTTTGGAATGTATATGATTTTCTTTGTTGATTCTAGTGTAAAATGATAGCAAGTGATGGCTAGGCTGTAGACACCTCGTGCATCCTCACTAACACACTTTCGTGGTTTGTTTTTGGGACGGGCACAGGTGAGGCCTACATCCACCGAAAAACACTTGGAACGTCATTTTTAGGAAACTCTTTTCCTACTTTCCTTCTAGTCCACTAAAAGAGAAAAAAAGTGTGTATAGGAGTAGTTCTCTAATTAAAGCTTCTTAAATTTGAAGCTTTTCCTTATGAACTATCATTTTTTGATTTGTGACATGTATTCTCACATGATGCAATAAGTTATGACTTTGGCTTGATGATCTGGCTTCATTGTATTTGACTCATAAAAAATACTTTGATTAGATGGCTTATGTTCTGAACTATATGATTTGACAATAGAATTGATTTCCATATATGCATACACCATTGTTCGGAATGAGCTAATGATAAGACTTGATTGGATCAGATGCTCTTAGATAAGAGATGTACCAAGAATAGTTCTTTTTTCCCTCCTCCGCCTCTCCCCTGGCTCCCCCCGCCTCCATGACTTCCCCGCCTCCAGGCCCTCCCCCCTCCTTTCACCACCTGTTGCCCTCCTTCCTCCTTGCCGCTTCAATATTTTCTTTTAGTTTTCCTTTCCTTTCGTTGCCGCTTCCCCTTCCCTTACACATCTCTTCTTCCTTCCCCTTTGCATTAAGCTTTGTGTTTTGCTTGTCTCTTCCAACTCCAAACCCCAAGCATTTTATTTTAATTTATTTTAATTTTATTTTTGACTTTTGATAGATAACTTATAATTTTATTATATATATATATATATATATATATATATATATATATATATATATATTTCATATATCTTTATATTTATTCTTCTCTTTTTCTTTATCTTTATCTTTCATCTTTATATTTACTTTCTATTTTATTTTTATTATTTACTATTTACTATTTACTATTTACTAGTTTATTTTTTATTTTTATTTTTATTTTTTTATTATTTTTATTTTCTTTCTTTTTCTTTTTCTTTCTTTCTTTTTTTCCCCTATCTTTATCTTTATTTCCAATTTCATCTTCATCTTTATCTTCCTATTTAAACCCTAATTTTCTTTTCAAACCCTATCTTCTCCACGAAGCCATTTTCATTCTACATCATGACTACTTCGACATCTTCTGTCGCTACATCTACGACTATACCGATGGCTGCTACTATTATTGAGCCGCCAAGGCTTCAACCTCTTCTTTTTACACAACTGGCAGCTGACGGCAGCAATTATCTATTATGGGCGAGGACGGTGTCGCAGCACAGGATAAGCAATTCCCATGTTATACTTCCAAAAACCACTCTAAAGCATAACAAAGTGACTCTAAAGATCGAACCCACGAGATTCTGTGAAGTATCTAACTCTATTAACGAACTAAGCCAAGTCAGGGACAACAATCATCTTTTCCGGTCCTCTTCCTATGACCAAAACCAAAAACACCCAGAAAACAAAGGACCGGATTCTTACTCTCTTCCGATTCCAACTAGCCTTCCGGTTGTCGAATCCAAAACAATCCAAGGACCCTATCTCTTCCGGTCCGGGTATCCGTCTAGACCAATCCGTTCTAGACAACTGACAACCATTTTCTCTCCTATCCGGTTTGATTTTGCCTCTGTTTAGCCATCAGAGGATTCGCCGCTTGCTTTTGAGAGTGGTAGGCCCACCACACCTTCCGTGACTTATAGTGGCTGAAGACCCACTTTCCTAATCTCTTCCTTCCTAGGCTAGTACGGATCCGGTTTGGTCCTTCACAGCAATCTAGATCGCAATCCGGTCCAATTGGTCACACAAAGACCCCCCGTACAATCCTCTCAATACTACAACGACTTGTTTTGGTTTTTCACCATTTGGCCCTCCTTGTTCCCAATTTATTTTGTCTGCTTTTGTGTGCCCCTCAATCTCAACCCAGTCAAGCCTTTTTTTTGGTTTGGGAGTCCTTCAACACTCCCAAATGAAATGACTTGTTTTGGTGTTTCACAATTTGGCACCCCTTGTTTCCAATTTATTTTGGGTGGTTTTTTTTGTGCCCCTCAACTTCAATCCAGTGATGCATTTTTTTTGGTTTGGGAGTCCTTCTACACTCCCAAACGATATGACGTGTTTTGGTGTTTCACAATTTGGCACCCCTTGTTTCCAATTTCTTTTGGGTGCTTTTGTGTGCCCCTCAACGTCAACCCAGTCATGCATTTTTTTTGGTTTGAGAGTCCTTCTACACTCCCAAACGAAATGACTTGTTGTTGTGCTTCACAATTTGCCCCCGCTTGTTTCCAATTTATTTTGTGTGCTTTTGTGTGCCCCTCAACTTCAATCCAGTGATGCATTTTTTTTGGTTTGGGAGTCCTTGTACACTCCCAAGCCAAATGACATGTTTTGGTGTTTCACAATTTGCCCCCGCTTGCTTCCAATTTCTTTTGTGTGCTTTTAAGTGCCCCTCAAGTTCAACCCAGTCATGCATTCTTTTTGGTTTGGGAGTCCTTCAACACTCCCAAACGAAATGACTTGTTGTTGTGCTTCACAATTTGGCACCCCTTGTTTCCAATTTATTTTGTGTGCTTTTGTGTGCCCCTCAACATCAATCCAGTGATGCATTTTTTTTGGTTTGGGAGTCCTTCTACACTCCCAAACGAAATGACTTGTTTTGGTGTTTCACAATTCGGCCCCCCTTGTTTCCAATTTATTTTGTGTGCTTTTGTGTGCCCCTCAACTTCAACCCAGTCATGCATTTTTTTTGGTTTGAAAGTCCTTCAACACTCCCAAATGAAATGACTTGTTCTTGGGCTTCACAATTTGGCCCCCCTTGTTTCCAATTTATTTTGGGTGGTTTTGTGTGCCCCTCAACTTCAATCCAGTCATGCAATTTCTTTGGTTTTGGAGACCTTCAGTACTCCCAAATGAAATGACTTGTTGTTGTGCTTCACAATTTGGCCCCCCTTGTTTCCAATTTCTTTTGTGTGCTTTTGTGTGCCCCTCAACTTCAACCCAGTCATGCATTTTTTTCGGTTTGGGAGTCCTTCTACACTCCCATACGAAATGACTTGGTTTGGTGTTTCACAATTTGGCCCCCCTTGTTTCCGATTTATTTTGTGTGCTTTTGTGTGCCCCTCAACTTCAATCCAGTGATGCTTTTTTTTTGGTTTGGGAGTCCTTCAACACTCCCAAATGAAATGACTTGTTGTTGTGCTTCACAATTTGGCACCCCTTGTTTTCAATTTATTTTCGGTGCTTTTGTGTGCCCCTCAACGTCAACCCAGTCATGCATTTTTTTTTGGTTTGGGAGTCCTTCTACACTCCCAAACGAAATGAATTGTTTTGGTGTTTCACAATTTGGCACCCCTTGTTTCCAATTTATTTTGTGTGCTTTTGTGTGCCCCTCAACTTCAATCCAGTGATGCATTTTTTTTGGTTTGGGAGTCCTTCTACACTCCCAAACGAAATGACTTGTTTTGGTTTTTCACCATTTGGCCCTCCTTGTTCCCAATTTATTTTGTCTGCTTTTGTGTGCACCTCAATCTCAACCCAGTCAAGCATTTTTTTTGGTTTGGGAGTCCTTCAACACTCCCAAATGAAATGACTTGTTTTGGTGTTTCACAATTTGGCACCCCTTGTTTCCAATTTATTTTGGGTGTTTTTTTGTGCCCCTCAACTTCAATCCAGTGATGCATTTTTTTTGGTTTGGGAGTCCTTCTACACTCCCAAACGATATGACGTGTTTTGGTGTTTCACAATTTGGCACCCCTTGTTTCCAATTTCTTTTGGGTGCTTTTGTGTGCCCCTCAACGTCAACCCAGTCATGCATTTTTTTTGGTTTGAGAGTCCTTCTACACTCCCAAACGAAATGACTTGTTGTTGTACTTCACAATTTGCCCCCGCTTGTTTCCAATTTATTTTGTGTGCTTTTGTGTGCCCCTCAACTTCAATCCAGTGATGCATTTTTTTTGGTTTGGGAGTCCTTGTACACTCCCAAGCCAAATGACATGTTTTGGTGTTTCACAATTTGCCCCCGCTTGCTTCCAATTTATTTTGTGTGCTTTTGTGTGCCCCTCAAGTTCAACCCAGTCATGCATTCTTTTTGGTTTGGGAGTCCTTCAACACTCCCAAACGAAATGACTTGTTGTTGTGCTTCACAATTTGGCACCCCTTGTTTCCAATTTATTTTGTGTGCTTTTGTGTGCCCCTCAACGTCAACCCAATCATGCATTTTTTTTTGGTTTGGGAGTCCTTCTACACTCCCAAACGAAATGAAGTGTTTTGGTGTTTCTTAATTGGGCACCCCTTGTTTCCAATTTATTTTCTGTGCTTTTGTGTGCCCCTCAACTTCAATCCAATGATGCATTTTTTTTGGTTTGGGAGTCCTTCTACAATCCCATACGAAATGACATGCTTTGGTGTTTCACAATTTGGCCCCCCTTGTTCCCAATTTATTTTTGTGCTTTTGTGTGCCCCTCAACTTCAATCTAGTGATGCATTTTTTTTGGTTTGGGTGTCCTTCTACACTCCCAAACGAAATGACTTGTTTTGGTGTTTCACCATTTGGCCCCCCTTGTTTCCAATTTATTTTAGGTGCTTTTGTGTGCCCCTCAACTTCAACCGGTCATGCATTCTTTTTGGTTTCGGAGTCCTTCAACACTCCCAAACGAAATGACTTGTTGTTGTGCTTCACAATTTGGCCCCGCTTGTTTCCAATTTATTTTGTGTGCTTTTGTGTGCCCCTCAACTTCAATCCAGTGATGCATTTTTTTTGGTTTGGGAGTCCTTCTACACTCCCAAGCAAAATGACATGTTTTGGTGTTTCACAATTTGCCCCCGCTTTTTTCCAATTTATTTTGTGTGCTTTTGTGTGCCCCTCAAGTTCAACCCAGTCATGCATTTTTTTTGGTTTGGGAGCCCTTCAACACTCCCAAATGAAATGACTTGTTGTTGTGCTTTACAATTTGGCACCCCTTGTTTCCAATTTCTTTTGGGTGCTTTTGTGTGCCCCTCAACGTCAACCCAGTCATGCATTTTTTTCTGGTTTGGGAGTCCTTCTACACTCCCAAACGAAATGACTTGTTTTGGTGTTTCACAATTTGGCTACCCTTGTTTCCAATTTATTCTGTGTGCTTTTGTGTGCCCCTCAACTTCAATCCAGTGATGCATTTTTTTTGGTTTGGGAGTCCTTCTACACTCCCAAACGAAATGACTTGTTTTGGTGTTTCACCATTTGGCCCCCCTTGTTCCCAGTTTATTTTGTGTGCTTTTGTGTACCCCTCAATCTCAACCCAGTCATGCATTTTTTTTGGTTTCGGAGTCCTTCAACACTCCCAAATGAAATGACTTGTTTTGGTGTTTCACAATTTGGCACCCCTTGTTTCCAATTTATTTTGTGTGCTTTTGTGTGCCCCTCAACTTCAATCCAGTGATGCATTTTTTTTGGTTTGGGAGTCCTTCTACACTCCCAAACGAAATGACTTGTTTTGGTGTTTCACAATTTGGCACCCCTTGTTTCCAATTTATTCTGTGTGCTTTTGTGTGCCCCTCAACTTCAATCCAGTGTTGCTTTTTTTTTGGTTTGGGAGTCCTTCAACACTCTCAAACGAAATGACTTGTTGTTGTGCTTCACAATTTGGCACCCCTTGTTTCCAATTTATTTTGGGTGCTTTTGTGTGCCCCTCAACGTCAACCCAATCATGCATTTTTTTTTGGTTTGGGAGTCCTTCTACACTCCCAAACGAAATGAAGTGTTTTGGTGTTTCACAATTTGGCACCCCTTGTTCCCAGTTTATTTTGTGTGCTTTTGTGTGCCCCTCAACTTCAATCCAGTGATGCTTTTTTTTTGGTTTGGGAGTCCTTCAACACTCCCAAATGAAATGACTTGTTTTTGGGCTTCACAATTTGGCCCCCCTTGTTTCCAATTTATTTTGGGTGGTTTTGTGTGCCCCTCAACTTCAATCCAGTCATGCATTCTCTTTGGTTTTGGAGACCTTCAGTACTCCCAAATGAAATGACTTGTTGTTGTGCTTCACAATTTGGCCCCCCTTGTTTCCAATTTCTTTTGTGTGCTTTTGTGTGCCCCTCAACTCCACCCCAGTCATGCATTTTTTTCGGTTTGGGAGTCCTTCTACACTCCCATACGAAATGACTTGGTTTGGTGTTTCACAATTTGGCCCCCCTTGTTTCCGATTTATTTTGTGTGCTTTTGTGTGCCCCTCAACTTCAATCCAGTGATGCTTTTTTTTTGGTTTGGGAGTCCTTCAACACTCCCAAACGAAATGACTTGTTGTTGTGCTTCACAATTTGGCACCCCTTGTTTCCAATTTATTTTGTGTGCTTTTGTGTGCCCCTCAACATCAATCCAGTGATGCATTTTTTTTTGGTTTGGGAGTCCTTCTACACTCCCAAACAAAATGAATTGTTTTGGTGTTTCACAATTTGGCACCCCTTGTTTCCAATTTATTTTGTGTGCTTTTGTGTGCCCCTCAACTTCAATCCAGTGATGCATTTTTTTTGGTTTGGGAGTCCTTCTACACTCCCAAACGAAATGAATTGTTTTGGTTTTTCACCATTTGGCCCTCCTTGTTCCCAATTTATTTTGTCTGCTTTTGTGTGCACCTCAATCTCAACCCAGTCAAGCATTTTTTTTGGTTTGGGAGTCCTTCAACACTCCCAAATGAAATGACTTGTTTTGGTGTTTCACAATTTGGCACCCCTTGTTTCCAATTTATTTTGGGTGTTTTTTTGTGCCCCTCAACTTCAATCCAGTGATGCATTTTTTTTGGTTTGGGAGTCCTTCTACACTCCCAAACGATATGACGTGTTTTGGTGTTTCACAATTTGGCACCCCTTGTTTCCAATTTCTTTTGGGTGCTTTTGTGTGCCCCTCAACGTCAACCCAGTCATGCATTTTTTTTGGTTTGAGAGTCCTTCTACACTCCCAAACGAAATGACTTGTTGTTGTACTTCACAATTTGCCCCCGCTTGTTTCCAATTTATTTTGTGTGCTTTTGTGTGCCCCTCAACTTCAATCCAGTGATGCATTTTTTTTGGTTTGGGAGTCCTTCTACACTCCCAAACGAAATGACTTGTTTTGGTGTTTCAGAATTTGGCACCCCTTGTTTCCAATTTATTTTCTGTGCTTTTGTGTGCCCCTCAACATCAATCCAGTGATGCATTTTTTTTGGTTTGGGAGTCCTTGTACACTCCCAAGCCAAATGACATGTTTCGGTGTTTCACAATTTGCCCCCGCTTGCTTCCAATTTATTTTGTGTGCTTTTGTGTGCCCCTCAAGTTCAACCCAGTCATGCATTCTTTTTGGTTTGGGAGTCCTTCAACACTCCCAAACGAAATGACTTGTTGTTGTGCTTCACAATTTGGCACCCCTTGTTTCCAATTTATTTTGTGTGGTTTTGTGTGCCCCTCAACAGCAATCCAGTGATGCATTTTTTTTGGTTTGGGAGTCCTTCTACACTCCCAAACGAAATGACTTGTTTTGGTGTTTCACAATTCGGCCCCCCTTGTTTCCAATTTATTTTGTGTGCTTTTGTGTGCCCCTCAACTTCAACCCAGTCATGCATTTTTTTTGGTTTCGGAGTCCTTCAACACTCCCAAACGAAATGACTTGTTGTTGTGCTTCACAATTTAGCACCGCTTGTTTCCAATTTATTTTGGGTGCTTTTGTGTGCCCCTCAAGTTCAACCCAGTCATGCATTTTTTTTGGTTTCGGAGTCCTTCAACACTCCCAAATGAAATGACTTGTTGTTGTGCTTCACAATTTGGCACCCCTTGTTTCCAATTTCTTTTGGGTGCTTTTGTGTGCCCCTCAACGTCAACCCAGTCATGCATTTTTTTCTGGTTTGGGAGTCCTTCTACACTCCCAAACGAAATGAATTGTTTTGGTGTTTCACAATTTGGCACCCCTTGTTTCCAATTTATTCTGTGTGCTTTTGTGTGCCCCTCAACTTCAATCCAGTGATGCATTTTTTTTGGTTTGGGAGTCCTTCTACACTTCCAAACGAAATGACTTGTTTTGGTGTTTCACCATTTGGCCCCCCTTGTTCTTAGTTTATTTTGTGTGCTTTTGTGTACCCCTCAATCTCAACCCAGTCATGCATTTTTTTTGGTTTCGGAGTCCTTCAACACTCCCAAATGAAATGACTTGTTTTGGTGTTTCACAATTTGGCACCCCTTGTTTCCAATTTATTTTGTGTGCTTTTGTGTGCCCCTCAACATCAATCCAGTGATGCATTTTTTTTGGTTTGGGAGTCCTTCTACACTCCCAAACGAAATGACTTGTTTTGGTGTTTCACAATTTGGCACCCCTTGTTTCCAATATATTTTGTCTGCTTTTGTGTGCCCCTCAACTTCAATCCAGTGTTGCTTTTTTTTTGGTTTGGGAGTCCTTCAACACTCTCAAACGAAATGACTTATTGTTGTGCTTCACAATTTGGCACCCCTTGTTTCCAATTTCTTTTGGGTGCTTTTGTGTGCCCCTCAACTTCAATCCAGTGATGCATTTTTTTTGGTTTGGGAGTCCTTCTACACTCCCAAACGAAATGACTTGTTTTGGTGTTTCACCATTTGGCCCCCCTTGTTCCCAGTTTATTTTGTGTGCTTTTGTGTACCCCTCAATCTCAACCCAGTCATGCATTGTTTTTGGTTTCGGAGTCCTTCAACACTCCCAAATGAAATGACTTGTTTTGGTTTTTCACCATTTGGCACCCCTTGTTTCCAATTTATTTTGTGTGCTTTTGTGTGCCCCTCAACTTCAACCCAGTCATGCATTTTTTTTGGTTTGAAAGTCCTTCAACACTCCCAAATGAAATGACTTGTTCTTGGGCTTCACAATTTGGCCCCCCTTGTTTCCAATTTATTTTGGGTGGTTTTGTGTGCCCCTCAACTTCAATCCAGTCATGCAGTTTCTTTGGTTTTGGAGACCTTCAGTACTCCCAAATGAAATGACTTGTTGTTGTGCTTCACAATTTGGCCCCCCTTGTTTCCAATTTCTTTTGTGTGCTTTTGTGTGCCCCTCAACTTCAACCCAGTCATGCCTTTTTTTCGGTTTGGGAGTCCTTCTACACTCCCATACGAAATGACTTGGTTTGGTGTTTCACAATTTGGCCCCCCTTGTTTCCGATTTATTTTGTGTGCTTTTGTGTGCCCCTCAACTTCAATCCAGTGATGCTTTTTTTTTGGTTTGGGAGTCCTTCAACACTCCCAAATGAAATGACTTGTTTTGGTGTTTCACAATTTGGCACCCCTTGTTTCCAATTTATTTTGTGTGCTTTTGTGTGCCCCTCAACTTCAATCCAGTGATGCATTTTTTTTGGTTTGGGAGTCCTTCTACACTCCCATACGAAATGACTTGTTGTTGTGCTTCACAATTTGGCACCCCTTGTTTTCAATTTATTTTGTGTGCTTTTGTGTGCCCCTCAACGTCAACCCAGTCATGCATTTTTTTTTGGTTTGGGAGTCCTTCTACACTCCCAAACGAAATGAATTGTTTTGGTGTTTCACAATTTGGCACCCCTTGTTTCCAATTTATTTTGTGTGCTTTTGTGTGCCCCTCAACTTCAATCCAGTGATGCATTTTTTTTGGTTTGGGAGTCCTTGTACACTCCCAAACGAAATGACTTGTTTTGGTTTTTCACCATTTGGCCCTCCTTGTTCCCAATTTATTTTGTCTGCTTTTGTGTGCCCCTCAATCTCAACCCAGTCAAGCATTTTTTTTGGTTTGGGAGTCCTTCAACACTCCCAAATGAAATGACTTGTTTTGGTGTGTCACAATTTGGCACCCCTTGTTTCCAATTTATTTTGGGTGTTTTTTTGTGCCCCTCAACTTCAATCCAGTGATGCATTTTTTTTGGTTTGGGAGTCCTTCTACACTCCCAAACGATATGACGTGTTTTGGTGTTTCACAATTTGGCACCCCTTGTTTCCAATTTATTTTGTGTGCTTTTGTGTGCCCCTCAACGTCAACCCAGTCATGCATTTTTTTTGGTTTGAGAGTCCTTCTACACTCCCAAATGAAATGACTTGTTTTGGTGTTTCACAATTTGGCCCCCGCTTGTTTCCAATTTATTTTGTGTGCTTTTGTGTGCCCCTCAACATCAATCCAGTGATGCATTTTTTTTGGTTTGGGAGTCCTTCTACACTCCCAAACGAAATGACTTGTTTTGGTGTTTCACCATTTGGCCCCCCTTGTTCCCAGTTTATTTTGTGTGCTTTTGTGTACCCCTCAATCTCAACCCAGTCATGCATTTTTTTTGGTTTGGAAGTCCTTCAACACTCCCAAATGAAATGACTTGTTTTGGTGTTTTACAATTTGGCACCCCTTGTTTCCAATTTATTCTGTGTGCTTTTGTGTGCCCCTCAACTTCAATCCAGTGATGCATTTTTTTTGGTTTGGGAGTCCTTCTACACTCCCAAACGAAATGACTTGTTTTGGTGTTTCACCATTTGGCCCCCCTTGTTCCCAGTTTATTTTGTGTGCTTTTGTGTACCCCTCAATCTCAACCCAGTCATGCATTTTTTTTGGTTTCGGAGTCCTTCAACACTCCCAAATGAAATGACTTGTTTTGGTGTTTCACAATTTGGCACCCCTTGTTTCCAATTTATTTTGTGTGCTTTTGTGTGCCCCTCAACATCAATCCAGTGTTGCTTTTCTTTTGGTTTGCGAGTCCTTCTACACTCCCAAACGAAATGACTTGTTTTGGTGTTTCACCATTTGGCCCTCCTTGTTCCCAGTTTATTTTGTGTGCTTTTGTGTACCCCTCAATCTCAACCCAGTCATGCATTTTTTTTGGTTTCGGAGTCCTTCAACACTCCCAAATGAAATGACTTGTTGTTGTGCTTCACAATTTGGCACCCCTTGTTTCCAATTTATTTCCTGTGCTTTTGTGTGCCCCTCAACTTCAATCCAGTGATGCATTTTTTTTGGTTTGGGAGTCCTTCTACACTCCCAAACGAAATGACTTGTTTTGGTGTTTCACAATTTGGCCCTCCTTGTTCCCAATTTATTTTGTCTGCTTTTGTGTGCCCCTCAATCTCAACCCAGTCAAGCATTTTTTTTGGTTTCGGAGTCCTTCAACACTCCCAAATGAAATGACTTGTTTTTGTGTTTCACAATTTGGCACCCCTTGTTTCCAATTTATTTTCTGTGCTTTTGTGTGCCCCTCAACATCAATCCAGTGATGCATTTTTTTTGGTTTGGGAGTCCTTCTACACTCCCAAACGAAATGACTTGTTTTGGTGTTTCAGAATTTGGCACCCCTTGTTTCCAATTTATTTTCTGTGCTTTTGTGTGCCCCTCAACATCAATCCAGTGATGCATTTTTTTTGGTTTGGGAGTCCTTCTACACTCCCAAACGAAATGACTTGTTTTGGTGTTTCACAATTTGGCCCCCCTTGTTCCCAGTTTATTTTGTGTGCTTTTGTGTACCCCTCAATCTCAACCCAGTCATGCATTTTTTTTGGTTTCGGAGTCCTTCAACACTCCCAAATGAAATGACTTGTTTTGGTGTTTCACAATTTGGCACCCCTTGTTTCCAATTTATTTTGTGTGCTTTTGTGTGCCCCTCAACATCAATCCAGTGTTGCTTTTCTTTTGGTTTGGGAGTCCTTCTACACTCCCAAACGAAATGACTTGTTTTGGTGTTTCACCATTTGGCCCTCCTTGTTCCCAGATTATTTTGTGTGCTTTTGTGTACCCCTCAATCTCAACCCAGTCATGCATTTTTTTTGGTTTCGGAGTCCTTCAACACTCCCAAATGAAATGACTTGTTGTTGTGCTTCACAATTTGGCACCCCTTGTTTCCAATTTATTTCCTGTGCTTTTGTGTGCCCCTCAACTTCAATCCAGTGATGCATTTTTTTTGGTTTGGGAGTCCTTCTACACTCCCAAACGAAATGACTTGTTTTGGTGTTTCACAATTTGGCCCTCCTTGTTCCCAATTTATTTTGTCTGCTTTTGTGTGCCCCTCAATCTCAACCCAGTCAAGCATTTTTTTTGGTTTCGGAGTCCTTCAACACTCCCAAATGAAATGACTTGTTGTTAAGCTTCACAATTTGGCACCCCTTGTTTCCAATTTATTTTGTGTGCTTTTGTGTGCCCCTCAACATCAATCCAGTGATGCATTTTTTTTGGTTTGGGAGTCCTTCTACACTCCCAAACGAAATGACTTGTTTTGGTGTTTCACAATTTGGCCCCCCTTGTTCCCAGTTTATTTTGTGTGCTTTTGTGTACCCCTCAATCTCAACCCAGTCATGCATTTTTTTTGGTTTCGGAGTCCTTCAACACTCCCAAATGAAATGACTTGTTTTGGTGTTTCACAATTTGGCACCCCTTGTTTCCAATTTATTTTGTGTGCTTTTGTGTGCCCCTGAACATCAATCCAGTGTTGCTTTTCTTTTGGTTTGGGAGTCCTTCTACACTCCCAAACGAAATGACTTGTTTTGGTGTTTCACCATTTGGCCCTCCTTGTTCCCAGTTTATTTTGTGTGCTTTTGTGTACCTCTCAATCTCAACCCAGTCATGCATTTTTTTTGGTTTCGGAGTCCTTCAACACTCCCAAATGAAATGACTTGTTGTTGTGCTTCACAATTTGCCACCCCATGTTTCCAATTTATTTTGTGTGCTTTTGTGTGCCCCTCAACTTCAATCCAGTGATGCATTTTTTTTGGTTTGGGAGTCCTTCTACACTCCCAAACGAAATGACTTGTTTTGGTGTTTCACCATTTGGCCCCGCTTGTTTCCAATTTATTTTGTGTGCTTTTGTGTGCCCCTCAACTTCATTCCAGTGATGCATTTTTTTGGGTTTGGGAGTCCTTCTACACTCCCAAGCAAAATGACATGTTTTGGTGGTTCACAATTTGCCCCCGCTTGCTTCTAATTTATTTTGTGTGCTTTTGTGTGCCCCTCAACGTCAACCCAGTCATGCATTTTTTTTTGGTTTGGGAGTCCTTCTACACTCCCAAACGAAATGAATTGTTTTGGTGTTTCACAATTTGGCACCCCTTGTTTCCAATTTATTTTGTGTGCTTTTGTGTGCCCCTCAACTTCAATCCAGTGATGCATTTTTTTTGGTTTGGGAGTCCTTCTACACTCCCAAACGAAATGACTTGTTTTGGTGTTTCACCATTTGGCCCTCCTTGTTCCCAGTTTATTTTGTGTGCTTTTGTGTACCCCTCAATCTCAACCCAGTCATGCATTTTTTTTGGTTTCGGAGTCCTTCAACACTCCCAAATGAGATGACTTGTTTTGGTGTGTCACAATTTGGCACCCCTTGTTTCCAATTTATTTTGTGTGCTTTTGTGTGCCCCTCAACTTCAATCCAGTGATGCATTTTTTTTGGTTTGGGAGTCCTTCTACACTCCCAAACGAAATGACTTGTTTTGGTGTTTCACAATTTGGCACCCCTTGTTTCCAATTTATTTTCTGTGCTTTTGTGTGCCCCTCAACTTCAATCCAGTGATGCATTTTTTTTGGTTTCGGAGTCCTTCAACACTCCTAAACGAAATGACTTGTTGTTGTGCTTCACAATTTGGCACCCCATGTTTCCAATTTATTTTGTGTGCTTTTGTGTGCCCCTCAACTTCAATCCAGTGATGCAATTTTTTGGTTTGGGAGTCCTTCTACACTCCCAAACGAAATGACTTGTTTTGGTGTTTCACAATTTGGCCCCCCTTGTTTCCAATTTATTTTGTGTGCTTTTGTGTGCCCCTCAAGTTTAAACCAGTCATGCATTCTTTTTGGTTTCGGAGTCCTTCAACACTCCCAAACGAAATGAATTGTTTTGGTGGTTCACAATTTGCCCCCGCTTGCTTCTAATTTATTTTGTGTGCTTTTGTGTGCCCCTCAACGTCAATCCAGTCATGCATTTTTTTTTGGTTTGGGAGTCCTTCTACACTCCCAAACGAAATGAATTGTTTTGGTGTTTCACAATTTGGCACCCCTTGTTTCCAATTTATTTTGTGTGCTTTTGTGTGCCCCTCAACTTCAATCCAGTGATGCATTTTTTTTGGTTTGGGAGTCCTTCTACACTCCCAAACGAAATGACATGTTTTGGTGTTTCACCATTTGGCCCTCCTTGTTCCCAGTTTATTTTGTGTGCGTTTGTGTACCCCTCAATCTCAACCCAGTCATGCATTTTTTTTGGTTTCGGAGTCCTTCAACACTCCCAAATGAGATGACTTGTTTTGGTGTGTCACAATTTGGCACCCCTTGTTTCCAATTTATTTTGTGTGCTTTTGTGTGCCCCTCAACTTCAATCCAGTGATGCATTTTTTTTGGTTTGGGAGTCCTTCTACACTCCCAAACGAAATGACTTGTTTTGGTGTTTCACAATTTGGCACCCCTTGTTTCCAATTTATTTTCTGTGCTTTTGTGTGCCCCTCAACTTCAATCCAGTGATGCATTTTTTTTGGTTTTGGAGTCCTTCAACACTCCTAAACGAAATGACTTGTTGTTGTGCTTCACAATTTGGCACCCCATGTTTCCAATTTATTTTGTGTGCTTTTGTGTGCCCCTCAACTTCAATCCAGTGATGCAATTTTTTGGTTTGGGAGTCCTTCTACACTCCCAAACGAAATGACTTGTTTTGGTGTTTCACAATTTGGCCCCCCTTGTTTCCAATTTATTTTGTGTGCTTTTGTGTGCCCCTCAAGTTTAAACCAGTCATGCATTTTTTTTGGTTTCGGAGTCCTTCAACACTCCCAAACGAAATGAATTGTTTTTGTGTTTCACAATTTGGCACCCCTTGTTTCCAATTTATTTTCTGTGCTTTTGTGTGCCCCTCAACTTCAATCCAGTGATGCATTTTTTTTGGTTTGGGAGTCCTTCTACACTCTCAAACGAAATGAGTTGTTTTGTTGTTTCACAATTTGGCACCCCTTGTTTCCAATTTATTTTCTGTGCTTTTGTGTGCCCCTCAACAACAATCCAGTGTTGCTTTTTTTTTGGTTTGGGAGTCCTTCTACACTCCCAAACGAAATGACTTGTTTTGGTGTTTCACCATTTGGCCCTCCTTGTTCCCAGTTTATTTTGTGTGCTTTTGTGTACCCCTCAATCTCAACCCAGTCATGCATTTTTTTTGGTTTCGGAGTCCTTCAACACTCCCAAATGAAATGACTTGTTTTGGTGTTTCACAATTTGGCACCCCTTGTTTCCAATTTATTTTGTGTGCTTTTGTGTGCCCCTGAACATCAATCCAGTGTTGCTTTTCTTTTGGTTTGGGAGTCCTTCTACACTCCCAAACGAAATGACTTGTTTTGGTGTTTCACCATTTGGCCCTCCTTGTTCCCAGTTTATTTTGTGTGCTTTTGTGTACCTCTCAATCTCAACCCAGTCATGCATTTTTTTTGGTTTCGGAGTCCTTCAACACTCCCAAATGAAATGACTTGTTGTTGTGCTTCACAATTTGCCACCCCATGTTTCCAATTTATTTTGTGTGCTTTTGTGTGCCCCTCAACTTCAATCCAGTGATGCATTTTTTTTGGTTTGGGAGTCCTTCTACACTCCCAAACGAAATGACTTGTTTTGGTGTTTCACCATTTGGCCCCGCTTGTTTCCAATTTATTTTGTGTGCTTTTGTGTGCCCCTCAACTTCATTCCAGTGATGCATTTTTTTGGGTTTGGGAGTCCTTCTACACTCCCAAGCAAAATGACATGTTTTGGTGGTTCACAATTTGCCCCCGCTTGCTTCTAATTTATTTTGTGTGCTTTTGTGTGCCCCTCAACGTCAACCCAGTCATGCATTTTTTTTTGGTTTGGGAGTCCTTCTACACTCCCAACCGAAATGAATTGTTTTGGTGTTTCACAATTTGGCACCCCTTGTTTCCAATTTATTTTGTGTGCTTTTGTGTGCCCCTCAACTTCAATCCAGTGATGCATTTTTTTTGGTTTGGGAGTCCTTCTACACTCCCAAACGAAATGACTTGTTTTGGTGTTTCACCATTTGGCCCTCCTTGTTCCCAGTTTATTTTGTGTGCTTTTGTGTACCCCTCAATCTCAACCCAGTCATGCATTTTTTTTGGTTTCGGAGTCCTTCAACACTCCCAAATGAAATGACTTGTTTTGGTGTGTCACAATTTGGCACCCCTTGTTTCCAATTTATTTTGTGTGCTTTTGTGTGCCCCTCAACTTCAATCCAGTGATGCATTTTTTTTGGTTTGGGAGTCCTTCTACACTCCCAAACGAAATGACTTGTTTTGGTGTTTCACAATTTGGCACCCCTTGTTTCCAATTTATTTTCTGTGCTTTTGTGTGCCCCTCAACTTCAATCCAGTGATGCAATTTTTTGGTTTGGGAGTCCTTCTACACTCCCAAACGAAATGACTTGTTTTGGTGTTTCACAATTTGGCCCCCCTTGTTTCCAATTTATTTTGTGTGCTTTTGTGTGCCCCTCAAGTTTAAACCAGTCATGCATTTTTTTTGGTTTCGGAGTCCTTCAACACTCCCAAACGAAATGAATTGTTTTTGTGTTTCACAATTTGGCACCCCTTGTTTCCAATTTATTTTCTGTGCTTTTGTGTGCCCCTCAACTTCAATCCAGTGATGCATTTTTTTTGGTTTGGGAGTCCTTCTACACTCTCAAACGAAATGAGTTGTTTTGTTGTTTCACAATTTGGCACCCCTTGTTTCCAATTTATTTTCTGTGCTTTTGTGTGCCCCTCAACAACAATCCAGTGTCGCTTTTTTTTTGGTTTGGGAGTCCTTCTACACTCCCAAACGAAATGACTTGTTTTGGTGTTTCACCATTTGGCCCTCCTTGTTCCCAGTTTATTTTGTGTGCTTTTGTGTACCCCTCAATCTCAACCCAGTCATGCATTTTTTTTGGTTTGGGAGTCCTTCTACACTCCCAAACGAAATGACTTGTTTTGGTGTTTCACCATTTGGCCCTCCTTGTTTCCAATTTATTTTGTGTGCTTTTGTGTGCCCCTCAACTTCAATCCAGTGATGCATTTTTTTTGGTTTCGGAGTCCTTCAACACTCCCAAACGAAATGACTTGTTGTTGTGCTTGACAATTTGGCACCCCTTGTTTCCAATTTGTTTTGGGTGCTTTTTTGTGCCCCTCAACTTCAATCTAGTGATGCACTCTTCTTGGTTTGGGAGTCCTTCTACACTCCCAAATGAAATGACTTGTTGTTGTGCTTCACGATTTGGCACCCCTTGTTTCCAATTTATTTTTTGTGCTTTTGTGTGCCCCTCAACTTCAATCCAGTGATGCTTTTTTTTTGGTTTGGGAGTCCTTCTACACTCCCAAACGAAATGACTTGTTTGGGTGTTTCACAATTTGGCCCTCCTTGTTCCCAGTTTATTTTGTGTGCTTTTGTGTACCCCTCAATCTCAACCCAGTCATGCATTTTTTTTGGTTTGGAAGTCCTTGAACACTCTCAAATGAAATGACTTGTTGTTGTGCTTCACAATTTGGCACCCCTTGTTTCCAATTTATTTTGGGTGTTTTTTTGTGCCCCTCAACTTCAATCCAGTGATGCATTTTTTTTGGTTTGGGAGTCCTTCTACACTCCCAAACGAAATGACTTGTTGTTAAGCTTCACAATTTGGCACCCCTTGTTTCCAATTTATTTTGTGTGCTTTTGTGTGCCCCTCAACGTCAATCCAGTCATGCATTTTTTTTGGTTTGGGAGTCCTTCTACACTCCCAAACGAAATGACTTGTTTTGGTGTTTCACAATTTGGCCCCCCTTGTTTCCAATTTATTTTGTGTGCTTTTGTGTGCCCCTCAACTTTAATCCAGTCATGCATTTTTTTGGTTTGGGAGTCTTTCTACATTCCCAAACGAAATAACTTGTTGTTGTGCTCCACAATTTGGCCCTCCTTGTTCCCAATTTGTTTTGTGTGCTTTTGTGTGCCCCTCAACTTCAACCCAGTCATGCATTTTTTTTGGTTTGGGAGTCCTTCAATACTCCCAAATGAAATGACTTTTTTTGGTGTTTCACAATTTGGCACCCCTTGTTTCCAATTTATTTTCTGTGCTTTTCTGTGCCCCTCAATTTTAATCAAGTGATGCTTTTTTTTTGGTTTGGGAGTCCTTCTACACTCCCAAACGAAATGACTTGTTTTGGTGTTTCACCATTTGGCCCTCCTTGTTCCCAATTTATTTTGACTGCTTTTGTGTGCCCCTCAATCTCAACCCAGTCATGCATTTTTTTTCGTTTGGGAGTCCTTCAACACTCCCAAATGAAATGACTT
Source organism: Antitrichia curtipendula (assembly GCA_951230915.1). Classification (NCBI taxonomy): domain Eukaryota; kingdom Viridiplantae; phylum Streptophyta; class Bryopsida; order Hypnales; family Leucodontaceae; genus Antitrichia; species Antitrichia curtipendula. The sequence continues at coordinate 29,906,513 of OX579636.1, read as the reverse complement.
GTTGGTGTGCTTCAGAATTTAGCAGCCCTTGTTTCCAATTTATTTTGGGTGCTTTTGTGTGCCCCTCAACGTCAAACCAGTCATGCATTTTTTTTGGTTTGGGAGTCCTTCAACACTCCCAAATGAAATGACTTGTTTTGGTGTTTCACAATTTGGCATCCCTTGTTTCCAATTTATTTTCTGTGCTTTTGTGTGCCCCTCAACTTCAATCCATTGATGCATTTTTTTTGGTTTCGGAGTCCTTCAACACTCCCAAACGAAATGACTTGTTGCTGTGTTTCACAATTTGGCACCCCAGGTTTCCAATTTATTTTGTGTGCTTTTGTGTGCCCCTCAACTTCAATCGAGTGATGCTTTTTTTTTGGTTTGGGAGTCCTTCTACACTCCCAAACGAAATGACTTGTTTTGGTGCTTCACAATTTGGCACCCCTTGTTTCCAATTTATTTTCTGTGCTTTTCTGTGCCCCTCAATTTTAATCTAGTGATGCTTTTTTTTTGGTTTGGGAGTCTTTCTACACTCCCAAACAAAATGACTTGTTGTTGTGCTTCACAATTTGGCCCTCCTTGTTCCCAATTTACTTTGTGTGCTTACGTGTGCCCCTCAATCTCAAACTAATCATGCATTTTTTTTGGTTTCGGAGTCCTTCAACACTCCCAAATGAAATGACTTGTTGTTGTGCTTCACAATTTGGCACCCCTTGTTTCCAATTTATTTTCTGTGCTTTTGTGTGCCCCACAACTTCAATCCAGTGATGCATTTTTTTTGGTTTGGGAGTCCTTCTACAATCCCATACGAAATGACATGCTTTGGTGTTTCACAATTTGGCCCCCCTTGTTCCCAATTTATTTTGTGTGCTTTTGTGTGCCCCTCAACTTCAATCCAGTGATGCATTTTTTTTGGTTTGGGAGTCCATCTACACTCCCAAATGAAATGACTTGTTTTGGTGTTTCACTATTTGGCCCCCCTTGTTTCCAATTTATTTTAGGTGCTTTTGTGTGCCCCTCAACTTCAACCGGTCATGCATTTTTTTTGGTTTTGGAGTCCTTCAACACTCCCAAACGAAATGACTTGTTGCTGTGTTTCACAATTTGGCACCCCTTGTTTCCAATTTATTTTGGGTGCTTTTGTGTGCCCCTCAACTTCAATCGAGTGATGCTTTTTTTTTGGTTTGGGGTCCTTCTACACTCCCAAATGAAATGACTTGTTTTGGTGTTTCACAATTTGGCCCTCCTTGTTCCCAATTTATTTTGTGTACTTTTGTGTGCCCCTCAATCTCAACCTAGTCATGCATTTTTTTTGGTTTCGGAGTCCTTCAACACTCCCAAATGAAATGACTTGTTGTTGTGCTTCACAATTTGACATCCCTTGTTTCCAATTTATTTTGTGTGTTTTTGTGTGCCACTCAACTTCAATCGAGTGATGCATTTTTTTTGGTTTGGAAGTCCTTCTACACTCCCAAACGAAATGACTTGTTTTGGTGTTTCACAATTTGGCCCCCCTCCTTCCCAATATATTTTGTGTGCTTTTGTGTGCCCCTCAACTTCAACCCAGTCATGCATTTTTTTTGGTTTGGGAGTCCTTCTACACTCCCAAACGAAATGACTTGTTTTGGTGTTTCTTAATTTGGCCCCCCTTGTTCGCAATTTATTTTGGGTGCTTTTGTGTGCCCCACAACGTTAAACTTGTCATCCATTTTTTTTGGTTTGAAAGTCCTTCAACACTCCCAAATGAAATGACTTGTTGTTGTGCTTCACAATTTGGCCCTCCTTGTTCCCAATTTATTTTGTGTGCTTTTGTGTGCCCCTCAATCTCAAACTAGTCATGCATTTTTTTTGGTTTGGGAGTCCTTCTACACTCCCAAACGAAATGACTTGTTTTGGTGTTTCACCATTTGGCCCTCCTTGTTCCCAATTTATTTTGTCTGCTTTTGTGTGCCCCTCAATCTCAACCCAGTCATGCATTTTTTTTGGTTTGGGAGTCCATCAACACTCCCAAATGAAATGACTTGTTTTGGTGTTTGACAATTTGGCACCCCTTGTTTCCAATTTATTTTGTGTGCTTTTGTATGCCCCTCAACTTCAATCCAGTGATGCATTTTTTTTGGTTTGGGAGTCCATCTACACTCCCAAACGAAATGACTTGTTTTGGTGTTTCACAATTTGGCCCCCCTTGTTTCCAATTTATTTTCTGTGCTTTTGTGTGCCCCACAACTTCAATCCAGTGATGCATTTTTTTTGGTTTGGGAGTCCTTCAACACTCCCAAATGAAATGACTTGTTTTGGTGTTTGACAATTTGGCACCCCTTGTTTCCAATTTATTTTCTGTGCTTTTGTGTGCCCCACAACTTCAATCCAGTGATGCATTTTTTTTGGTTTGGGAGTCCTTCTACAATCCCATACGAAATGACATGCTTTGGTGTTTCACAATTTGGCCCCCCTTGTTCCCAATTTATTTTGTGTGCTTTTGTATGCCCCTCAACTTCAATCCAGTGATGCATTTTTTTTGGTTTCGGAGTCCATCTACACTCCCAAACGAAATGACTTGTTTTGGTGTTTCACAATTTGGCCCCCCTTGTTTCCAATTTATTTTAGGTGCTTTTGTGTGCCCCTCAACTTCAACCGGTCATGCATTTTTTTTGGTTTCGGAGTCCTTCAACACTCCCAAACGAAATGACTTGTTGCTGTGTTTCACAATTTGGCACCCCTTGTTTCCAATTTATTTTGGGTGCTTTTGTGTGCCCCTCAACTTCAATCGAGTGATGCTTTTTTTTTGGTTTGGGAGTCCTTCAACACTCCCAGATGAAATGACTTGTTTTGGTGTTTGACAATTTGGCACCCCTTGTTTCCAATTTATTTTGTGTGCTTTTGTGTGCCCCTCAACTTCAATCCAGTGATGCATTTTTTTTGGTTTGGGAGTCCTTCTACAATCCCATAGGAAATGACATGCTTTGGTGTTTCACAATTTGGCCCCCCTTGTTCCCAATTTATTTTGTGTGCTTTTGTATGCCCCTCAACTTCAATCCAGTGATGCATTTTTTTTGGTTTCGGAGTCCTTCAACACTCCCAAACGAAATGACTTGTTGCTGTGTTTCACAATTTGGCACCCCTTGTTTCCAATTTATTTTGTGTGCTTTTGTGTGCCCCTCAATTTTAATCCAGTGATGCTTTTTTTTTGGTTTGGGAGTCTTTCTACACTCCCAAACAAAATGACTTGTTGTTGTGCTTCACAATTTGGCCCTCCTTGTTCCCAATTTATTTTGTGTGCTTTTGTGTGCCCCTCAATCTCAACCCAGTCATGCATTTTTTTTGGTTTCGGAGTCCTTCAACACTCCCAAATGAAATGACTTGTTTTGGTGTTTGACAATTTGGCACCCCTTGTTTCCAATTTATTTTCTGTGTTTTTGTGTGCCACTCAACTTCAATCCAGTGATGCATTTTTTTTGGTTTGGAAGTCCTTCTACACTCCCAAACGAAATGACTTGTTTTGGTGTTTCACAATTTGGCCCCCCTTGTTCCCAATATATTTTGTGTGCTTTTGTGTGCCCCTCAACTTCAACCCAGTCATGCATTTTTTTTGGTTTGGGAGTCTTTCTACACTCCCAAACAAAATGACTTGTTGTTGTGCTTCACAATTTGGCCCTCCTTGTTCCCAATTTATTTTGTGTGCTTTTGTGTGCCCCTCAATCTCAACCCAGTCATGCATTTTTTTTGGTTTCGGAGTCCTTCAACACTCCCAAATGAAATGACTTGTTTTGGTGTTTGACAATTTGGCACCCCTTGTTTCCAATTTATTTTCTGTGTTTTTGTGTGCCACTCAACTTCAATCCAGTGATGCATTTTTTTTGGTTTGGAAGTCCTTCTACACTCCCAAACGAAATGACTTGTTTTGGTGTTTCACAATTTGGCCCCCCTTGTTCCCAATATATTTTGTGTGCTTTTGTGTGCCCCTCAACTTCAACCCAGTCATGCATTTTTTTTGGTTTGGGAGTCCTTCTACACTCCCAAACGAAATGACTTGTTTTGGTGTTTCTTAATTTGGCCCCCCTTGTTCGCAATTTATTTTGGGTGCTTTTGTGTGCCCCACAACGTTAAACTTGTCATCCATTTTTTTTGGTTTGAAAGTCCTTCAACACTCCCAAATGAAATGACTTGTTGTTGTGCTTCACAATTTGCCACCCCTTGTTTCCAATTTATTTTGTGTGCTTTTGTGTGCCCCTCATTCTCAACCCAGTCATGCATTTTTTTGGGTTTGGGAGTCCTTCAACACTCCCAAATGAAATGACTTGTGTTGGTGTTTCACAATTTGGCCCTCCTTGTTCCCAATTTATTTTGTGTGCTTTTGTGTGCCCCTCAATCTCAACCCAGTCATGCATTTTTTTTGGTTTCGGAGTCCTTCAATACTCCCAAATGAAATGACTTGTTGTTGTGCTTCACAAATTGGCACCCCTTGTTCCTAATTTATTTTGGGTGCTTTTGTGTGCCCCTCAACCTCAACCCTGTGATGCATTTTATTTGGTTTGGGAGTCCTTCTACACTCCCAAACAAAATGACTTATTTTCGTGTTTGTCGCAGTCCGAATTTTTGGTTTTCAGTTGTTTATGTAGAAATCGGAACGGAAACTATCAATTAGTATGTAGATTATGTCTAGAAACAGCAGAGGACGGAAAATTAGGAAAGACAATGAAATAGTGGAGTAGTTCGAACGATCCAATCCTAGTGGTGACACCTAGGAACCGGATTGGAATCGGATCCTTGTCCCGAAGTAGCAGTGAACCGGATTGGGGTTAGAGAATCGGATTGGGGTTTAGACCGGATTGGTGGGACCGGACCGGTAAACGTCATCATGACGGCTTTTAGGTCAGGAGAGACTATAAAAGGCCAGCACCTCCTCAGTCGCACTCCTTTTTCCAAACTCCGTTTGGTGAGAGTGTTTTGTCGCGCTCCTCGTGTTTCGGCGCTGTGTGAGTGTTCGCATGTGTGCGTGAGTGTGCGAGTGTGCGAGGTGTGTTGCAGGGTAGGTTTCCGGTTGCGTACCGATCGCTGTGCAGGTTTCCGGTTGAGATCGGAGAGAGAACGTGAGAACGGGACGTGCGGCTAGGACTGTGTGAGGTAGAATCGGAAAGGACTGTCTTAGATCTAGTCTGTGTCCATGCCGCAATTTAGGCGGAACAGACCAGGCCCATCCACGTCGTCGGCTCCGGTCAAACTCCGGAAGGTCGTTCCGGTTCTCCCTTCAACAGAGGAGGAGATGGAGGTGCTCCGGTTGGATCTCAACCGGATGGGGTGCCAGGGTTTGCTCGACAAACCCTGGGGTTTTAAGGACGAGCGGATGGTGAAGGAGATCCAGGGGAAGTGGACGAACCAGTTCGACAACACGATCCGTTGTGTTCCACATCAATGGACGGAAGAGATCTGGAGGGAGGTTTATAAGTTCCGGGCAGGAGGCCACGGGATGGCAAACCGGAAGGACGAGTACGTCCGGGGCAAGTTCCGAGGAGCGGTCAACCCCAAGGACGGATACGCGGTGGAAGACTGCATCGACGACCGGCACCGGAAACTGTTACAGTTCCTGATCCCGATCCTCCATCCAGAGAAGCCGACAAGGGTGACAATCACCCTCGGCAACACTATTTTCGGTGCCCTGAGCGGTGACCGGAAAGCGGACTGGGCCCGGATCATGTTCGATCTGGTGGCCCAGTTGGCGACGAGGGTCGGAAGGAGTAGGCCGACACCCGTGTGTCCCTACCTCTTCCACCTCTATGAGCAACACCAGCTCCTTTTAGACTCGGAAGAGAAGGAGTGGAAGGCCCAGGAAAATCTCTTGAAATACGGAGAATCGGAAACGGACGAGGAGGAAGAGGAAACCGGATCCGAGACCGAAGAAGAAGAAGAAGATGAAGAAGAGGCGGAGAGGCAACCCAAGCGGCACAAGACGACGTCTCCGACCGGAAGAGGATCTCCACTCGGTGATAAAACCGGAAAGGAGAAGACACCGGAAGGGGAGAAGGTAGGCTGTTCGAAGAAGGGTCCGGTCGACCCGTTCGAGAAGTTGGTGAAGATCCTCGTCGACATCCGCCTGGACTGGGAGGCGAAGAGAATCGCCCTAATCCAGATCGGAGAGTTGGTGCAGGCAACATCGGATAGCAAGTTGCTAGGGAAGGTAGTGGAGTGCATCACCAATCCGGTCGAGATCCGGAAGCAGGAAGCAGAGATCCGTCGACTTCAAGAGGAGGTCGACATGTTAAAGGCGGAAGTGGCCACCTTCAAGGAAGATATGGCCGCCACCCGGATAATGGCGGACGAGACGCAAAAGGTGGCGGAATCGATAAAGGCGACTTTCGGAGAGACCGGAAGCGTGGCAGTCAGGGCCAGACTCTTCGACGAGAAGGTCTTGGAGGAGAAGAAACTATCCGGTACCCGGATAGTCCGGATCCTGACTGACTTCTCCGAGCAGGTGGAGAAGAATTTGGTCTTAGCACGAGGAGCGGCGGACCGGATGGAGGAGTGTACACAGAAGCTGACCGGAACGACAAGGGTCCACCTATCGGACATCTCCATGCCGGAATCGTTTCCGGAAGTGCCACACCCAAGGGAAGGAAGGGACCAGACTCCGCAGTCAAAGCCGAGTCAGCCTTCCCAGACCGCGCCGATCAACATCGAAGACTCTCCCGGTTCTGACATGCCAAATCCGATGGCCGGAGAGCGGAACAGGAACTTGGAAGAAGTCTTCGAGCAATTGGAGGCGGAGCCTGTGAGCGCTTATTTACCCACCCTTGGTAAATAAGTAAACACAACCAGGTTCTTAGTATTTCGAGAAATTCTAACCTATGGGTGTCCTAACGTCGGTCCATTGTGCCTTCCAAGCAATGGATCTTTTTTCTAAGTCCCTAAATACCAACAATTGCAATCAAACTCAAAAAGAATGCAACAATTACAATTTCTACCAAAACTACTTCAATCAAAGAGGCCACGGTGATTTTTGAACGAAACTAGCTACAGTCTAAATTTAGCAATCCTAAGTTGTAGAGAATCTCATGCCATTTCTAAAAACATAAAATTCATCCCTATCCCCTTCTCCTAGCAAAAGATATCAACGGATGAAGTTTTAGCCTTTCCGGGGCAAATTAAACTTCATCCATGACTTTGGACTTGTTCCCTATTTCAATTAATCGTTAAATTTAAACCCTAGTTTGATATAGTGAAACTCTAACTAAATTCTAAGTTTAGTCTTAATTGGACTAATCTAAGTTGACTTCATCCGTTTCCTGGTCCAAATTTCATCCTTCTATTTCTTCTAGGTAACTTGGTATTTCTCAAAGCTTGAACTACGATTGGAACACTTGAAGTTGTCACTCTAACATTCTAATGCTAACTTTCTTCCTTAATCGCGTTTGGACACCCTAATTCTATCCCCCCTTGCTCTTTGAAGCTTGGAATGGATTCTGGTCAGTTGCTATTTTTAGTACTTTGAAATTTGTTCCTCAAAGAGGCTAATTCAAGCTTTCCAAAATGGTCTCTAACTTGATTTTAAACTTATCCTAGCAAAAGTTATTGATGGATGAAGTTTGACCGCTAATCGGTTCCTCAAAATTCATCCGTTGATTACTACTAATCCTACTTTTGAATTTTACTTTTAATTCCACTCCTATGATTCAGATTACTTCTACTTGCTAATTTTCTAATTAACTTTCACTTGGACACTTCTAAATCTTTTTCATCCGATTTTTACTCTAAACTTCATCCAAAGCTAACTCCTTCGTTTTAGATCGAAATTCTAAGTTTAAGGTGTTTTCGGAGAGCTCTAATCATAATCTACCAACTTTGACAGATAAACTTGGGAAAAATCCTAATTTAGACTCTCTGAATCGACCTTGAAGTTCCGGCTAAGTATTTAGTTGCTAATCTAAACAATTCCAAAAGAAAGGTAAAAGTTAGTAAGTTACCCCAAGTTGAGCTTCATCCGCCGTGTTGTAGATGAGCTCATCCAAATATTCTTGGTCCGCCATGGTTGAGAGTGCTTTTGTATTTTTGCTCACCGCTTAAAGTTTGGGTTCTAATACAAATTTTCCTATTCTTTCCTTTTCTTTCTAACTCTCCTTCTTCCTTTTCTTTCTACACTATTCTTACTCAATTATTTAGTTATCCCAAAGGTTGACTAGTTGGAATAAATAATTGACTCTTGACTCCTAAATAATAATTGACTCCTATCTTCTTCTAAGTCAATTATTATTTTATCCAAAAACTAATGGTCCAAATTGACTCTTCAAGATTTCTTAGCAATTCTCCCTAATCCTAATCTCCCTTCATCCTCCTACCTTCCCCATTCTCAAATCACTTACAATTGTGGTTTTCCAAGAGCTTGAAGAGTCCTATGAGAGCTCTAAGTGATTTTCTTCTTTTATGATGTTTTTTGGACTCTTTTTGGTAGTGGAAACGCTACCTCTAAGACATCCCAACTTTTTTCCTATTCTACCTCTTCACCTCTCCAACCTCTTGTAAGCTCCTATCTAATTTTCCCTTCCCACATCCAACTTCAAAATTTGTTGAAAGGCCAACTACTATCTCAATTTTTTTTTTAGGACAAAACAATAATCCAATTTTTTTGAAACCAGTTTGGGGCCTGGACAGGCCAGTAGTTGGAATTCGGAGCCAGACAGTTGGAATTCGGAGCCAGGCAGGTCGGGAGCAGTCGGAGGAGGCAGCCCCCGTTACCCTCGCCACGTGTTGGCCTGCGGGAGGTCGGGACCCCTCTTCCGCCACGTCACCCCGGGACACGTGTTAGCCTGCGGGACTGGGCCAGTCTGGGTGCTGCTCCGGCCCAAATGAATTTCGGTGCCTGGACTGGGTTTCGGTGACTACTGTCCCAATTGAATTTTTGGTGCCTGGACTGGGTGCCTCGGTGATTGCTGGTCCCAACTGAATTTCGATGCCTGGACTGGGTGCCTCGGTGACTGCTGGTCCCAATTGAATTTTGGTGCCTGGACTGGTGATCTAAATTTTTGTTTAAGGCTAACTAGCTTGGAATGGAAAATTATGGATAAAGGAAATTGCTACTTGGCCCTTGGCCAACTCTAGATGGTTGGAACGTTTTCAAGCGTTTCCCATCTTCATTTTTTTCCCTTTATAGTGTTAAAGTCTAGACTATTTAAAGTCAAAGCTTCGCCATAGTTTCGGTTTTTCTACAAATACTAGTGATTCCTAACCATCTAAAGTCAAAGCTTCGCCGTCCTCTCACAATTGACACAAATTAAAACACAAGGGGGTTCAAAGCTTCGCCGTGGTTTCGGTTTTCTCTAAGAATACTAGTGATTCCTAACCATCTAAAGTCAAAGCTTCGCCGTAGTTTTGGTTTCTCTAAAAATTTTAGTGATTCCTAAACATCTACAATCAAAGCTTTGCCGTGTAAAAGGAGTACGGGGACAAAGGCAACAAGGGTTAGTTGACAAGGATACTCCTACTACATGGGTTAGTGGAGGTTAGTACTTCAAGACTTCTAAACACAAGTTAGTAATGCTCAAATCCACCAAAGAAACTTAGAAATAAAGCACTAGAGGTTCCTCCAAGCGGCAAGCCGGGCATAAAGAGGTTTCCCTAGGATTAGTACACGGACTTAAAAAAAATTCAACAAAACACAAGTAGTACAAAAGCACAAGAAAACCAAGGCAATCTTTGAAGGGACCCCAATGTCCTTCAAAGAGAGCTTGAGAAAGAGTGACAATGGAGCTAAAAATGCTCCAAAAACACAAGAATTTGGCAACGTGGCCTAAAATGGCCAAAATCCAACTAAATGGACCCAAAACTTGAAAAGAGGTTCAAAATCAACCTAAAGGGGTCAAATGAGAGGAAAATGAGAGCCCTTATATAGTTTTCCAAGGCCCTCACCCCCCTCTCTTTTCCTACATGGTAATCTTATCAATTAAGATTTTCATCCTAATCTTCTAGATTTTCACTTTCTACGCTGGATTAAAACTCTAACTTTTGGAGGTTTACTCCAAATCACAAACGGATTGCGCCATTGGCTTCAGAAGGCCATTTTTAGTCCAAGGGTCCCCCTACCCCCTATTTTGACGCTAAAAACTCAACAAAACTTAGCGCTAACTGAACACCAAATTAAGGTAAAAACCCAGTTTTTGGAGTTTGACCTTTCTGAAAAAAGTAACTAGCCTAAGTTCTCTAAAAGGTATAAGGGAGTAAGAAAAGACCCAATTTTGACCTCATTCCGATTCCGTATGCTCCCGGAACGCCGGTCAACTTTCCCGCATTCTTCAAATTTGTCAATTTCCGGGGAATCTTGCCGGTTCGGGTACTTCTGACTATCGGAATGTCTTGAAATTTGTTGGGGCATCTTATTAACATAAAAGATGCTATTCTAATTTTTAGTGAGATTTTACCGCAACCTGGGTAATTTCCAAGAATTTCCCATCGTAGGTTTTGGCGGTTGACCGTTCGGAAAGACATTTTCTGCAAGTTAGAAAATTCCGAAACTTTTTATGGAACCTCTCATGGAATTCCACAAAGGATGTGCAAGCTAACATTCTTACTTTGCACAAGGGTCGGAGGAGAACCAAATCTTGACTTCTCCTTCAAAATCCGGCCACCAGGGAATCTTCTTTGTCGGGGGGAATCTTGGCAAACCGATTTCGCCGTTGATCTCCAAATGCAATTTCCACCCCAAAATGACATGCGGCATCCTCCGATTCCTCCCAGGCGTCGGTCATGAGGTTGTAACTCCTGCAGGCTAACAATTCGGGGTTTCTGCTATTTCGTCGGTAAAATGGGGAAAGTGAAACCTATCGTCGGGAATGGATTATCTGACCTCAACGGTGTTCCTTCGGACCAAATCTAGCCCTAAGAGGTTACCTAGCCCTCGGTTTGGCAGTTTAAGCCCTATTTACCAAAAACCCGTTTTAATCACTCGGAATCCCGATTTTAGTCTATTTACAATGGGAATTGGATTTAGTTTGAGGGGATTATAGATATAAGTGACCAAATGCTATATGGGTATGTGCCACACCTATTTTGGTCTTACACTCTTTTTAGGTCTTTTTACGTTTAAACTACACTCAAAATCATAATAATTAACAAAAAGAAAAGCGTGAGTCCCGAGTGACGAATCGGGGGCTCACATATGGCGGCCATCTGCGGTATGATTTGCAAAATCATAGGGACCCAGACTCTCTTGCTACATCTATCCAAGGGCACACGGTCAATATATACAGATTTTTGACTATGGTGGTGATCATACTGGGGTGAACTTCTAATACACGAATATCTTGGATGACTGCCCTTTGTTTTACACCCTCTTAAGACCCGGAAAATATTCTAAGATCCACCATCAAGTGCCTTAGGTGTCAAGATGTGCGACTGACCACCAGCTGTGAGAAAGTCGAAAAGACCTAGGGACGTACAGAAGACTGGTTTTGACATACTGCGATGGACTTAAAAAGTGACAAAGAGAGAAGACAAAGAGAGAAGACACCGACTCAATGACTGGAAAATGATTGATGTAGATCTAAGGGATCTGGCATCAGAGAAGAGTGAAAAATTTTTGTTCATTTTCTATTTTCTAGTTTTTAATTTTCTTGTTTTTTCCCATCCGCCTCAATCGGAGTTGACTTGGATCTATAGAGAATAAATGATAAAAATCCAACCTTCCGCCCTCAACGGAGTGAGTTTGGAACTAAGGGGAAGATAGAAAAGAGAAGAAAACCCCCCGTCCGCCTTTGATAGAACAAATTTGGACCTATAGCCAAAAATATTTCAAAACCGCCTTCCTCCCTCAACGGAGTGAGCTTGGACTAAAAGAAAGAAGAAAAACAAAAACAAAAACAAAGAAAAATAAAAGGGAAAGGGTCCAAGACCTCAATGCTCAGGAGCTCCCTTTAAAAGGTGTCTCCAGCCGCGGTTGTCGGTGACTTTCTTGCCTTTTCACTAGCTCAGGGGATAGCGTGAACCGGTCCGGGTTCGAACCGTCGTCGACGGGAAAATAATACAGTGACCAATGCCACCGAGTCCCGACGGCCGGAGACGTCCGTTGTACCGGTCAAGAGCTATAAGTACCCCTGCAGAGCGTGATTTTTTTTTTTTTTTTTTTTTTTTTTTTTTTTTTTTTTACAAGATGTACACGAAAGGTCAAGCCCTACAACATTCCAAAGAATGTGAGGATTTGATTCATCACCTCCAACGTGTATAAGGCACGTTGTTCTGGCGGTAGAGCCTGTAAGGGTCCCAACGCTATGAACTCGTGCCGATTATCAAAAGATCGCCTGCGAATGGTGACGAAATCATCCAGGTTGTAGAACTGGCCTTCAAACATGGTCTGCCTGCCAGTTTCTGCATCCAACTGGTTCTGCAGGTAGATCATGAGGGATCTGCCTGTCGGAGGCCAAGGTCCCGACGGTTCGGGTGCGGGGGGATGTCGCCGCAGCGGATGTGGTTGCCCCGGCTGCTCCATCTCCTCACGTGGTCGCCGTCGTGAGTTCATGACCTGGGACAAACTGATCAAGATATCTGGCATTTCTGCCAAATCTTCGACCCAGAGGTCGGTTGCTGGTTCTGGTTCATCGGTTGGCTGTGTTAACGGCTGCTGCGGTGATAGCTCCTCCATCGGCTCTGAAGTTGGTTCCTCCACTGGATCGGTAGGTGGCTCCTCCGTCGGTCTCGGATCTGTAACCACTGTTGACGAAGATGATGGACCTGGGGCATTGGTTGCGTGACCCGGCATGATTGCTATGCTGTACTAATCCCCTAATGTCCGCCCCAAATGGAGTTGCTTGGACCTATAGCCAAAAAAGATTTCAAACCGGCCTTCCTCCCTCGACGGAGCGAGTTTGGACTAAGAGAAAGATAGAAAGAGATGGAGAATGCTCAGATCAAGATGTAAATGACACACTCCCAAGTGTCACCGTAGGTGACCACTGGTATCGGCACAGGCCAAGGACTTTGCATAACTTGACGTAGAAACTGTAATCCAAAGTGAGTGAAGAGATACTGGGTGAAGCTACGCTTCTCAACGCAATGTATGCGAATGTTGAAGACGCCTGATGGTAAGACCAACGGTGGTCGATACGCCCTGCGATCCATATGCTAATCTACTATACCTGCAACAACACAACCTCTAGTATACAAAGCAAGGTTTTTCCTTTGCTTTTATACTAGGGTCGCGACTTAGAGATCCCAGGCCCACATTAGTATCTAACCGTACATCTGGCAACTCATGGTGAAGAAGATCCAAGATTGTATCAGTTAGTACTTTTTAGAGTAAGCCCAAGAAAGTTTCCCGTCTAGCCGTCCTTTCAGCACTTTGGCATATATTACGCCCGGTCTAGCGGTTCTATTAAAGAAACCTAGGAAGCTGGATTTGCTTCCTTGTGACGCTATCTTCTGACAGTGGGGGTACCTAGGTGATTTTCCTAAAAGTCCCTTTCTGACATCCTAAGAAGATTAGCAAAAACAAATCTATACAAAGTGTTGGCTGGCGGTTAAGCCTTTCTTTTTACGTTAGATGTAAATTTTCTTCGTAAGTCTTGATACTACGAGAAAACCTAAGAACTAACAACCAAGTGGCTCTGGTGTGACTCATTTTAGGATCCCAATGGGATCAAAAGGTGGAAAGTGGGACAAATCAAGATTCTTTGGCGGCCTTGTCAGCCAGTTTTACGTAGCCCTTCCTCTTAAAGTGACTAACAACCAAAAATTCTTAATTGTCACGTAACAGTAACGTCCTAATCTAAAGCCTGGCTGACCGGTGGCCTTTCATTTTACATTAAATGAACCTGTCTTTTGTAGACAATCTTCAATTAACAACCAGAAAGAACTAGTAACCGTGTTGGAAGCCTTGCCGGCCAGTTTTACGTTACTTCTAACTTTAAGAAAATAACAACCAAGTAGCGCAGTAACTTTGAAGTAGATCATGGTAATTTTTAAAGGTTTTGGTGAAAGTTTTGAATGTTTTTGGTGATTCTAAAGATTCGGATGTTCGTTAGGATGTTTTTCGTCAATTTTTTTCTGAGCTATCCTTCTAACTAGGGATGGCTACATGTTTTTGTTTGGAGGTCTATATTTGACTTTTACGTAGTCTTCTAACATTAGAAAGATGTTATAACCTATCGAATTGGTTTCAACAAAATATATAAAGTTAGAATATACAACCATGTCTTTGATAGACTAGGTTGTTAGTGGAAATCATAGATGTTTAGTTTGTTTTTTAAGAGTTTTTGATTTTTAGGGAATTTTTGTGGATTTTTTACGAGTTACCCTTTTTAACAATTCATATATTAGAATGTTAACAAAATGATAACTGCATGTTTTTGGTTTGGAGGCCTATCTTTGGCTTTTACGTATTTTCTAATGCTAAAGTGTTACACCCATAAGTAGGTTTAACAAGATCAACATTAGAATTGACAACCAACCAAAATGTTTCAAAGGTTTTGAAAAAGGAATACTAACCCAATTCGAATCTGGGAACTACGCGCCCAAATACCATTGAAATAGGGTGACAAATGCTGTAGAAGCAGATATGTGCAGGTTCCCAATGGGTGGAGGTCGAATTCTGAACTTGTGGGACAACTGCGGTTGAATCTCCACTGGATAGTTTGCTTCGGTTTGCTGAAGCGCTAGCTGCAGTTGGACTGGAGCATTGTGGATCCCATATGGGATTTCGGTGTATCCCGAGGTAGCGGCTTCATGCATAGCTGTCAGTAGCAATACGGCTTCATGTTCGCTATCCGGATCGGTTTCTTTGCCCCAGTTGCCGTGGATGCCCGGAATCCAACCTGCAGGGGGTTGGCAGCCAACCGGAAAATCTCGGATGGCTATAGGTCCATCTGAATCAGAGTCAGTAGGATTGATGGGGACCGGCTTCCGTGAGTTCTGGTCCGGAAGTTTAGGAACCACTTGTTTACCTTTGTGGTCTGCGGTTTTGACTGACGGTTGACCTAGAGTCAGGGTTAGTGAAACATCCCAATCTTTGGATTGATGGCAATCAGTAGGAAGAGACACACGTTGGCTAGATGGACATTCTGCAATCTCGTATGGTGCCACACAAAACCGACATTGAGATTTAGCTATAGACCCTTTAGGACGGAGTGGTTTTGGAGTGACGAGAGTAGTTACCTTCTCCGGACTAGCCAACCAGTATTCTGTTGGTGAAGACGGAAGGTGTACCGATGGAGGACTGTCCTCAAGGTTAGGATCTATTAAAGGATGTTGCTCTCCCGACCCAAGATGTTGGCCAACTGTGGTGTCCATACTGGCTGCAGAGGAGACCGTCGTTGTAAGCTGCGTGGTCCGACTCTCTGCATCTTCCAAGATTACAATTGGAGACTCGATGGTCGTCCCCTCTGTTGTTGGGGTTGATGAAATACTGGTGATGACAAATGCATCTTCGCTAGAGCAAGGATGCTCTTGGAGCCACTGCCGGAATGTCCCATCATCGATATAATCATAAAGACCCGAACCTATACATTTTATGGTACCTAGGTCAATTGAGGATTCGATTCGGGTAGTTGGAAGTGAGGGCATCCCTAACTCTTGATCACCCTCGATCAATGGCCCCTTGGATGCAATTGCAACCATTGTTCTTGCGTTTCCAGGACCATAGGTGAATGTGGGTCTCTTCTCAGACCAGTTCACGATTCCGCCGCTTTGGCGGAGGAATTCACGGCCTAGTAACAGTGGATAAGCACCATTGGACTCATCCTCTAACTGTAGAATCTCAAATGTTAACACATAATCGATTCCCCCAGTTTGGATTCTTAGATCCCTGATTCGACCTATGGTTTTGACCGACCTTTGATCGGCGCATTTCAGAGTCACGTAAGATGGATGGGTGATGTCGAGACCCAATTTTCGCATAGTAAAAGCAGGCATAATGTTGACTCCGCTACCATCATCGACTAAAGCTCGGGGAATGATCTTGTCTAGTATCTCTACATCAATCTCTATCGGCTCAAAAGTCTCTTTAGACCTTCTCAGGTCTAATTTAGTCTTCTTGATTAGTGGCTCAGGGCGTTCTATGTCAGAATCAAACCCTTCCAAGTCAGGCAAGGGTTCCACCTTGTTGACTTGGCTAATGAGCTTAGGGACTCTGGGAATTGTAGCCCCTTCCTTGAACTGTTTGCGAATGGAAGGGGCTACATTGATCAACTGTCCAAAAGAAATATTAGCTTTAGATCTGGACAGGTCATCCCACAAATCGTAAGGGGTAGAAGGGTTCTTACTCTTCCGACCCTTAGTCCGTAGTCGGGGGTTTGAAGGATGAAAAGGGGTTCCTCTTTCAATGAATTGGAACTCATTTTCATCCAATTCGGTTCGGATTGGAAGGTGTTCGTCAAATCGAACCTCCTTCGCAGTTTCTTTCAAAGTACTCTGCAAATCAGAGAACTGAGGGGAATCCTGAGAGGAGTGAAGGTGCATGCTACTATGCGAGCTAGACACTGGCGATGGAATCTCTTCTAATTCAGTTACTGGTGGAAGACCGGTTTTTGCTCCTCCCCTGGTAACCACTAATGCTGGAAGAGACTTTTGTATGGTCTCTATGTTAGAGACTTCAACCCCTACAAAGAGGGAGTTTTGAAAGTCATTGGCTCTAGAAGTCTCAGGCACATCCTGTCCAACAAACCTAGCGTCCTGTGTAGTCTGGGCAGGTGGTAGGTGGATGACGCCTTGTGCCGTCTGAACTGCTGCAGGGGGATTCTGAGTCTGACGGTTGTTAGAATGATCATAGTACATGTTAGGTGGACCAGCGGCCTCTCTAGACTCATTTATCCTCACCCCTCTCTGGTTATCTTGAGCTTGTCGGGCGTAGTCCGCTTTTGGAAACTCTAGCGGAATTACTTTGTCAGTAACAGTGCACCGAACCGTGGGATGATGGTCCCCGCAACGTTCGCAGATTACGTTGTTCTCTACCCAACATTGACCCGGTCCATGTGGCCGTTTGCAAGTAAAGCATCGAGGGGGTAGTGGTTTTTCGAAGGAGTTTGTATTCCGTACCTGTCTCTGGGCGTTAGGATGTTGATAAGGTTGTCCTTGTCCTCGCGGTCGCTGCTGAGGCGGGTTGTCCTTCAACAACGGACAAAACGGAGGAGTATGGTTGGGCTGGCCGCAGTGGTTGCACCAGACTCCTGTTGAATGTGATCCCGATTCGTGGAACCTTGGAGGGGCTTGCAGATTTTGTCCTTTGACAAGGCATGCCATCTGCTCCGTAAGTTCCCTTACTGCACGGGTCATGTCGCTGGACACTTGTCGCATTTCTGTACGAAGTTGATCAACAGGCGCGGTTAAGAGCAACATAGGATCATGAGAAGATAGGGGGATAACGTCCATTTTAGGTGGAGAGGACCGGTATGTCATCGAGGTGTTCCCTTGTTGGTGTACCGGAATGAATGCCGGAATGGGATCATCGATCCGTCTTACCATCCGGTCATTCTCTTTGTCGATAATTTCGACTTCCAATGCTGCCTGGATGGCATCGCTTAGTGTCACCGGCCTCCGTGATAAGATGTCGCGGATGGTGATAGGCGAGTCAATGCCTTGAATGAAGTAGTGTCGTATCGTATTGTCATTGAGCAGGCGTCCCACATATCGGGTGCAAACCATCTGGAATCGCCGGATATAGGTGGTGAGGTCTTTTGTGGGACCTTTCCGAGTGTTGGTCAACGCAGACAAGGCCTGTTGTTGTCCGGTCTCTGGCTGGAAGTTACGCAAGAAGGCAGCTAGCAATTGCCGCCAGTTTACAAAGGTACCTGCAGCATGTGAACGGTACCACGAGTATGCAGTCCCCGTTAGCGTGTTAGGGAACCAAATGAGATAGTATCCTGGGTCGGTAACCAGATGAGAGCTAAGAATCTCATCAAACTTCTCAATGTGGGCGGCAGGATCATCATCTCGGGCCCCAGAAAACTTCGGAAGGTGATGTGGGACAGAAATCTCCCGTAGCCCTTGAGGAACTAGGATGGGTAGCCCTCGTGGTAGCATCATGGGGTCAATATCGACCATCAATTCTTCTTGTGGAAGGTCCTCAGGTGGCCCGGCTGGGGCCGGGTGTCCTCGACCCTCCATTTCTTCGGAGTGTGCCGATGAGTTCTCGCTAGCGTCAACCGTTTCAAATGTTTCGGGGGAACTGTCGCGCTCTCCCGCCGGAGCGGGTGGGCTTGCTCTTTCCTCCAAATGTGGTGAAGCGGATGCCGGTCGAGAAGAAGTCCCTTGATTTACTTGAGATCTCAAAGATCTAGTCGATCCTGGGGTGTTAGTAGATTTTGGTGGCATCTATTACCAAAAGATGACTCCCAATTCACACAAATCCACACCACTCATATATATATATAGGAAATCCAATACAACACTAGAAAATCGGAAAGACTTGGAGCTAAGTACTGTCGCTATGGCTGGCAGCAGGTGCTATCACGTGATCTTCGCAGATCAACGTGCCAAGAATCTCCGCGGCGTTCGGTCGAACCTCGAAGAAGTAAGGCTCTTGCGTTTCTTCGATGTACTCGTGGTCCGGCTGGTAACGCGCCCACGTGTCCTCGTTGGTGAAGAAGGTGGCGTTTTTGAGACGGCCGTCCCGACTTCTCTTCTTCCGGCTCGGGTATGAGTAGAACAACGGATGGAATCGAGGCTGGTGGAGGTGACAAAGGTCTGGCGCTGTGAAAAGTGAGACTTGGTAATCCTCCGAGTCTTGACAAGGTTCGCAGGCCTCCTGGTACTCTGCGATGTACTGCAACTGCACAGCGGTAGTGAGGTTAAAGGGAACGTATCGAGTCGAAATGCCCCTGCAACAGTCTACAGTTAGATGACGCAATCCGTTGTGCCAGGGTCGAAAAAACTGCAGTTGAGTGTATGGGTTTTCGGTGGCGTGAAGCTTTTCGGCGTTGGAAGAGTCAAATCGGTAGAGCTCCCCGTCGAATAAGGGCGTAGGCGCGTTGTATCGGATGTCGATGTGCGGTAGCTCGAGTAACACCTCTTGGGTGGTAGTTGTCGGACACTTGGCGTCGAAACACTCCTTCACGTAGATGTTCTCGAAGTTCCACGCTGCCACAATGAGTTCCCAATAAAAGATTAGGTAATCGTTAAACTTGTGCCGAGGCACACCAAAGGCTCCTTGGGCGATGGCGTGGGCGATCGCCGGAGTGTGGACGTTAGGCCGGGTAAGATACTCTCGGACGAGGTGGGACCAATACTCGAAAGAGATTTTCAAGTGAATTGGCCCGTGCAGCAAGTCATTCAAGGGAAGGACCTTAGTGCCTTCGTCCTCGGTCTCGCCAACCTCGTGTGCCAAATAGTGCTTGAACGGAATGCCCCGATGAGTGGCCCTCCAAGCGTTGTAACCGGGAAATGAAGACCTATCTTGAGCTTGGTAGAACTCCAAGTCGGCGTCCCACTCAAGGTTCTTTACAAAATACTCAACACGTTAGTAAAAGTAGTCATTCAAGTAGCCACTATGTAATTGTCGGTTTAACATAACTACGTCGTTGCTTTGAGAAGTCTAGACTCTTGAATTTAAGCGTCTAAACTCCCGGCAGACGCACCAATATGTGGATGCCGGAGTAAAATTGAAAACCCGAAAAAGAATATTAGTTTCTAATTAGAGAAATCTCTAATCAATAACTAAACTCTCCCGGCAGACGCACCAATATGTGAGCGCTTATTTACCCACCCTTGGTAAATAAGTAAACACAACCAGGTTCTTAGTATTTCGAGAAATTCTAACCTATGGGTGTCCTAACGTCGGTCCATTGTGCCTTCCAAGCAATGGATCTTTTTTCTAAGTCCCTAAATACCAACAATTGCAATCAAACTCAAAAAGAATGCAACAATTACAATTTCTACCAAAACTACTTCAATCAAAGAGGCCACGGTGATTTTTGAACGAAACTAGCTACAGTCTAAATTTAGCAATCCTAAGTTGTAGAGAATCTCATGCCATTTCTAAAAACATAAAATTCATCCCTATCCCCTTCTCCTAGCAAAAGATATCAACGGATGAAGTTTTAGCCTTTCCGGGGCAAATTAAACTTCATCCATGACTTTGGACTTGTTCCCTATTTCAATTAATCGTTAAATTTAAACCCTAGTTTGATATAGTGAAACTCTAACTAAATTCTAAGTTTAGTCTTAATTGGACTAATCTAAGTTGACTTCATCCGTTTCCTGGTCCAAATTTCATCCTTCTATTTCTTCTAGGTAACTTGGTATTTCTCAAAGCTTGAACTACGATTGGAACACTTGAAGTTGTCACTCTAACATTCTAATGCTAACTTTCTTCCTTAATCGCGTTTGGACACCCTAATTCTATCCCCCCTTGCTCTTTGAAGCTTGGAATGGATTCTGGTCAGTTGCTATTTTTAGTACTTTGAAATTTGTTCCTCAAAGAGGCTAATTCAAGCTTTCCAAAATGGTCTCTAACTTGATTTTAAACTTATCCTAGCAAAAGTTATTGATGGATGAAGTTTGACCGCTAATCGGTTCCTCAAAATTCATCCGTTGATTACTACTAATCCTACTTTTGAATTTTACTTTTAATTCCACTCCTATGATTCAGATTACTTCTACTTGCTAATTTTCTAATTAACTTTCACTTGGACACTTCTAAATCTTTTTCATCCGATTTTTACTCTAAACTTCATCCAAAGCTAACTCCTTCGTTTTAGATCGAAATTCTAAGTTTAAGGTGTTTTCGGAGAGCTCTAATCATAATCTACCAACTTTGACAGATAAACTTGGGAAAAATCCTAATTTAGACTCTCTGAATCGACCTTGAAGTTCCGGCTAAGTATTTAGTTGCTAATCTAAACAATTCCAAAAGAAAGGTAAAAGTTAGTAAGTTACCCCAAGTTGAGCTTCATCCGCCGTGTTGTAGATGAGCTCATCCAAATATTCTTGGTCCGCCATGGTTGAGAGTGCTTTTGTATTTTTGCTCACCGCTTAAAGTTTGGGTTCTAATACAAATTTTCCTATTCTTTCCTTTTCTTTCTAACTCTCCTTCTTCCTTTTCTTTCTACACTATTCTTACTCAATTATTTAGTTATCCCAAAGGTTGACTAGTTGGAATAAATAATTGACTCTTGACTCCTAAATAATAATTGACTCCTATCTTCTTCTAAGTCAATTATTATTTTATCCAAAAACTAATGGTCCAAATTGACTCTTCAAGATTTCTTAGCAATTCTCCCTAATCCTAATCTCCCTTCATCCTCCTACCTTCCCCATTCTCAAATCACTTACAATTGTGGTTTTCCAAGAGCTTGAAGAGTCCTATGAGAGCTCTAAGTGATTTTCTTCTTTTATGATGTTTTTTGGACTCTTTTTGGTAGTGGAAACGCTACCTCTAAGACATCCCAACTTTTTTCCTATTCTACCTCTTCACCTCTCCAACCTCTTGTAAGCTCCTATCTAATTTTCCCTTCCCACA
Organism: Antitrichia curtipendula; assembly: GCA_951230915.1. NCBI lineage: Eukaryota > Viridiplantae > Streptophyta > Bryopsida > Hypnales > Leucodontaceae > Antitrichia > Antitrichia curtipendula. The sequence goes on along the minus strand of OX579636.1, from coordinate 29,885,101 downwards.
TCCAACTTCAAAATTTGTTGAAAGGCCAACTACTATCTCAATTTTTTTTTTAGGACAAAACAATAATCCAATTTTTTTGAAACCAGTTTGGGGCCTGGACAGGCCAGTAGTTGGAATTCGGAGCCAGACAGTTGGAATTCGGAGCCAGGCAGGTCGGGAGCAGTCGGAGGAGGCAGCCCCCGTTACCCTCGCCACGTGTTGGCCTGCGGGAGGTCGGGACCCCTCTTCCGCCACGTCACCCCGGGACACGTGTTAGCCTGCGGGACTGGGCCAGTCTGGGTGCTGCTCCGGCCCAAATGAATTTCGGTGCCTGGACTGGGTTTCGGTGACTACTGTCCCAATTGAATTTTTGGTGCCTGGACTGGGTGCCTCGGTGATTGCTGGTCCCAACTGAATTTCGATGCCTGGACTGGGTGCCTCGGTGACTGCTGGTCCCAATTGAATTTTGGTGCCTGGACTGGTGATCTAAATTTTTGTTTAAGGCTAACTAGCTTGGAATGGAAAATTATGGATAAAGGAAATTGCTACTTGGCCCTTGGCCAACTCTAGATGGTTGGAACGTTTTCAAGCGTTTCCCATCTTCATTTTTTTCCCTTTATAGTGTTAAAGTCTAGACTATTTAAAGTCAAAGCTTCGCCATAGTTTCGGTTTTTCTACAAATACTAGTGATTCCTAACCATCTAAAGTCAAAGCTTCGCCGTCCTCTCACAATTGACACAAATTAAAACACAAGGGGGTTCAAAGCTTCGCCGTGGTTTCGGTTTTCTCTAAGAATACTAGTGATTCCTAAACATCTAAAGTCAAAGATTCGCCGTAGTTTTGGTTTCTCTAAATATTTTAGTGATTCCTAAACATCTACAATCAAAGCTTTGCCGTCCTCTCACAATTGACATAATTTAAAACAAAAGGGGGTTCAAAGCTCCGCCGTGCTTGGAAAAACACATCTAAATTCTATAAACTCACAACCCTTGAAGTCAAAGCTTCGCCGTGTAAAAGGAGTACGGGGACAAAGGCAACAAGGGTTAGTTGACAAGGATACTCCTACTACATGGGTTAGTGGAGGTTAGTACTTCAAGACTTCTAAACACAAGTTAGTAATGCTCAAATCCACCAAAGAAACTTAGAAATAAAGCACTAGAGGTTCCTCCAAGCGGCAAGCCGGGCATAAAGAGGTTTCCCTAGGATTAGTACACGGACTTAAAAAAAATTCAACAAAACACAAGTAGTACAAAAGCACAAGAAAACCAAGGCAATCTTTGAAGGGACCCCAATGTCCTTCAAAGAGAGCTTGAGAAAGAGTGACAATGGAGCTAAAAATGCTCCAAAAACACAAGAATTTGGCAACGTGGCCTAAAATGGCCAAAATCCAACTAAATGGACCCAAAACTTGAAAAGAGGTTCAAAATCAACCTAAAGGGGTCAAATGAGAGGAAAATGAGAGCCCTTATATAGTTTTCCAAGGCCCTCACCCCCCTCTCTTTTCCTACATGGTAATCTTATCAATTAAGATTTTCATCCTAATCTTCTAGATTTTCACTTTCTACGCTGGATTAAAACTCTAACTTTTGGAGGTTTACTCCAAATCACAAACGGATTGCGCCATTGGCTTCAGAAGGCCATTTTTAGTCCAAGGGTCCCCCTACCCCCTATTTTGACGCTAAAAACTCAACAAAACTTAGCGCTAACTGAACACCAAATTAAGGTAAAAACCCAGTTTTTGGAGTTTGACCTTTCTGAAAAAAGTAACTAGCCTAAGTTCTCTAAAAGGTATAAGGGAGTAAGAAAAGACCCAATTTTGACCTCATTCCGATTCCGTATGCTCCCGGAACGCCGGTCAACTTTCCCGCATTCTTCAAATTTGTCAATTTCCGGGGAATCTTGCCGGTTCGGGTACTTCTGACTATCGGAATGTCTTGAAATTTGTTGGGGCATCTTATTAACATAAAAGATGCTATTCTAATTTTTAGTGAGATTTTACCGCAACCTGGGTAATTTCCAAGAATTTCCCATCGTAGGTTTTGGCGGTTGACCGTTCGGAAAGACATTTTCTGCAAGTTAGAAAATTCCGAAACTTTTTATGGAACCTCTCATGGAATTCCACAAAGGATGTGCAAGCTAACATTCTTACTTTGCACAAGGGTCGGAGGAGAACCAAATCTTGACTTCTCCTTCAAAATCCGGCCACCAGGGAATCTTCTTTGTCGGGGGGAATCTTGGCAAACCGATTTCGCCGTTGATCTCCAAATGCAATTTCCACCCCAAAATGACATGCGGCATCCTCCGATTCCTCCCAGGCGTCGGTCATGAGGTTGTAACTCCTGCAGGCTAACAATTCGGGGTTTCTGCTATTTCGTCGGTAAAATGGGGAAAGTGAAACCTATCGTCGGGAATGGATTATCTGACCTCAACGGTGTTCCTTCGGACCAAATCTAGCCCTAAGAGGTTACCTAGCCCTCGGTTTGGCAGTTTAAGCCCTATTTACCAAAAACCCGTTTTAATCACTCGGAATCCCGATTTTAGTCTATTTACAATGGGAATTGGGTTTAGTTTGAGGGGATTATAGATATAAGTGACCAAATGCTATATGGGTATGTGCCACACCTATTTTGGTCTTACACTCTTTTTAGGTCTTTTTACGTTTAAACTACACTCAAAATCATAATAATTAACAAAAAGAAAAGCGTGAGTCCCGAGTGACGAATCGGGGGCTCACAGAGCCCAAGAGTCCTTCGTTGGGGCGCGGGATAGTGATGTAGAATAAGTTAGGAAAGATAGGATAGGAACGGATCCGGATTAGTAATCCGATCCGGTAGTGTTAGAAGGACCGGAAGTTAGGATCCGGATTTAGGTTGACTTTTAACGGCTCTTTTTGCCTTTTGTTATTTTTGGAAGTTCTCAAAGTGTATATACTTCAGTCCTTGTGCTGAGGACTGAGAGTCTTTCCCTCTGCATCTTTCTTTGTGTTTTCTCCTTGTGCTTCTTTGTTGTACGATCTCCCATGTCTTGGCAGGATTGTGCGTGAGGGAGTTCGGAAGGCGCGAGCGGATGCGATGGGATTTCTCCCCTTGGTGTTTTCTTGGTTCTAAAGTGCATGTGAGCGGATAGGATAGAGTTGGGAGTGAACTTCAATGCCTCAGCGCTTCTAGAGTTTGAGATTCCGGATGAGAAAGCCGTTGTTAGGCTAGGCGGATAGGGAGGGAGTCCTTAGTCGCGCTAGAACTCCTGGGTGAGAAATCCGGTTGAGTGTCCGATCTCCTGTGAGGTCTCACCATCTTAACAGTAAACGGAAGAATTCTAGTTGACGTTGGAATGGACGGGTGCACTTGTAACCGCCTTAGCTTCGCACGGAATAGGATGACATCAGGGTCGTTTTAGTATTGAGAGGATCGTACGGGGGGTCTTTGTGTGACCAGTGGACCGGATTGCAATCTGGATTGCTGTGAAGGACCAAACCGGATCCGTACTAGCCTAGGAAGGAAGAGATTTGGAAAGTGGGTCTTCAGCCACTATAAGTAACGGAAGGTGTGGTGGGCCTACCACTCTCAAAAGCAAGCGGCGAACCCTCTGATGGCTAAACAGAGGTAAAACCAAACCGGATAGGAGAGGAAATGGTTGTGAGTTGTCTAGAGCGGATTGGCCTAGACGGATACCCGGACCGGAAGAGATAGGGTCCTTGTGTTGTGTTGGATTCGATAACCGGAAGACTAGCTGGAATCGGAAGATAGAAAGAATCCGGTCCTTTGTTTTCTGGTTGTTTGAACTTCCGGTCATAGAAAGAGGACCGGAAAAGATGGATATTACTACTGACTTGGCTTAGTTCGTTAATAAGGCTAGATACTTCACAGAATCTCGTGAGTTCGATCTTTAGAGTCACTTTGTTATGCTTTAGAGTGGTTTTTGGGAGTATAACATGGGAATTGCTTATCCTGTGCTACGACAATTTGGTGCAGACATGTCCTTGTGCAGGCAGTTTTAGGATTGAACTCTGTGGTACACCCTGCTTGCGCGCCTCTCTTAAACAGCAGACCCGACTCCTTTGGCGTTGGTAGACTTTAGGCCGCCCCGCAACACGCCTTTTCGGTGGAATGCGCCGTAGAGGTAGCCATGGAGCAAGGCCATTTCGGGTTTGGGTTGGGTTTTGGATCTTGAGGGCTTCAGATTTTGGGTCACTTGCAACAGAGAGGGAAGGGGTGCGGTTTAGGGTGGGTATCGGCAGTTCACCCCGATATGGGGGTTGAGGGTGTCGGGTTAGCAGGTGTGACCTGAAATGGGTGACTGTACGAACTAAAGTTGCGGTTCAGGTTAAACTTTAGGTTCCAGTTGCGGTTTTCATTTTTGGATGTTTTTGTGAGGTGGGCTTCCGTGGGGTTTAGGGTGCGGTTTGCGAGATATAGCAACTTTGACTTTAGGCGCGGGAGGTTTGACTTTGCGATTGTGACTTCGTTTTAAAGAATGAAAAGGCGAGAGTTAGCTTTTTGGATTGGGCTTGACGAGAGCTACCCAAAACTATGTTCAACTTCTAAAAATAGTAACTTTGATTTTTGGGGTCATTGATGGATGGAGAGCATGTGGGAGTCTCGTGGAAGGCAATATATTTTATTTTTGAGTTTAGGCATGGTTAGGCCTTCTTGTGAGGGTGCTAACATGACGTGGCACTTGTACATTGGACATTGTATGCAAAAGATATGGACAGATGAAGTGTTGTTTTTTCAAACTTCATCCGTCCATTGCCGCTAAATTTGACGTTGGAATTTTAAGTACAAGACACTTTTGGAATGGGGTCTAAAGCATCTACAACGTGGTGCTTTTCATTTTTGCCAAAAATAGAAATTGAAAAGTGCCATTTGATGAAGGGGCACGTTTAAACTTTTGTATAAAGAAGGGCGATTGAAATCCAAAGGCATGGGGTCCTAGGTCTTTTTTGCGGGAGTCCAAAATGATGTGGCACTTGGCGATCGGACATTCAGTGCAAAAGATACAAGGGGGTCAAACTTCATCCGTCCATTGCTGCTAAATTTGACGTTGGATTTTCAAGTACAAGATACTTTTGGAATGCGGCGAAAAGCATCTCCAAGGTGGTGCTTTCAATTTTTGCCAAAAAATAGAAAAGTAAAAGTGTCATTTGATAAGGGGACACGTTTAGACTTTTGCATAAAGAAGGGCATTTTGAAACGGAAAGCATGGGGTCGTAGGTCTTCTTCGCGGGAGTCCGAAATGATGTGGCACTTGACGATAGGACATTCCACGCAAAAGATATGAGCGGTTTAGGTTCGATTGGGTCGAACTTCATCCATCAATTGCCGTTGACCAAAGTATAGGATGATAAAGGGCATTGCATTTTTGGAATGCAGTGAAAAGCATCTACAAAGTGGTGCTTCCGGATTTTTAATTCCACATGTAGGTTTTTTTTAAAAATTTCAGGACTTCAAAATTAAAAGTGAAGTGTTTGCTGTATTTAAATGAATGAAATGAAGAATTTACATGTAAATTGAATGTAAACAGTAAAAAAAAACTCACGTACAAGTTGTAAACATTTGAATTGCTTGAAATCCATGAAAAAATTAATACTATGCAAGTGTTTCCTATGTTTTTAACGTTTTCAAAGTGTGAAGTACAGCGTTTGCTGTATTTTAATGAATCAAATGAAGAATTCTCGTGGAAATTGAATGAATTTTTTTTTTAAAAAACACCTACAAGTTGTAAACATTTGAAGTGCTTGAAATCCATGAAAAAATTAGTAATATGCAAGTGTGTCCTTGGTGTTGTGGCGATTGAAGCGGTTTAGGGTAGTGAACACCTATTTGCTTGGGGAGTAATGCGGTGCATTTTGGTGGACAAACAATGGTCGGAATGAAATGGAATCGTTGTTGAAGTGAAGCTCGGCCCTTTTTGGGCCTTTTAAAAAAGGTCTTTAGGGGATTGGGCTAATGATTTACGTATGGTTCTGGGTTTAGCCATTTTTGGGTTTCGGGGACGGTTTAGTAGTGTGCTTTGAAACGAGGTGCAAGGAGAATCAGCCTTCGTAAAAAATAGCTACCCACGACGGTTCCTAAATCCGTTTTGTGGAAAATGAATTAGAGCTTCAAATTAGAAAGGGGCAAATTTATATTCATCCTCGAGTGGTGCTAGACAGTGGATCGAACGATTTTAAGAAGATGACTCCAATAAGATCGTCAATGGGGTGTCGACGATCATGGCGAGTGAAGACGGCAATTTAGGCGACGCTATCATTTTCAAAGCGCGACGGGGACAGTGCGAGTGACTTTTCCTAAACCCTACGGAGCGGGAGCAACGACGCTAGAGTGTGAGCGGGGAGCAACGAGCGAGGAGCGTTGAGCAACGAGCGATTCGATTTGAATGCTCAATGTGAATATTCTTACTAAAAATAGGATTGTCAGAGTAATAAAGAATGTTGTCATATCTAAAAATAGTAATTAAAAAAATCCAAAATTAAATTAATCATTTTTTTTTGGAAAAAATTTCATTTACAATAATGAATTTTTGGATCAATGATTGCCTAAAAGGGCATTAACAATGGACTAGCATTTTTTTCAACCATACAAGTAGTACCACAAATTTGTTGTACAAATGAACTTCATCCATGTCATTCATCCATCATCCATTCACCCATCATCCATTCATCATCCATCCAAGAAAGACTTTGGTTTAATATTATAGTACATGTCCAAAAAAATTGAGTGTAATTTATTTATTATTATTTTTCATAAGCTATGCTCTACAAAAAATAAATATATATTCTTAACTTCAAAACTTTGTACAGTAGTTTGAAATTAGTTTTGGGCTCCTTGGAATCAAGGAGCACCTTCAATGTGTATTTGGAGAAATGAAACAATCCATCTGTCAATGTTGTTTGCTTGTGGTTTAGGGCTCCTCGAAATCGAGGAGCACTTCCAAGAGTCATTTGCAGAATTCTACCACTTTGTCACACAGTGTTTTTTTTGGCTGAAATTAGCCTTTTATTATATAATTTTTTGAATGTTTATGGCTTTACAAATGATTTGACTGGATGCCATGGACTATTTTTTTCCCACCTCTAAATAAAAGTGTTTTCATCGTCTACTCTAAGTAAATACAAAACATCTTAAAGATTGCTACTTGCAAGAAGTAGCTTCACTTCATGGAAGCTCAGACTTGGTGCATGAATATACTTGTCGTCCTCAGAGTTTGCCTTGCAAATGAACCTAAAGACATAATACAAATGTTTGCAGTTCACCCATGATTTTCTACTACCAAGTGCAGCTGTACTCATAGTGATGAAGTCTTCACAGGTACAAGTTAGAAAGTTTGAAATTGTGATTCGATAGACTTTTTGGATGGGAAAGATACCGGACATTAGAGTTATTACTCTACCATAGCCGGGATATGGAATAACAACTACAGATTCAACAGTAGCTTTTAGATTCCGTGTTGTCTCCCATTTGTTGCGGTGGTCCACTGTGGGTGCACTGGGGTTACGACGGATGGTCCTTCCCAATCGTTTTGTGGGATGCATGTCACCGTCAGATGGTTGCAAATCACTGTCTGCAATCTTTGGGTGCAAGAATGATACACCTTGTACCATGCTCTTCTCATTAAAGAGGCGAAGCTCTTGTTCTCCAACCTCTTCAGTTTGCAATTGGAAACCAGCTTCCTCTAAAGAAAGGATCTCTGATTTATTGAGATGCGTCCCATGTGCTATCGGCCAAACTTTAGGAAGAGGAGGCCAGTCGTGAACCTACTTCACCTTAGAGCCTCCTACACAACGCATAAGGTCATCTGCACAAAACCAGAAATCAAAGTTGATAATGGCTTTGGTTCCATATTCCGTCATGCGACCATTGTAGGTAGGTGCTACTATTCCACTTTTCTTTGACTTGTTGATTTTTGCCCCGCATTTCTTCTTCATCCCAGCTTGAACACTGTGACAAGTCTTTCCTTCTTTCTTACACCTTGCAATGTGCCATAGAGAAGGATTGCACTCTGTTTCAAGTACTTTAGTAGCATGAGGATGTACTGTACTTGGTTCACCTTCTTGTGTCGACATTGGTGTTGATGAACCTGCATCCGTACGTGCTCTGGTTGATCGAGTTTGAACTTTCGGTGCAGAAAAATTCACAGTATCATGGCGGTGAGAATCGTCATCTGACCCTGGTGGCATATTTAGTTTGCGCTTTGCAGAGCCAAATACTTCCTCACCTTCTAAATGAGGAATCCGTGTGGTGAAGAGGTCAGCACTTGGTAGTTTGGCAACTACCTCAGCAAACTTCACTGGATTTCTAGTTCGTCTTGCAGCTCGAAGGCGAAGCTCGTCCAAGTGGGGACCAGTCCCAGATGCATAACCTTGGAGGTATGCCCAATAATTAGTTGACTGTTGAATAGCTCGCATCATATCATCCGTAGTGGCGATGTACAAGCAAGTACCCCTCTTCCCAGACATTTGTAGCCACTTGTTATGAATTGTCTCCGCCAAGTAACATGAAGGCATTTCAGCTAGCTCCTCCAAGCCCAGGTTCTGTGCCACAGTCCGAAATTATTTAATGACATGGTAAGGCCTTCTCGATTTCAATTTTATTGTTTTATTATTAAAAATTGTGAATGTTCAACTCAAATTTGGGCAACTTAGCTACATATAAAGGAACCTAATTACATAAAAAACATGTACATTTTAGACACGGAGTTAAATTATCCGTGACTAGAAATTCATATACATCAAAAAGGAGAATTTGAATTTGAGGAGAGATATGACTTACCAATTCGAGAAATCCACCCCACTGTCGATAGCGAAAGTGCCAAAAACCAAGCCAATCGTCTAGCTCACGGAGAGAGTCATTTGATGCAGCCCTTGAAGAAAGCCACCAACCTTTAATTCCAAGGTATCGCTCTTCAGCTTCCGCCATTGACTTTGCATCTTTGTATTGTTTACAAAGTTTCTTGTGGGTTTCTTGGAATTCAGGTTTGATGAGCTTCTCTGTGTGCCTGTTCAATGACGTCATCCAATGAAGTAGACATGAGCGCTCTTGGTTCTGCATTGGCTCTAGCTTGTTCCCACTTCCATACACTATACAAACAGCATGCCAGTTGGCCATTGCATTATCAGACATGAAACCTTTGAAATTTGGCGAAGAAATCCCATAGCGCGCCATGACAGAGTTCAGGGATCTCCACATTTGTTCTTGAGACTGAGCATCCTCGCTCTTCATGTCACAAACACAGATAGTTTGGGCTTTGCAAAACTCAGGGTCGTAAACGTGGGCAGCCATTGACGTCCATCCCTTCACCCTCTTTACATGATCAAACATACACCATGAATTTTGCAAGTCTCCTTGAGGTTGCATTCGCTTCACCAAATCCACTCTGCTTCCCGGGCCTTCCTCGGACATCTTGAAAAGGTAAACCTTATCTTTTCCTTGGCCCGGAAATATACTATCTTGAATATACGAATATGCACTTCTCATTTTCAATGAGATAATGTTGTCAATGGGTCCTCCGCTTGTGCTGTGACGGAAACTAGAGATGGTATTTCGAATACTCGGTGAACTGAGTACTCAAAATTTTTTCATGACTGCTTCTAGGGCCTTCCCTTGAAGGGGCTTTGAATCACTCTGTAGTCCATCTTCATGAAATAATTCAAATGCAAGAAATTCTTTGCTAGCAGCAAGACTAATAGCAGAATTTGTGGCACATGGTGTTCTAGAGACCTCTTGCCTAATCAGAGAGTTTGTCCGCTCAATGGAGTCTCGGCAAATGCCTCTACCTACAAGATGATCGTGTTGACCAATATGAATACAAGCTCTTGGAAAACTGGTACAGTTTAGAACCCTATACATGCGACAAGGGCACAATGACTTGCAAGAAGGGGACACTTTACAAATTCGACATACAAGATTGGACTTTGCGGGAGATTGGGTTCCTACAGGAAAGATAACAAGTGATGACCCCTCCCACTTAGAAGCATTTTGGCTTCCACCCCGGCGAACTCTAGGGCATTCTGGATTCTCGCAAACTAGGTGGCCAACACAAAATGAGTAACGAAACTTCAATCCAAAGTCGTTAGCAATGTTTGTAGTGTGTGTATGTGTCCAATTGTGTCCATCATATTTTCGGTCCATGCCTTGAAGTTGGCGACCTACAGACAATGAAGATGTCGACCTTGACAAACCAATAGAAGAGGACGTTGGAGAAGAAAGAGGAGGTAATTCAAAAAGTACGTCTCCATTAAACGACTTAGGAAGATGATGTACAAATTCACAACGAAGAGTATTCAAGTTCAAGAACTTCAACTCATTTCGGGCACGTGGTCGACTCTGCATTTCTCTAAAGCACTCAAAGACACTTTGGACCTGCGTTGCACTCTGTGGACCTAAAGGAAGCGATGTGCTACCATGAACAGTGTGGTTCAGTAGCACATTATTGTCATTGCCTCCCTCAGGTATGGAAGAAAGTTTTCCAATTGTTTCACTAACGAGAATAGCGTCCTCATCTGAAGACTCAGTCAGATCAATGTATTTGGAATCTGGGGGTTCTATTTTGACACGACATCCCCAAGACATCTGTGCAATAGAGGTTGCAGACCCGGGTGTGAGAATATTAGTTGACATTGACCTGACAATGTTAGGAGTACCAAAAGCATGGTACTTGCCAGGAGGCAATCTCCAAACATCCCCTGTGTCACTCTGATGCTTCGTTTGCATGATACTTGATACAAGTTCTACTCCCTCGGAATCGAATAGCTCCTCTTCCATCCATATGGACGTCGATTCTAGATTGAACCTCACACTAAGCAATGAACAAGATACCCATGCTACACCAGCATTTCTACAAGGGAAGGAAATAGGAACGCTAGACCCGTCCCCACGAACAATTGCCATGTCCATAGTTGGAGGTGCATGCTCAAATGACAACCGAATGTTGTAATTGCCATGTGAGAATTCCTATAGTTTTGAAACTGATAGTTAGTAACTGATTATCAGATAACGAACAAATAATAAAATATTCTATATGTGATTCCTTGTAATTTGAAATTCAAATTTCAAATAGAAGATTTTCTTGGATTTCATGTACAACTACTTCGTGAGAGATTATATTTCAACTACCTTGCAATCAGAGATGATCGCATGTCAGAAGCCTCCAAAACGACGGTTTGATTAATGTAGGATTAATATCTTCAAATCTAAGAGATATTATAAGACAGTTGATCAAATAAGGCATGATATTTGAAAACATTCATGTTGTGTAATTGGATGTCATTCAATTTCGAGAAGCCCTAATTGATCCAATGAAAAGACGTTCATCATAGTCTTGCGTACCTATATATTGAGGAGATTATAGAATAGCCAACACAGAAGTAGAGAAAACTAGTGCTTGTGAAGTGCTTTTGGGTGTTGTGATGCTAGAGGGTTCCTATAGGAAGAGACGCAAGGCTGGTTTCCGTTTCTCTAGCAGAAAGCAGTTAGAGAAATCAAAGATGGTTAGACAATTGCAACGGAATAATGGCATTGATATTAGTACCACTGTTCGCACTTTGTCTTATCAAGATCAAGGAGTTGAAATTGAAGATTCCCAATCAGGGGGGATTTTGATAGAAAGTGCTGATGGAATTCATATTACCAAGCTTGACAATTTGGTTGAAAGTGAAGAGGGCGTATTTTGATCAAGTTCACCAAAGGATAACCTGGCACAAGGAAGCCTATCATTGGTAAGTCAATCAATTCATCTTATTTCCTTAGCAAGAATCATGATCAAAGAGCTTGTTAAGATGTGAGCTGCATTCTGTTCATAACTTCATGTGTACAATATTTCTCTACAAAATACAGGTTTAATTGTTAATATTTGTGACTATGTCATGGTTGTTTGGGTATAAAGTGAACATGTAAAATTAATTTTGATACAAAATAATATGAATCATTTTATATTTGTATATAGTCTTCGATATATTCAATGAATTTTTACATCCAATTAGATATTAAATCACAAAGAGATTGTCCAGAACCCGAAATTTTAGAATTCTGCAAATCAGATTAAAAATATAATCCTCCAATTTATGTCATTCATTTTCTTTGGAAAATTATAGTATTTAATCTATTGTTAGTTTTATCTAGAAAAGAACAACTTGAGCACGGTTTTAGGAAATGGACTGATCCTCTTATACAACAATCCCTCTAAATGCACCCCAAGCCTCCCTAATAGCACCCTCAAAACCCTTATCTCCCTGTCTTGGTTCTTCACTCCCTTTTTGTCGTCTCTTTTTAGGAAATACATGCTCACGGAGGCGCAATGTCGGGAGAGCCAGAAGAGATCGAGTCCCAAGGAGATGTTGGAGACAGTGAAGGCCAGAGAGTGAAATCTGCCAAACCTGCTTCTTCAAAAGTCGCTGTTGTAAGTTTCTCATTATCTTTTGCTGCATTTGGCTAGGGTAAAGACGCTTGCTGCGTGACATTCCGACGCGCCTCTGAGACCTCCTCGGTCCACAGGAGCGGTGGTTCCGGTATGGTTCGGTGATTGGAAGGATTCCCAGTTTCGTAGTTGATCGCCCTGTTGATTGAGATCGAAGTGTGCGAGTTCAGTTCCGACTTGCGTTTAGAGTAGGAATTTTCTTTTGGAAGTTGCATTCCAAGGACATCGTCACCTCAGCCGATTCTAGTATTGCAACCAGGCAGATTTATCACCCTCTCGTGAAATGACGAGTTAGTACGAGCGAAAAAACGGCCCTTTACGTCAACAGATGCCCCGTGAAGGAACTTTGAACATGCTAGCCGCGTCGCTGAATAGCTTGACCTAGGATCTGTTCGTCCTCATCGTTGTCGTACTCGCTCATTACGATCAGCAGGACCCCTAATGTAAGCATCCCTACTTCCGCATTCCAGCTTCACACTTTCTCGATTTGGAAAGTTTCATCCAAGGTGCAGATGCTAGGGTTTGACGGGCTCCCGTGTTCACGATGGATTTTTTGGATTCTGGGTATGAACACGGTGGTGACTTTGAGCGTCACGATGCTGCCTGCTCTCTGCGCCTTGACTTGTGAGTCAGATAACTTGCATGTTTTTGTTCCTGCTCCTGTCTGTTAGTTTCATCAGGGCCTCGGGTGTCAACTAGTAAATATGAAATAAGAGAAGGAAATCTCACCCCACCACACTGAGCAGATCAAATTCAGTGTCAAGTGGATAACGCTAATGGCTAAAGATGAAATGCACAATTAGGATGACAGAATTGGAAACCAGCAGGGACATTAGGGTGTCCGTGCATGATCCAGCCTCCTCGAAATCCAAGAGCCTGAGTTTCATTCTGTAGAGCCTGACCTGAGTTCGCAAGAGCCTGAAATCTGAAAGTAAACCATAAGCCCGTAATTTGACCCTATATCCTGTCTTTTCTGCGAATGCTAAGTTAGGTTTGCGTGAGCAAGAATTGTGAGCGAGACAAAGGTTTACGGCTAGCAAGGCATTGACCAGCAGTGAGGTCTAGGGTGTCTGGGCTAGACAGACCATCACCGACTCACACTTGGAACTTTCTATTAACTTGATTTTTGAAAGTTGCTTCTATATGAACGCATTGATTTCATAAACTGCTAAATCATTTCACAATATGTACATGGTAAGCATGCAACAGAGCGGCAGTTAGGAATTTCTATGAAATTCTATTATGTTTTATATTCATTCGTAGATGCCTACACTAGTTTCTTCACTGGAAAACTAATTTGAAGTTTCACTTCCTGCACCTGACACCTCCCGAGCGTACCACATATAAAGAGCTTCCGTTGCTTGAATGATTTGTGAGCTTCCAGTGGTTCTTGATAGTGAATGTTGACCTAGATTCAGTAGTGTCAGAAATCTGACTGTGATCGATCTAGTGCAGAAATGGAAGTTGGCCTGACTGAAACTGATCTCAAGTGAGGAGTAGCTTCCAAACAATTCCGATAACACAAAACGTGATAAAGCCAATGTGAGACCTCCTCGATCCACAGGAGGGAGAGTTCAGGCCGTGAGGTTCTACAGTTTTAGGAATTCTTTGTTCCCTGATTGGGATAAATAACGACCAGTCTTGAAATACCTTCAGATTCAAATCATAATAGTGAATAAATAGGGTCGATTCCACATGTTCATGTTGCCGAATTACTATGCTTTTAATATTACTTAAAGGCTAAATAATTTATTATTTGTAAATAACCTATTCAGTCATTAGCTACAGTTAGTGCAAATAAAATCCTTGATAAATGAAGATGGGTGTTCTAGTTGCTGATACAAATGAAAATTGTTTCTGTTTACTTTGTCCAATTCATTTTGGAAAGTTCATGGGATTGATATTGTATTGTTGCATGATTCTTGGAACCTGTCCGCATGTTGGAAATATATTTTAATGGTGTGTGGTCTCTGCAAGGAATTGTGATATTGCCCAATTGGTTGGTCACATTAGATGATGATGGATTTGAGAAGGACAGACATAAAATTGCATGTGGAGGGAGAGGGTGACTTACTGTCCTTGTACAAGTCCTATTTTTTGAAAACAGACCTAGTAATGGAGTTATCATTTGATTGTATGTAGACGTTGTACAAAGAAGATGATACATCCACGAGACAGGATGAGCTAGGTGGAGGGGTGGCAGAGAAGATGACCATGCCTGAGAAGGACCAAATTGCACTTGCATCTATTGTAAGTTTGTAGTGTTATATTTTTTATTAATTCGGAAGCTCAATCTTGTTTTAATTGGACAGTGGTTCTTAAATCGGTTCTAGTTGACAATTTGACATGGAGAATAAACATTAGGGTGAGCGGACCACTTGCACCCTCTGTGTTATCGAAATGCAATTTTCTAATGATTTTGATTATTTTAATGTTTTGGATAGGGTATGGGAGCTATACTATATGGTGGAGAATTCAATGTAGCTCACACCATTGAGCAAGTCAATCTTGGAATCAATAATGACACAAATACAGAAGATGTAGACCTTGGACAAGCTGATCAACAGGTCACATATTCCAGTCTTGCCTCAAATTCACGAGAGGTACTTAACTGTAGACATTTCAATGTCTTATTCATTTGTTTGGTGTCATTGAGACAAGTTCAAATTATAATGTGTAGTGAACCTTAGAATCAAGAGACCAGTTGTTTATAATAATTAATGAGTTCTTAGTTGGGTCTAGGAACTTGTGGATGCGTTGGATGCCTTCCTGGAAGTTAGATAAATCATACATTGACACCCCTCGGACCACAGTAGCCTAATTTTCATAAGATGAGTGATCCATGTCTTCTGCTAGGTCACTGAATTTGTTCATAATTATAGTTGCTGACATGATCTACTAAAGGTTCAAAACTCGAGTAGGAATCCAATCAAATTTAATTTATAAACTGGAATCACCACAATCTCATATAATGCCATTTAAATATAAGATACAGTACAATTATAACTAAATAGAATCGTGATTCCGTTCTAGTCTGTCAAATTAAATACAATGCATTCGCTCCTTAAAAGTATCAATTTTTTTTTTCTTCTGGAAATCTCACCAGCAATCGTGACATTAGGAGCCAATGAAATCCGTAGTAATAGGTCTTGGGACCCATCTCGTACCACAGAAGGCTCCTCAGATCATAGAAGCCTCCTCGGACTAGAGGAGGCTATATTATGTCTGGAATTAGAGAATACTAACTTACTTATGTGTGGCCGAGTGCTTCCCAAAATCGAGGAAAAGTCCATCTCAACTCCTAAATTACGTGATTTCTAGCTCTGAAGGTTGATTTAGTCTTTATTTGGGCATAGATTGTAAGTATCTTCGGAATCCGAACAATTCTAGTACGAAAATGGGAATTTTTGAAGCTCAGAACTCCAATTTTATAGTCGTTCTTCCTACGGAATGTGGTTTGACTTGACCCTCCTCGAAATCAAGGAGGGTGTTTGGGTTGTCTAGACTATTTCTGGGAATGCAAGTGTTTGTCAATTCGGGACCCCGTCTCAGTATTTTGTGCTACATTTTTCTGGTTGTCTCATTAGATTCTGCCTGCCCCAAACCAAATAAGGTATGAATTGATCCTTCTCAAAATCAAGGAGGGTGTTTGGGCTGTTCTGACTATTTTTTTGAATGCAAAAGTTGGTCAATTTGGAACCAATTCTCGCTGCTTTTGTTCTATATTTTTTTGGTTGTCTCATTGGATTCTGCCTGCTTTAAACCATATGTGGTCTGACTTGACCCTCCTCGAAATCAAGGAGGGTGTTTGGGCTGTCTAGACTATTTTTGGAAGTGCAAGTGTTTGTCAATTCGGGACCCCGTCTCAGTATTTTGTGCTACATTTTTTTGGTTGTCTCATTAGATTCTACCTGCTCCAAACCAAATAAGGTATGAATTGATCCTTCTCGAAATCAAGGAGGGTGTCTAGGCTGTCCTGACTATTTCTGGGAATGCAAATGTTGGTCAATTTGGGACCAATTCTCACTGCTTTTGTTCTATATTTTTTTGGTTGTCTCATTAGATTCTGCCTGCCCCAAACCAAATAGGGTTTGACTTGACCCTCTTTGAAATCAAGGAGGATGTTTGGGCTGTCCTGACTATTTTTTGGAATGCAGAAGTTGGTCAATTTGGGACCAATTCTCGCTGCTTTTGTTCTATATTTTTTTGGTTGTCTCATTAGATTCTGCTTGCTCCAAACCAAATAAGGTATGAATTGATCCTCCTCGAAATCAAGGAGGGTGTTTGGGCTATCCTGACTATTAGTCGTAGCACAAGAAAGTAGAATCCCTCTAGTAGACGCTCTTAAGTACTTAAAACGTCTTTAAGATGACTCGTGTATCGTTCCCACAGAGATCGATTAACTTCTAAGTGATGACCGGAATTGGATGCGGAAAGTAACCACAACCACAAGTAAACCGGATTCTAAACCGGAAAGCTAAAGATACCTACGTGCTTATTTTCCATCCGGTCGGACTATTTTACAGTAGTCCTAATCCGCACAACAACAACAAGGAATGGTCCTAAACAATATACCACTCTCCTGTTCAATGATAACATTCTGATCCTAGGATATAGAACCGGAAACTGGAAGGAGTGTCATTATCCTGTGCCTTTTCCAAATTCCGCTTCTGGATCCTCAAACTAGTAACTGGACATGAAGTTTAGCCTCTATAACAGAGGGTTCCGCAATTTGCAATTAAGGAAGGTTGCGTGAATTCCTACCCTTCAAGTTTTAAAGTGTCAGAAGCTCCACTCAAAAGAAAAACAACAAAAGACATAAAAAATGGGATTTCAGTTTCTCCTCACAACTAATCCAGAAACTAATCCGGTCATAGAAGGTCACTCAGGAAATCCTTACAATCCCCACATCATTACAACGACAGATTCCCCCGACCCAAGTTCCTAGACGGAGACGCTACTCCCGAAAACCGGATACAGAGAACATTCGGGGACTTCTTGTCTTCTCCAAAACCTGCAAACACAGCTACCCGCACTAACAATGGTTTTAGCATTGCCGGCATACCAACCCAGAGTTGAGACTTTTCATACCAACACTTAGGAGGTGGAAATCAGAATACTTTGCAATGGAAATGAAAAGAATACAAAAGGAAAACTTGTTCAGTCTTGCCTGGCCCAGGATTGAAGCTAACTTCAATCCCACTAAATACTAACACAAGGAAAATCCTAAAGGCTTCCTGAAAATCCTAAACTAAGGACCAGAGAATGACACGCGTCATTCCCTATCCACTAACTGTTGACTTTACAAACTTGCGGCGGATTCCGGAAAAAGTGGATCTTAGATCCGAAAAATCCGGATCTGACTGTCCAGGTTCATCCGACCGGAAAGCTACTCTAAAGCTGCTTTCTACCTACTGCTTTTCCTACTTTTTCAGCCGCTTGGATGGCGTTGGTATGGCCTTTGTGGTGCCCTTCCTTGCTGGCTGCTGTCGACTACCAGAGGGCTTACTTCCCTTGGTAACTTTCCCCTTTGAAGGAGTCGGGAGTTTACCTTTCTTCTTCAAGGACACAGGTTCCGGTTCCGGTTCCAGTTCCTCCTCATGCTCTTCGAACTCTTCTTCTTCTTCAGACTCACTCTCCTCCTTCTCTGTGTTTTCTGGTGACTCATCCTCTTCTTATTCAAGATCAACTGATGGTGTCGCCTCCCTACTTCGCTTGGGTGTTGATTTCCGTTTGGTTGGGGTTGGCTTTGACAACTGACCGGAAACTGTGCTCTGTAGAGTGCCCAGGTCAGGTGTCAAAGTCTTACTCTGACTACGGGTCTGGGATCCGGGTGATAACCCCTTTCCGGTTTCCGTATCAGTCCTCTGCTTGGAGTGGCTGCCTGGTGTTATCTTCTCTTCAGCGCTCCTCTTGGGCTTCCGATCGGATGATCCCCGAGATGGTGTGGCCTTGGTAGGAGTTTCCTCCTTTGTCTTCTCTTTGCCCTTCATCGGTTCCGGTTCTACATCTGGACCGAATTTCTCCATAACTTCTCTCAACTCAAACAAAGTACGTTCCATCTTCTCATGAAAGGACACCAAGACTGACACAAGCTTGGGCCCCATTTGAGATCCTTCCTTGAGAACCTCCGCATCAAAAAGTCTAGCTTTGTTTACTACTTCGCTCGGATTCCCAACAAACTTCCGGATCCGCCTAAGAGTATCCAGGGTTTCATCCGGGAGTTGTCTACTCTCACTCTCAGACTTTTTTCCTACCTTCTCTTGCAGATCCTTTACCTGACTGATTAGGCTAGCTATCTGGTCCTCTAACTTCCGGGTCACCTCCTTATCATTCTTCACTTTCTCTCGGATGCCCTTCAGTTCCTCTATTACAACCCCAATAGGGTCAGCGGCCTCTGCCCAGACCGGATCCTTACTACTTACTTCTCCAACTTTCCCTTTTCCTTTCCTTCGGGAAACCTCATGTTCCCCTTCCGGTTCTGACTCATCTACTGATGTTCCTCTCTTCTCCTCCGGTTCCGGTTCCGGACAAATGTCGTACTGCAGCATAACATCCGCAGACTTGTAAACCGTAACTTCCTTTCCTCTCAGTAGATCAAAGTGTTGATAGAGATGGAATAGAAAGGGAGAGAGACCAGAAGGTTTGGACTTGCCTACCACTGCAACCATCTTGGTCACTACTTCTTTTAACACTAAACCCCAACTCACTTTCCTCTCTCCGGTCAGAGCGCCAAAGATCGTGTTCGCTAGAGTAATGGTGACCCGGGTAGGACGCTCCAGATTCAAGATCGGCACTAAAAACTCCAGAACTCTCCTATGCCTCAAGTTCGTGCAATCAGTCACTGCATAGCCGTCCTTAGGGTTGATAGGATTACAAAACTTACCATTGGCAAACTTGTCCGTCCTTCCGGCCATGCCTTCTCCTTCCTTGGAAAAGCTATACACCTCCCCCCATATCTCCGGAGTCCAACCGGTTGGCTGCGCTCGGATCGTCTTCTCCCACTCACTTGACTAATCCACGAGAAGCTCCCTCACCATCTCCTCGTTCTTCAAGCTCCAGGGCCTCCTCATGAAGCCATCACATTCGAGCCCCATCAAATCCTCTTGAAGAAGCGCCTTCTCCTTCAGATTCTTGGGCAGTCCGGGCGTCACCGTCCGGAGTGTCACTACAAGTGGCTCCTCACTCATCTCAGCCTTCACCATGGCTCTCACAACAACTCACAGTAGTTCCTAGACACACAGATCCCTCGTCTCCTTAAACCGCTCTTGCACTCTACTTCTCCGTCTTCAAGAAACAGGCAGTCTAACCTCCGTTCGACAGGAACCGGAATCTAAAAACTCACACTCCTTCTCTGTTGCTAAACACTCTTGAAAACACTCACACACAGCAGAAAACAACACGGTGGAAAAGATGAAGTGAGAAGATTGTTCTCAAACCCCCTTCTTTTCCGTTTCCGCATTCTGCTTTTCCTACCGTTGGATGTAACCGTTTTCTAGAAACTGTTTTCTGTTTTAACGGCTCTCCCATTTTCCCGGTAGTGACCGTTAGCTCCCGGTTTCTACTTCCGATACCGGATTGGCGATACCCGGATACCTCAGAATCCCGTTTAGGATTTCTCACTGGTTTCCGGTTTCCGGTCTAAGACAGAAATAACAAAGATCCGTCTTAACCATTTTATCTCATTAAGGAGATACTATGGTTGCTAATCTATCAATCCAATAAATTGGGTAATTCTACGCTATAAACAACAAAAAAAATATAGAACTAAATTGTCTTTAACTTAAATCTATTACAAAGTAATAGATTTTGGTATTCCGGGTTCCCACACTATTCCTGGGAATGCAAATGTTGGTCAATTTGGGACCAATTCTTGCTGCTTTTGTTCTATTTTTTTTTGGTTATCTCATTTGATTCTACCTGCTCCAAATCGTATGTGGTCTGACTTCACCCTCCTTGAAATCAAGGAGGGTGTTTGGGCTGTCCTGACTATTTCTGGGAATGCTTGAACTGATTCCTATTATAGTATATGTCAGCATTTATGTTCTAAAATTCTGCTGGTTCTATGTTGAGGGTGACATGTCCAGATAATAATTTGTATGTCAAAGAGGGTTAGAGTTCCATTCACACGTTTTATGATGCTACATAATTCAAGTTAGTTTTGTTTTTACATAATAAATGTCGGGGCATGCATAACTTAGTTGATAATTTTGATTGCAAATATTCAGGAGATTCCTCTGTTGACATGTGAAGAGACCAAAGATGCATTTCGGATGAAGGAGAAACTTGACTCAAACTCAATCATACGGGAGTTGCGATTTAAGCCACATGAGTCTTGTCGTTTCAAAATTCCTTTGTGCCGTATGATATCACTTCCTATAGTGAGGCTGGTACTTCAGACGGATCTAGTTCAACTTCAATCTGAGTTTGTACATGGATACCGAGAAGGTGATAGAGTAATGTATGTGTCTATTACTAACGACCAGGGGCTAACCCAAAGGGTTACTGAGGAGATTTCTAGCGGTTGGGATGCTCACTGGATTGCAGAGAATGCACTTTTTGAGGAGCAGTTGCAATGCCATGAAGATCGGTCTTGCCTATCTGGATATATGTTTTTTGTTTGGGATGGTAACCACCGCCACATGGCATGGACTGCTTATATCAGCAATATGCGTTCTATTGAACAAGCTTGGCATATTAACGTGGATTCTATTTTGCTTGAGACAAAAGGCTCCACAGGAATTTTGATGAATGCTATGAATGACATCAACAGGTAAAATCTGTTGCCCCAATCTTTTGTTCCAGTTTTTTATCTTTTGTATATTACTGAGACATTGTATTCATTGTTAAGTCCTAATTTTGGTGGTCAAGACTAAATTGGCACCCAATTTTGAACAGATCTACAGAGAACGCACATGTAAAAACCAATATTGTCCACCGGCTTCATCGAGTGAACACATACGGATCACTGAAGTTGGAAGATTTCAAAGACCTTCTTAGTGAAGAAGAATACCGAGCTTATGAGGCAAGGATTAAACCTTATCCATGGTATCCACTTACCTCTGACGTCTTCATCAGGTTCTTATATCGGGTAAGATAAATTTTCATCAGTATTTGATTTCTACAGTTCTACTAGACGTACAATAAGAATACATTCATTTTAACTTCTTCGTTTTAATCTTTGCAGCAAGAAGTGTCAACTGCAGCAAATCAGGCTGCTAGCTTATACGAGGAGAGAACTCCTAAAGAAGATCGAAATGCTAGAGCTTTGCATGATGCAATGAAAGCGGTAGCAAATGCAAAAGTGAAGTTTCTTCAGTCTGAGTTTGACAAGTTGAGTGCAGTTGGGAACCCCAAGTATGGAACACGTTGGTTGGAAGAGGTAAACTTCTTATTTTCTTTTAGTTCTTCTTGATAAGAAGTGCGGGGAACATGAAGTTCAAGAACATGTTTGACAATATGTGTTCAACTTATAAATTCAATATTTTTCAATTTATTTGTCCAGATTAACCTTCATTGGAGCAAATATGAACGTCCAGACATGACTTTAGATAAGCTCCAACATCTGGCTGCAACCATTGTCTCATCAATTTACAAGAGTCGCTAGCTTTCATGGTGGAATTCCAGCGATATGAACCAAGCGGCTCTTCGGTTTCCAGTTCCTATGGTAACTGAAGAGAAGCTAAGACACTGGTTACCCAAAGCTTGCTTTTGGGCTGAGGTAACTAATTCTATTTTTTCTTGACAATTTATCGCTTCAAGGCAGTTCAAATTTCTGTGCATGACTGTCAAATTCTATGATCTCCTAATAGAATAGTTACATGTCAAACTAATACTTATTCCAAAAATGTTGTAGTTAGAAGAAGCTGCTACAACATGGTTCAACGCAACGATAGCTTCAGAGCGCATTATTATCAAATGGGATGCTAATGATTCTCTTGATTGTATTGGGGACTACATTGAGCGTTACAGAATCATTCTATGGGATCATGCCTTCAATGTTTTCTTTGGCAAGAAATCCAAATACTCACATACACTTCCCTTCATTGGACAAGAAGGGATGGAGCACATTATGCTACGTTGCGTATACCGGTACTTTCATTAGCCCTTATTTTACATTCACTTCATATTTAGTAATCTGTTTTAAGGATTGAATTTGAAATTGTTTTGTGCTCATTCTTTAAGTTTGTTTTTGTATTCAGGTACTTTGTTCGAGAGTTGGCATCAAAGGGAGGCATAGTCAAGAGGGATATGCCTAAACTATTCGGAGCCTGGGTTGATAAGACCTTGCCAACCTGTGTATTTACAGCCATGTAGATCCGGGTTTTTAGTACTGGTGAGTTGGTAGCTTGTCCATGGTATTTGGAGTGCCAGAAATCATATGCACCTGCAGAAGAACAATCAGAGAAAGCAAGTGCTAGAAAGATAGGGGTTGAAGATTTGTCTGATGAAGAAGAGGAGGAAGAGGAGGAAGAGGTTTTGGAGCAATTAGTAAGTAAGAATGCGAAGAAGAAACAAATTCCAAAGGTACAGTCTGTTGCAAAGAAGGCGAGGAAGGGAAAGACATCTGGGGCCACATCTGCACATGACGATGAAGTTCCACTTCTAGAGGTCGAGGTAGTTCCAGTTGCTTCATCTCATGGTCCACCTGTCGTCCAATCTTCATCGACGGTGGTATTTGCACCTTCACAATGGCAAACTGCGAGCACCCTTCGCTCTATCACTACAGATGTACAAGTTACTCGACTTATCCTGCAGTATTCCATTCGTGATGCCATTGAGTACCTAGTGAAGAACAAGCAGCCGTTTCCTCAACAAATCCAGATATTGGACTTTGCTAAAAAAGTAACAATCTGACCATTTATTTGGTTAGACTTGCTATGTTTATGTTTCTAATATTAAATTTACCTATACTAACAACTATAGTCTCATGTCAATAGGCAGGAAGAGGCCGGCGTCGTCCCATTGGAGGAGTTGAGAAGCAAGAGGCTTCTTTTGATCTGATCCTTGCTGATGTCCCCGACGGTCTTCCTGTACCAAATGTGTCTAATCCTCCACATATTGTTCCTTCTTGGAACATTTATACTCCAGATTTCGTCCAATCAATCTTCGAGTTCGCTTTTGGTACCCTTCAAGATGATGGAGCGGTGATGTTATTTCTTCCAGACAATCCCAAGAAAAGACGTGCTGTGGATAAAGTTGCTGAAGTTCATGGCTTTCAGTGCGTTCATGACTGGTGGGGAGTCAACGAGCTTCGTTTGACGTCTTACAAGAACGTCAACAACACGGTAATTCACATTTGGTCATCAGATTCATAATGTCATTTGAATGTGTATATATGAATTACATCAGTTTTTTCTATTTGGTAAACTCATGTTCTGTTGTTTTATAGACGAAGCGTTTTTGGATTGTACTGTACGTTCGAGTTCTGTACAAGGAGAAAGAAGTGGTATCCTCTTTTTCAATTGACGAGAACCAGAAGTTTAGCGGGCACGGCACAGACCTTAGTGGTATTTATATTCCTACATGGACCTGATGTTGGCACCATTCCATGCCATGAGTTATGATTTGTTGTTTTCAATGTACTTTGGACTTTTGATATTGTTCAAGTTAAGTGGGTTTCTGATTGTGTCTTTGTTTCTATATCAGGAGAAGGATTGTTGCATAATTTCACAACAATCACTAGTCAACTTCAAAAAGATGGGGTCCCATGGAGAGGTGCTCGTGAGAAGGATCCCTTGTTTCTTCAGATTCTTATCGAGAGTTTTTCGAAACCTGGTGATATAGTATTGGATTGCAATGCATCCACAGGTTTTTCTCTACCTTGAAATCAAAAGTCCTCAAGTTCTAGTGTCTTCAATTCTTGCATATTCAAGTGTAATTGTTGCTTTTGCCATTGAGATGCCAAAATCTGCCTAACTTCGTTTCCATTTGCATTAGGAGCAAGCATCCATGCGTGTATTAGGGCTGGCCGGCATATTATTGCAATAGAGTTAGAGGCAGCCATTTTCCAAGATGTACTTGCCCCTTTCATTGTCCTTGAGACTACAACAAACTCTGTTCGTTCAAAGAGGAAGTATCAGGAATCATCAAGTGAAGACGATGATGATAGCCCTTCTAACAAGGGTGCTAAAAGCCCGGTGCCAATTGCACAAAATCGCTTTGGTTCGTAAGTTCAAACCTTTCTTTCATGATGGTATTCAAAGCTTCATTGTAACTATTTCAATTTCTTGTAGTACTTCATCTCTTTTGTAATAATGTATAATTTTGTTCTGCAGGTTGGTGAGATTGTTTGACAGTCCACCCATGCCTTGGTCACTACCTTCTTATGTTGAAGCAATTGTTGTGGCTATTGCGGAAGAGGTTTCACCAATAATGACACCAAAGAGACAGAGGTCATACCGTAGGGCCTTGGAGTATATGGATGTCGAGGCTGTGGAGGATAGCCATGAGAGTGAGGATGACTCCAGCAATGATGCATTCAATGCTGTAGATGTAGTAGGCTCTAACTGAGGTTGAGTATATGTATTGTGTGGATCCTTCAGATTGGTCCGTTTATATTAAATCTATATAAAGGGCTTCTACACTTGTGGATTACGTTCACAGTGTAACTCCATTGGAGTTGGTACAACCAACTTTGCATTGCCCACAAACAAAGTTTTCTATGGAATTAAGCCAAATTGCGTAGGATTTGCTGACTTATAGTATGCAATTTGTCTCCTTTTCCATGATTTCAATTACGAGTACCTTCAATGCAAGAAGAATCTATGTGAAGTCTACATTGTTTTAGTACAAACAATAAAACTAGCATGCTCAAATATGACTTCCAATAAAGAGGTTCACTGTTCCTTAAGACGAATTGGTTCATAATTTTTGGTGCTAAGGTAGTGTACATAATTTCTGAAGGAGGGATCTTTTTTTTTTTAATTTTTATACATTAATGGCTCCTCGGATCCGAGGAGCAATTTCTTGTTGATAGAGTCACCTTCCAGGCTGTATTAATTTAGAGAATGTTTGAACTAAAATTTCATTTCAGTTGTTTTTTTCAGTTTTTTTTTTCACTTATTTTATGAAACAATAAATATTTCAGCTCAAAGATCCTTGGAATACGAGGAGCCTTTCTTGAACTCTTAAACCGCATTCCATTAGCTCCATGGACCCTTTACAAAAAACTTTACACCTTTAAATCCCCTCCAAAATTTTTTTCCAGGGACCAATAAATGGCTCCTCGAAATCGAGGAGGCTTCTCTTGGTCGTTGGAATTGCAAAAGAAGGGCTCCTCGGAATCCGAGGAGCCCTAATTTTTTCTTAAGTTTTATTTTTAAAGTTTTTTTTAACAAATTGAACCTTTTATTTTTTTGGGAAAAATTATTGAAAACTTTTTTCAGAATAGTAGTTTAAGTTTTTTTCCAAATTCATATGGATAGGTTGCCTTTATCATTCAACAAAATTGCTCTTCGACTCTGAGGAGCCATCTACTGAATTTAAGAAAACAAAAGCAAATTTTTTTTTAATTATTATTTTTTGAAAATACAACTTTGAATATAGAATTTGAAATTCCGAAAGTACAATTGCAGTTTTAGTAAACTTCCAAACTAATAAATGGAAGGTTGATGGCAACTTCTTTACCTTTAATTGAAGGTACCGCAAAAATAATTCTTATCTTAAATAACGAAGTGTTTAATTCATTCAAGATACATTCATCATCTGGTGCAATGAACAACAAATGTATTTCATCCAACAAAGTCAATCCAAAAAAATTCATCCAAATGTATTTGTCTTCATTCATCCACATTCATCCACATTCATCCACATTCATCCTCTTCAAATTCATTTATAGCCATAAATGATTATCCTAAACCATGGATATAGGCATCATGTATTGAAAAGTTTTTATTTTCTTATAAGATTTTCTAAAATCAGATATTGTTCAACGCTCATCGCTCGTTGCTCATTGCTCATTGCTCGTCGCTCCCCGCTCATACTTTAGCAACCCTGCAGAGCGAAGCGAGTAGGGTTTAGGCTTGTCGCGGAGCGCCGATAGGCACGTAGCTACAGTCCTCCGTAGGGTTTGCTGGAGGGGGACTAAGGGTTGATGGGCCGAGTGCTTTGGGTTTTATTTTGTTTTGTAACATTACAATAGGGTTTAGGGAGAGAAATGAAAAACCACCACACTGTTCAAGGGGCTTTAAGGAGAAGAAGGGTGAGCGAGGCCTAGGGGTCAACAGGTGTCCCAAATTAGAAAATGAGGTATGTCGATGTCGGGTGCTGGAATGTATCGAGATCGGGGGCATCGAGATCTCGATATCGACGGTCTCAAGATCTTGCGGTTTTTAGGATGCTAACATTTTGACTTATCCAAAGGATTAAAAACAGATCGGGAATTATTAAAAGGGATTAAACACAGATCGGGGTGACGATCATGGCGGGGACAAGAGGCGGTATAGGCGACGGTGTTGTTTTCAAGGCCCGAAGGGGGGCAGTGCCAACGACTCGCGCGGTGTCTTCACTGTTGCACAGTTGAGGTCTTGGGTTTAGGGTGGCTTCGGGGGTGTATTGCGGTTGTTGGAAGAGATTCTTGATTTTAATATAGATGGTCGATAAAGAAGGATTTTTTAGCGGCTTCAGATCACAGGAGCTCTCTTGGAAGTAAGCGGTTAGGATTTTGGGTCGTTTCACCCTGCTCCGTAGGGTGGTACCAAAATTTGCCGGGCCGCTATGGTTTAGGGTTTAGACGCCACATGAGTCATTGGCATTGCCACCATTGGCCAATCTAGTCACTTGCATACCACCCTCACCACCCTAAACCCGAAGATCAATGGGGTCCAGAGCTTGGCGCTAGAAGATTGAAACAATCTCGGACTTGAAGAAGAGCCTAGAGGGCGCCATTATTTGCGTCAAAGGTGAAATCGCACCAAACAATTCTACGCTGCAACAGTTCTTCATTTTTGGGGTCGTTATAATTGAGGGAATAATGTAAAGAGATGTCGGTATTGCCATGTGACCGATAGCAACTCCAGTATAAACGTAGTTAGCAAGTCGGTTTCACCCCATTTTTTACTGTTGGTGCTATTGGAACAAACACTTTATTAGTTTGCCGATGGTATGGCCAAATGATTTCTTGTAGGTATTGCAGGAGAATTGTCTGGCAAATGTTCACTACAACCCAGGAATGGGAAGCATGTTGGCGGCACGGCCGAATGCTTGTTTCCATGAGTTGTGGATTTCAGGGTTTACTTTTCCTACTCATGATGTTGCATATATACTTCTGCGGTTTGGGGTATCCTAATATCATCCCTGAAATTGAGAATGGGTTTGGCAATGCTCCGCACTTATCATCTGTAATCGATAGATGTTAGGTGCCTTAGCTTTCAGCATGCAAGCAGTATGTGTGGGTTTAGGGCATCCCATTGTGTTGAATGATTTGGATTGTTGTTGTGCACTCCGAGCAACTATGAATGTGAAAACTCTGGAGCTCATCACTGCCGTGCACCTACCTATAGATCACAATTAGGTATTATGATATCTTGATTTCGATGTCGACGGCATCGATATCTCAATATCGACGGCATCAATATCTTGAGGCATTTTGGATTTTGATGTTGGTTTAGGGATATATCGAGTTGATTATAACAACATCTCGATTTTGATGTGGCAGGCATCGATATCGAAATCAAGAGTTCAAGTTGCTGAGATATCGACTGATATCAAGGATTGAAAACATGTCGGTTTAGTACTTTAGGGTGATAGGGTTGAGGACACATATGAGGTCCGTGGGACGCTTGGGAGCAGAGGTCTTTGAAGAAACAATGGCAAGAAATGGCTCTCCAGGGGTCCGGTGGTAGTACTTCATATGGTCGCGGATCGGAGTTGATGGAGGCAATGGAGATGTTGAAGAGTGGGTCGCACTCGTAGTATGTAGATTAGGACTTTCCCTACAAATATTGTGTGTTTCTAAAGCAGGAATGCTAGAATGTGAGCAGTGAGCAGTGAGCAGTGCGGTGTGATTTTTTACTTGGATGCGGTATCCTATGACCACGGAATTTGGTTGTTAGAAGGTGTGAAATTTGCCTAAGCGTGGTGCCCATATCCGTGGAAAAAAAAATAATTGTTGGCAAAAGGGGGATTCTAATTCGTGGAAATAATTCCTTTAGAGTACTCGAAGAAAAATGGATGGATGATGGATAGATAAAGTTGAATGTGGATGAATGCGGATGAATGAAAAATTCTTGAAGAAAAAAAAAATGTAATTATGAGTGGGACATGATTGTCGCCCCTTTTCTCTAATTTTGCCTGAAGGCCAAAAAGGCTCCTCGGTACCAAAGAACCCTATTGGCCTCTACAAAAATTTAGAAGTCCAGAAGGCCTTCTTGGCACCGAGGAGGCCTTTTGGCCTTCACAATTAAAATGTGAAGTTCAATGTTTTTTTTTTAATGGTACAGATTTATTAGGGGCATATATAATGTTTCCTCAAAATAAGATTCAATTTTTTTTTTGGGTTCAAGTAGGTTGAGCTCCACCTGAACCCTACCTCATCAAAAGTTTCTATTTCTTGGGATTAGGGTGGTTGTCCTGAGGTGCGTAATTTTTTCTAAAAAGATTTAATGATCCAGACTATCAAAATCTTTTTGCTACGACCGCAAGGGCATCATTTCAGCCAACTACTCGTTAAGGGGTTACTGAACATTTTGCAATATGCGCAGCCATAGAAGTTGGAGGTAAACAATATAAAAGAATTAAGTAGATAGAAAGAGATATGATTTAATGCATTGTATGAATTTCTGAGAACACAAAAAAGGCATTGTGAGGATGGTGTTTGAGACAAGTGACAAATGATATAAAACACATTGAAAGAGTCCAATATCATGAAGTTCCAAAGGTATGAAAGCAATATAAGACAATTAGAGGAGACAAAGTACCAAAATAAAGTGTAGTGGCCCTTTTAGTCTCACTACCTGGAATTAATGAAAGCGTACAATGAAAATAGTTAAGACTTGGAAACACAGTCTGAACTGCTACAACACAGAGAAGATGTGCAACTTGAAGTGGCACTAGAACTGCTCTCAGTGCTGCCACTACTAGTAACAACAACAACCTCCTTTGCCTCATAGTCAATGTATCTACGCACATTCGGGTCATACCGAGGTAAAGTCTGGACTTCCGTAGGACTATCCACATTCACTAGGTCGATGGCCATTGCCTCTATGTAACATGGTAAAGACAACGGACTTGGAGGACTGGGAAAAAGGTCTACCAACCTGCAGAGGTGGAAACAATGAAAAGAAATTAATTACTATTTATGAATGAAATAAAATTGAAACGGTTTTAAATCAAAAAAGGGTAAGACTTACGTACACATGCGATTCTTTGCAATCCTCTTTGTAGGTGTCTCCTTCACGGTGCCTTTCGGGGCTGGTGGTTCTTTTTGTTTTTTCCCCATGGAGCCTTCGGAGGAAACTACAGTAGTGAGTGGAACTAGAATAGCCTCAAAGATTTCTTCATCGGACTCGAGAGCAATGAGGTGACACCCACTTCGACGGCAAGCGTGAATGCTGGAGCCTAAGAAAAACAAATATGTCGAGTAAAAACAAGAACAAATTGATGAAGGGGCAGAAATAGTCATAAATTTAAAACAAATTAAGAGTGAAGATTTTACTAGTTGATGCATTGCAATCCAGCACTACATCCCCAGGTTTGGAAAAGCTCTCAATAAAGAGTTGCATAAGAACTGGGTCTTTTTCACGAGCTCCTCTCCACATTTTATCCCCGTTCTTCAAGGCCGTAGTCGAGTTAGTGTAGTTGTAAAGGGCAACTTGCCCCACAATATCACTGCCCAAATTACTGAGGTCCCGATTGACTTCAACGGAGAATTTGGACTGAAGAGGAATGTCAAAGTATGATTCCTTCACGTAGAGGATAATCCAAAACCACTTAGTCTGGAAAAGAAATATACGAAATGAGGAGAAGATAAATCATTAACGTCCATATGGAATAAGGACACAAAATAAGAAGGATACAAAGAGAAAACAATGGAAGGGGAAGGCATGAAACTATTACCGTGCGATTGTGGTTTCTGTATGATGTGAGTAGCATATCGTTCACGCCCCACCAATCATACAACATTGTGAAACCATAAGCTTCTGCAAGGGCATCCGTCGCTTGCCGGACATCTGGAATATCAGGGTGGAAAAGCATAACCGCCCCATCATCTTGGAGCGTGACACGAGCCACCTCGAAAATGGACTCCAGCCAATCCTCTGCCAATGCATTCCATGTGGGAACCGAAGCTCCTATATTTGGGATTGGAAGACCATCTGGCACATCTGCCACGATAAGATCAAGGCAAGCCTCTCTTTTGGGCACACCACTAAGGAGTTGTTGATGACTACGATCCACCTATGCAAGTACCAACACAAAGATAAAGATCTTTAGAACATGTAAGGGCACATGACAGAGAATATAACGAAGAAATCAAGGAAATACAGAAGAGTAATGGGGCCAAACCTTCTGAGTAAATGACAAGAGCTGTGAAAACTCAGGGGAGGGTTGCTTGTTGAGGACCATGAACTGCGTGATAGAGTGGACAGAAGTCTTCAATAGGAGGACTTTGGCATGTACTCCATGTGCGTCAACGCGGTTATAAGTCTTCTCATAAAGCTCAGATGGTGCAAAGATCTCCGTGGACATTGATAGCATTTCTGGTGGACAATGTGTTGGATTATTAAACGTGCCAGGGTTAATGGGGGCCACAGAAATAGTCTCCGAAGGACTCATAACAACAACAACTTCTGTCTTATCCTTGCTTTTTGAACTACTACCCCTGGCCTCCTTGGTCTCAACCGTCTTCTTTGTCTCCATTGTGTTCTTCGGTGCCTTTAAAAATTTTCTGTCTTTGCCTTTTTTAGAAGTTCTCTTCATCTCTTGCTCAGATGCGGAGTCCTCACTCATGTCTGCATCAGAATCCTCCCCAGCCAATTGGGTTGAGGAAGCATGAAGAGCCTTTTCAGCTTCTTCCTTGCTTGGGACAAACTTCTTCGGGCACTCTAAATACCATGGACATGCAGTGTGCTCAATAGAGTTGAAACCACGAACCTGCCCAGGTGTAAACATATATGCATCTTTCAAGGTTTTCTCCAGCCAAGCTCCAAATAATTTTGGAAAAGACTTCTTCTCGATTGCTTTCTTTCCAAGGAGCTCTCTTTTGAAATACCTTTAATAAAGAATAATGCAAGGTTAGAAAACAATTTGTTAATTCCAATCGGCTAAGAACGTAAGGGCTTGAGGTATCAAGTAAGCCATTGATGGTGACACAACACAAAACTATCTAATTACTCTGTTATCCATTGTCGATGTCTAGAATTCAACACGTTCAAGTCAACACAAGAAGATCAGCTTCGTCATTGAAATTAAACTAGAAAATCACTCCAACAAAAAATGGCCATGGACCTCCAACAATTGAACACAAAAACAACTTCAAAGCAGTCAATCCTCCCAAAGTGTAGACCTACAGAGATTGCCCTTGTTTAGTCCAGTTCAGCAGTAAGTTACAAGTGTCACCAAAAAAGCCTCTTTGGTACCAAGGATCCCATTACAAAAATTCCCCTTGTCCAATCCAGTTTAGCCGTAAGTCACGGTTGTCCCCTAAACAACCTCTTTGGTACCAAGGATCCCGTTACAGAAATTCCCCTTGTCCAATCCAGTTTAGCCGTAAGTCACGGTTGTCACCAAAACAACCTCACCCTAAACCAAGGATCCCATTACAGGAATTTAACTTGTTCAGTCCAGTTCAACAATTAGTTACGGGTGTCACAGAAACAGCCTCCTCGGTACCGAGGAACCCATTCAATATCCAGGGGCTACGAGAATCTAACATTTGATCCACATTAGGTCACATGAAATTTCATTTGAGAAGGTCACAATAAAACTCACCGGTACTGCAGACGTTGCATTGCTCGTTTAGCTCCATCTTGAGAGAGAAATGGCTTTGATCGAGAGTATTCTCCTGACTTTCGGAAAAAGAAAAAGAAAGCGTGATCCCACAAAATTATGCGATATTTTTCAATATACTCTTCAATTTCGTCCACATCATCTCTTGCTTTCCAGTCCACCATAATCTCCTCTGACTTCATTGTCTCGTTCACAGCTTGAACGGTGACAAACTCCAACTACAAGCACAATTAATAAACAATTTAGTTGCATTACAAGTACAAGTACCTTAACATACTATCTAGCGGCTTTGATCAGGTGATTATGTATAGGAAACATTTCAATTGAAAAACCTTACCTGAGCCCAGAAAGCAGCCTTCGTCAACCACGCTTTGAGTTTGTTGTCTGTGACACCAACTGCAGGAAATTGCAATGCTAGACGATTAAAATCTCCAAAGTTCCACCAATTCAACCACTTCACCTTGAACTGAGGTTCTACAATTGTCGCTGAAATCTTTTGGAGTTTCTCAAGTGACATCTTAGGTTTCTCGAACTGGCTCCAGTGGTAATAAATCTGGAATTCATACATAAAGGATTCATCGGTTAATAGATAATAACTTCATCAAATTTCTGTAATTCCACAGAATATCAATTTTATGGATCAAATTATAAATAAGAATTGAAGCTAAGAATTCCGGGTCTATAATACAAATGCAACTGTTATTATTTCAATTCTTGTTGTCGGAAAGAAATCACAAATCCAGGAATGCCAGTAGAATTGCATAAAGTGCACATTCATCATGAACACATCTCCCAGTAAAGTGAGTAAAAATGATGACAAAAAATTTGCTTACCGCTTCTAGGAATTTGGGGCCATACTTGGGATTTACCACACTTATCATTCTGTCAAACTCGGATCGGTAGGACTTCACTCTTGCCTGTGAGGCACTTTCCATTGCATCGTGTATACCACGAGCAGTACGGTCTGCCTCTACTGTCTTCTCCATATACATTCTCGCGGCTTCATCCGCAGCGGCAGAGACATCTTGCTGCAAATAAGAAGTCACAAATAAGACTGCATTCCAAGAATTATGAAAAGAACTTCAACATAACATATTGGCGTGAGAAAAATTCTTACCCGATTCAAGAATTTGATAAAGACATCGGAAGTAACTGGATACCATGGGTATGGTTTGGGGCGATTCTCACAGGCTTTGTACTCATCCTCTGTGAGTAACTCTTTGAAATCAGGTAACTTCAAAACCCCATATGAACTTATGCGATGCAATTTATGTACAAGGTTTGTCTTGACATGCGCATTCTCTGTGGACCTAGAAAATAGTCCAGACGAGTTAGTCATTAAATAAAAAACAATGACACAAAATGAGCTTAGAAGAAAATTTAGATAAACATACCTGTTTACGTCGTTCATTGCATTCAGAAGAGTGCCAGTACTGCCTTTGGATGTGAGGAGTATAGAGTCCACGGAATAATGCCACTCTGCCTCATCAGAATGCAATCGTGAGATATACTTACTCCAGGCTTGGAACCTATGGTTCCCATCCCAGATAAAGAACATATGGCCGGATAGAGAAGACAAGTGAACATTTTTAGTTAATTGGCGCTCAAATTCTTTGTTCTCTATATGCCAATGCGAGTCCCAACTCCCCATAATTTCCTCAGTAACGAGTTGAGAATTCCCTGCATCATCTGATATGGATACGTAAAACACCCGGTCGCCTTCGCGATAGCCATGTACAAACTCCGCCTCCAAACGCCTAACATCAGAGTGAAGAAGTGGTCGAACCAACGGCAGTGGAATCATTCGACAGAGTGGAATTTTCAAGCGAGAGGAATCAATTGGCTTGAATCGCAATTGCTGTATTATAGAAATGGAATCAAGCTTTTCCTTCATCCTGAAGGCATTCTCTGCCTCATCAATGCTGAGGCCAGCAACCATATCGTTTGCCAAACTCTCCTCATTTTCTGGTGTAGTTTCCTCACCTACAGTCAGGAGGTCTTGCGATTCGACACCAGGGGCTTCCAAAAGTGTCTCAGACACCCCACCGCTTGTAGCTCCAACGTCTTCATCATCGACACTATGTATTGGCTGTAGCTGCACAGCACCGTCATCGGCATCATTTTGCAACAACATATGCTCTGGCTCCTTCATCTCGACTTCCATCTGTCCCAACGTTATCGAAGCAGCCAATTAGTAAGTAAACAATACACCATCTTCTTGTTGTCCGGATCTGATATAATGCAAACAGAAGCATACCTTAGAACCATCGCCCAAAGAGATTGATTCACACGCAGCAGCTTCTTCATCTCCCATCTACAAAACAACCAAATATTAACAATATCGATTAGAAACCAGTTTATATTAGGATGCGATGATGATAGTGAATCCTTGCAGCTCAGAAATGAGTCTTCCTGGATTGAGCCACGGGAAGCGCTCATAAGGTAATATCGCCAGTGTATCGCAAACATAAAATATCAACTTGGAATATCAACCTCGCTGCCGAAGAGGACTGCGAAGACTGGAACAAGAACAATATTATGAGATTCCTCATTCTAAACACTAAATTGAAGGAAAAATAGACGATTGATAACTTTCATGGACTTGGTAGCCCAGTCTCATCACGATCTGCCCATTGTGCCAAGGAGTGCTTGATGATCTCTATCGCTGAAATCTAAAGTTCAATAGCTATGAACCCCGGTCACGCCAGCATTTCCGGCGTGTCGTCGCAAAAGAATTCATGAGCCACCCCAGATGATCCTCGGTGCCAAAGGGCTCTCCACGGGGATGCTCCACATCCACCGGGACAAGCTTGCACCACCTGCCTTCGTCTCACAAAAATTTGTGATCCCCCCAGCAAGCAGATCCTCGGTGCCAAGGGGGTCTCCGCGGGGATGCTCGACATCACCCGGCATAAGCTTGCACCACCTGCCTTCGTCACACAAAAATTCGTCATCCCCCAACAAGCAGGTCCTCGGTGCCAAGGTGGTCTTCGCGAGGATGCTCCACATCCACCGCGACAAGCTTGCATAGCCTGCCTTCGTCACGCTAAAATTTGTGATCCCCCAACAAGTAGGTCCTCGGTGCCAAAGGGCTCTCCACGGGGATGCTCCACATCCATCGGGACAAGCTTGCACCACCTGCCTTCGTCTCACAAAAATTTGTGATCCCCCCAGCAAGCAGATCCTCGGTGCCAAGGGGGTCTCCACGGGGATGCTCGACATCACCCGGCACAAGCTTGCACCACCTGCCTTCGTCACACAAAAATTCGTAATCCCCCAGCAAGCAGGTCCTCGGTGCCAAGGTGGTCTTCGCGAGGATGCTCCACATCCACCGCGACAAGCTTGCACAGCCAACCTTCGTCACACAAAAATTCATGACCCCCCACCAAGCAGATCCTCAGTGCCAAGGGGGTCTCCACGGGGATGCTCGACATCACCTAGCACAAGCTTGCACCACCTACCTTCGTCTCACAAAAATTTGTGATCCCCCCAGCAAGTAGATCCTCGGTGCCAAGGGGGTCTCCGGGGAGATGCTCCACATCACCTAGCACAAGCTTGCACCACCTGCCTTCGTCACACAAAAATTTGTGATCCCCCAGCAAGCAGGTCCTCGGTGCCAAGGGGGTCTTCGCGAGGATGCTCCACATCCACCGCAACAAGCTTGCACAGCCTGCCTTCGTCACGCTAAAATTCGTGATCCCCCAACAAGCAGGTCCTCGATGCCAAGGTGGACTCCGCGGGGATGCTCCACATCACCCGGCACAAGCTTGCACCACCTGCCTTCGTCTTACAAAAATTTGTGATCCCCCCAGCAAGCAGATCCTTGGTGCCAAGGGGATCTCCGCGGGGATGCTCCACATCACCCGGGACAAGCTTGCACAGCCTGCCTTCGTCACGCTAAAATTCGTGATCCCCTACCAAGCAGGTCCTCGGTGCCAAGGAGGTCTACGTGAGGATGCTCGACATCATCCGGAATAAGCTTGCACTGCCTGCCTTCGTCATGGAAAAATTCGTGACCCCCCTCGGTGGATCCTCCGTTCGAAGAGGGACTCCGTTGAGCAGGATAAAATCAAAAATTAACGGCTTTAGGGTTGCATCGAAAGCTGTTAGCGACCTGGGAGTAACTACAATTTCTAACATTCGAGGAATCCAACGTGATTCAGATCAATCACTTCGCAATACCCTAGCGCGTACTTTACGAAATGTGCATCAGAACAAGGACTTTGTACCTCGAAATTCGAATAGCTTGCGACACCACCAACACTAGAAGAGCATAAATATGTTTACGGATAATGTAACTGCGTCTTACCTCTGATTGCGATCGCCAGCTGAGAGAAGTCCCCACAAGCAGAGAGTGAAATCGATTCTCTCGATGACCGAGCAAGAAGAGAGTGGAGTCGCTTCTCCCGATGACCAAGCAGGAAGACAATGAAATCCCTTCTTCCGATTCTAAAGCTTCCGGCATCAACCCTAACGCTATCTCAAAAGCCAGAATTATCGTGACGCTCTCTGGGGTTCTAGCTACGGATGATTTCTATCCATTATCCCGAACTAAAATGTTCGTCACCTTGTTTGGTTCAAGGAAGTTCCAGTTGGTCGCCAAGTTCCAATTCTGCGGGATCAGGGGTTTTGCAATCATTCTGTGCTACTTAACTAGTCTACAATACAGTATCGTATTTTCTACAGCTTAGCATCAATATCATTCTCTCTAATAGTACCGCAATGGCAAGAATGAAATACTCTGGAATTCCAATTCTGTCCAGGGTTGCATTAGGAATGAATGCGGATCCCATTCAATTAGTCCCTTGAATCAGACCAATTCGGTATTTCATGAACAATAACATGATCGATTTATTCCTTCGTTCGAACACTCGTTCCAATGTTTTCTAAGGTTCACTGCATGTTGAAGTTGCTATACTAATCTCCGTTTCAGCAATAATGTTATACAACAAGAACCTAGATAAATTCATATCATAACCCATCAAGGACCAATGCATTTCTCTGCTGAAACCAGTTAAAACTACCATTAATAAAGCAAAGAGTAAAAAATTGAATACGTTATTTTATTGAATTTCACTTTGCCCAAAAAAACAAGAATGTCCATAACTTCCTTATGGCAAACCCAAATGAAATGAATCAAGGCTTTCCAGATAGACAAAAACATTAAGAATGGCCAAAAAATACTAGAATAAAGAGATCCATTTTTTGCAAATTATTGCCAAGCAGCCCCAAGTCCCCCTTGTCCCTTGTTTTGATTACATTTGGTCGTATATTTGGATCCTGGGTACCGGCTTGAAAACAATTTTATGACTACAAAGCTTATCAATTTCAGCCTGTCGCTACCTTTCCATAAACGCATTTGGCCCACTATGGGAAAACAGTTCTTCAGAGGTTTAGCACTTTATCCCAGCTGTACCTACAGGGTTCAATAGTGTACATTATCTCCGGAATTATCATTCAATCTATAAGGGTAAAATTCACGGCATTGTGACCCCATCATCTCAACTAAGTTTAAAAATAATACTCTACGACTGGATTCTTACTAAGTTCACCTTCTCAGTTTTGATCAATGAAGTACAGGTTCCTCTAAAATGGCTAAGGTCTTGAAGGGTTAATACCATATTTAGAAATACAAAACAACTTCAGTTGGATACAATACAAAACCACTTTAGTTGGACTACACAACCATTCAAGTTCAAGTTGACAATCATTTAAGTTCAAATTCAAAATTACTTTAGATTAATACCACCACCACTTAAGTCTAGGTTTATCGGTCATTTTTATAACATTAACACAAGGTGTCCACTCTTTTGACCGACATTATTATTTTCATAGCCTCCCGGTATGGGAAGAAGTATAACTGATGCAGTTGTAGAAGGAGTTAACTATGACTATGAAGTGTGTATCACTAGTACAATAGAACTTCATTCAGAAAAGGCAAATTTACCATAATAATAGGCTGCCACTCAAATATGTCCCGAACAACCCCTTCCATCAATACCATGATTAACCAAAACATAAAAGAATGACATGGATTTTACAACTCACCTCTAGAAATTGGTCCAATGTACTTCTTTGCAAACCAAGTAATTGAGTCGATGATTCAAACTCCTCGTTTGCAGCACTACGGTGTTGCCCTCTTCCATCTTCAAAATGAACTCTTGAGTCGAACTGTGATTCTAAGAAATCGTTCTTGGAATTGTCATTGACGCTACCACTCTCAATACTGCCCCCTTCCACTTCGGCACCACCACCCAGACTCTCAAATGCTGCAGCCAAAGATGTTCCCCTCGCTTCTCCAAACCTGGTCTGATAACGTCGGGCCATTCTAGAATTCTAAAGTTGTTTTCTAGTGGAAAACTTGAGACCTCTCCTCTGTGACTTTCTTTGTGGACCTTCTCGCATTACTCCCTACCTATATGGCCACTACTATTGACCCACATAACTGCTTGCATCATCTGCTTATCCCTAGTCTTCCACTTTTAATTTCTAAACTGCCATGTAACTGACTTCTTACTAACTAGCTTATAGTCACTAATTTAACTAGTACGCCGCCAAATACCTTTTCAAAAACCAAATTCATCAATGCCTGACTGCATTTTGAACGTTCCTGCTATCTAGTTTGCTTGGAATTCTAAATGTTACCAAATCTAAACTATATTTTTGTAACGGCACTCTTTAAATACCTCTGACAGCCGCCCACAGGCCATCCATGATTTGAATGAAGCCATATGCCGCTTCTATTAAAATTAAAATTCACCAAGATACTAAATCACCCTAAATTGCCACATATCTGTTTTCTCAGTAATGTAATTTGTTTCCGTTTAACCGCTCCAGAGTATTTGATCTTCTACACAATTCCATTACCCTCAAGTATGCTACACTCTGTACAAGACAAGGCCTCCAAACAAAGCACGACATCTTTGCGATCCAATATCCTGTACTCAATCATTATGACCATGGCCTCCATTCACGGTGTGGACGGCTCTGTTCCTTTGTCACTTCCTGTAGATGATGATGGCGTCGTATGGATCTCCGAAACAATGCTCTCTCAACGCTTTAGATTACTTCGAACATCCATGTGGTTAGAGCAGGAAGTTTATGATGCCCAAGGTGTAGAAGTAGTTTCAACAGTATTGCGGAAGAAAAGAATTAAGGATGGAGAGCTAACCTAGAGACTTCCGGTTGGGAAATTCAGAGTTCTGGGCTATCCAATGAACAGTCCTTCAATTTTTTCTCCAGAGTCTAGGAAGTCCACAATCCACACATCATTCCCAGCTTCTGTCAAGCTTGAGGGCTCTGAGAATGACACCATTCTTTTGAGTGAGTCATCTGATGACGATGTTGTTCCTAGATATCGAGTCCCGGAGTATTCTTTTCTCTCTCCTATCAATGAAACCGTCGTAGAACCTGAAGAGAGCGGATCGCAATCCCTCTCGAGCTTGCTCTTGCTAAATTCCCGACCGCCTTTACCTCATTCTAAGGAAACCTCTTCCGTTCTTGAGTGCCTTAGGCAATTG
Source organism: Antitrichia curtipendula (assembly GCA_951230915.1). NCBI lineage: Eukaryota > Viridiplantae > Streptophyta > Bryopsida > Hypnales > Leucodontaceae > Antitrichia > Antitrichia curtipendula. The sequence continues at coordinate 29,845,241 of OX579636.1, read as the reverse complement.
CAAACTAGACCACGTGGGAAGAATGACCTGAAGTTCTTAAATCTAGATACTCTACGTTGCGAAAAGGTCAAGTACCTACCACCAGAATTTAATGGGGATGTGCTTTTCGAGCTCCCTCCTCTTCTTTCTTCTACTTCTCCATCTATAGCTCGCCAAATGGAAAGCATGGATAAACGGTTCGATGGACATGCATGGACCAAAACGTACACGACTGACATTGTGAATGATTTCGGGCTCACGTTTCGATCTTCTAGTTGTGTTGGTCACCTACAATGTAAGAACACCACTTGCCCGAGGTTACGTCGCAACGGCTCACATAACGAAACAGACTGGGAGGGCCTTTCGCCGCACATCTTTCCTTTTGGAGATATCCCTCCGCTGAACTCGACCCTAGTTTGCCGAATCTATAAGTCTCCTCCATCTTGCCTTGGATCATATCTGTCTAAAATGTATTACGTTGTCAATAAAACTGGTATTGGTAGGGCTTGCATCCATATTGGTACACACCAACATCCTATTGCTAAGGGCACTTGTCGCGAATCCGTTGAGAAAGTCATTGAACTTGTAAGTAACGAAGTCTCCAAAACCCCTATTGCGAAGAACTCTGCCATTGCTCTAGCTGCTAGTAAGGAGTTCTTGTCAAATGAGATCTTTGCACTTGACCGGGAGGGCACGCCCGAACCGCTTCGTGGAGATTCCCTAGTCAAGGTTATGGAGAAGTTTCGGATTCTTAGTTCTCCAAACATCAGAAATGCTATCTCTTCCTTCCGACCGACTGCTAATGGGGGACCACTTGACAATATCATCAAGTTGAAGAGTCCCTACGCATATATCCAAGACAGTGTCTTTCCAGGGCAAGGTCAAGAGAAGGTGTACCTGTTCAAAATGTCGGAAGAAGGCCCGGGCAGCAGTGTCGACCTCGTCAAACGTATGCAACCTGGTGGAGACCTCCAGAACTCTTGGATCATGTTTGACCACGTCAAACGAGTAAGGGGCTGGACTACAATGTCCGCCTATGTCTATGACTCTGAGTACTGCCGTGTGATGAGCATCGCCGTCTGTGATATGCAGAGCGAGGATGTCAAATCCCAGAAGTTGATGTGGCAGTCATTGAACAAGTTGATGGCACGCCACGGAATCCCGAACCCTAACTTCAAAGGCTTCATGGCGGACAGCGCCCAAGCAAATTGGAACGCTGTCCGTGTCATCTACGGGAATGGCGACCCAACTGTGAAGATGGTGGACAAAGAAAGATCTTGTCTGCTTCATTGGGTGACATCCCTGAACAGACACACCAGTAAGCTCATCAAACCGGAGTTTCGAGAACAACATGTCCGCCTTTGCCGACAATACAAAGACGCCAAGACATTTGAAGAGGCGGAAGAACTTTACCTCGGCATCAAAGGTTGGTGGCTCTCATCGCGTGCGGCCTCTGAAGATGCAGTGCGTGAATTGGACGATTGGTTGGGTTTCTAGCACTTCCGTTATCGCCAGTGGGGAGGCTTCATGGACATGGTATAACCCTAAACCCTTTAACCCTTATTTCTAACTCCGGTTCCCCCACTGTAGCTATACTTGTTAAACCTAACTCTAAACGAATCATCTTCTTTCATTTCAAGCACTATTGTATTAAAGCCTTGAATGTGTGCCGTCTAATACAAAAATTGGACAATGAGCAATTGGCGGAAATGCCATCCTGCAACCTTGCGAAGACAGTGCACAACAAGTGGTTGCAAATGTCGGGCAACTGGGGGACTTGCCTCTATGTAGCTACAACGGACAACATGATGCGTGCCATGATGCAATCCACCAATTATTGGGCGTTCCTTCAAGGTCATGCATCCGGCACTGGGCCCCACCTCGATGAGCTTCGTCTTCGGGCTGCCAGAAGGTTGAACGACCCGGTAAAGATTGCTGCCGCAATTAGCATGCTTCTTGGGGCAGATAGATTCACCACTAGGGTTCCGCACTTGGAAGGGGAAGAGGTCTTTGGATCAAGCAAACGAAAGTTAGATTTGCCATTCGGATTAGATGAGGACTCCCACCGCCATGACAAAGTTAATTTCTCCCATCCCCGTGTTCAAACCCGTTCAACGCGAGCCCGAACTGACGCTGGGACTTCGAACATCATCGCCACTCCCACTGAATCTATTCCATCCTATCTTCCGCATGCTACTTCTATTCTTGAGACAGAGTGCAATCCATTGCAATGGCACATTGCACGTTGTAAGAAGGTGGGGAAGAAATGTTACAGCGTTCAAGTGGGGCAGAAGAAAAAATGTGGTGTACTTGTCTGCAAGGATAAGAGGAATGGTACTCCTGCTCCAACTTATAACGGTCGCATGACCGAATATGGAAGTAGGGCAATCATCATTTTTGATTTCTGGTTTTGTCCCGATGATATCTTGCGATGTGTTCACGGATCCAAATTCAAGTGGGTGTATGACTGGCCTGTTCTTCCAACGATTTGGCCTGTTGCTCGTGGCACCCATTTGACAAAGGGTGAGATCCTCAATCTGGAAGAGGGAGGCTTTCAACTACAAACGAAAGACTTTGACATGTCTCCCCAACGCCTCTTCCATAACTCATCCACATCAGCTATTGCAGACATTGTAAGTCCAAGGCCGTCAGACGATGCTTCACATCCTACCAAGCGATATGGCAGGACCATCAAGCGCTCTGAAGGTGCCCCTACTGTAGACCATCGCAACAAGTGGGAAACAGTCCAAAATGTCAAGGCTACTGTGAAGAACGTGACGCCAATTCCATATCCCGGTTATGGAAGAATCATTACCATGGATTCAGGTATCTATCCCAAATAGAAGACATATATTGTTGCTTTATGTGACTTTCCGTCTTGCACATGCGAGGATTTTGTTACAATGAGCAGTGGAGCATTGGGCAAACGAAAAGTGTGGGTGAATTGCAAACACTTGTATTATGTCTACCGATTCTTGTGCAAGGCAAACTCTGAGGACAACAAGTACATACATGCACCAAGTCTTAGCTTTGATGAAGTACAAACCCTACTCCGCCATAGTAATCTCTAAGTTTTTTCTTTCTTGGTCATAATAGTCATGGCAAGTCATTGCCCCTTTTTATTGCTTATGTCTAGGATTTCTCAAAAATTGGGAGGGCCAAAAGGCCTCCTCGGCACCGAGGAGGCCTTTTGGCCTTCACAATGAACTTGTGAAGTTACGTGTTTTTGTTCTTTTTTTGGTAAAATTGTACTAGAGCATAAATGATGTATTCCTGGACATAAAATCCTATTTTCTCCATTAGTGGGAAAGAGAAAAATACAAAAAAAGTATATATATATTCTCTTACATAATGGGCCTAAACCGCTCTTTGGTAAAGAAGAATGTTTTATCCATTCTTTTAGATCTTGTAGTTCACTAATCCATCTTATGCAACAGAAGGTAGATTTTTCAGTGTAATATCTAATGGGTTCTTGTCACCCAAGGTTCACCTTTTGTACCCATTGAAGTTTATGTGGTTCATTGAGTTGTTTTTCCAACAATGGATGAAATCCTAAACTCCGTACCCAAACGTCGTACATGTAAAAAGTCTGTACATCCACAAAATATATCATCCAAAAATGTTCATCCAATCAGCGGTATGAAGTATTCAATTCCATTCTTAAGTTGGATTAGAGATGTTCTCAAAATTCAACATTTTCTTTCATGTGAGGGAATTTCATCACCCATTAGCGCCTGGAAAATCACTTCAAAACATTTCTAAACCACGGTAATGGGTTACAAAAATTATTTTTTTAATAAAATTTAATAAAATATTTAATAAAAAAAAAATATATTTTTTAAATCTTCTCCAAAATTATAATATTTCAGGTCAATTTTGACCTCACTGCTCACTGCTCACTACTCACCGCTCGCATTCTAGCGTCGTTGGTTTCTAAAGGGTTATTGTACTCCCTGAACTGTAATCGGGCCATTTTGGAGATGAAGTGCATGCTCATTTTTGGCTTAGTTGTAAGTAAAGAAATTATAAAAGCAAATGATTCCCGGATCCACTGTAAACACTTGCATGGGCAACGCTTGATTCTCATGGACACGTTCAATTACCAAGTGTGGTTCGTGCAAGGGTTTACCCTGGACCTGGGAATGGTGTTATGGGTAGTTTCCTTGCTTAAGTGTAGGCCAAAGTCCTAGTGGAAATGGCACAAGAAAGATCTACTTTCTGGGATAAAACATCCCAGGACTCTTGTTTTATATGAATTTCAAAATTCATATGAAGTAGAAAATTCGATATATTGACGTCGATTGTTGGATTATTTCAAGATCGATTTCGTTGTCGTGGCGCATTGACATCTGGATATTGGGTTTAGGGTCCATATTCATATCGGTAGCATCGAGATATCGATATCTACTCCATTTTAGTCTTCCGACATCTGTTATAACAGCAAGTGAATGTACTCTTCATGAAAAGTTGCACACTAGGGGTTATGGATTGTGTGGATTTAGGGATGTAGGCTTCTGTACAAAGATATCTCGATGTCCGGATATGTGTTTAATCTTTTTAGGGTCTCTCCATAATTCAGGACCAAAAACACCTCGAGATATGATTGCTCTCGATATTGAGATATCGATGCATTTGACATTGAAATTGAGATATCGACGTAACTGATTTCGATATATCCCAGCAACCGACATCGGGGTATCTAATTTTCTAATTCAGGGTCAACTTAAAAATTCAGTATCTTTTTGGTTTCAATTGGAACATCGCCGCCTCTAAACCGCCGCATTCTTCTCTGTAGAAAGATTAAATGTAAATACACAAGGTTCCTTGACATCAACACTTCGAGAAGAAGCAATTCTACATATAGTGCTGGCAAGAAACCCCCTTCTCCATTCTGTACTTTCTTTGTTTTGTTTGTTGTGTTTACAATTGAGATATCTCGAAACATGCTTTCAGAGGTCATAGGGTTGAGGGTACGAGAAGAAAACTTCATACAAGGAAGAATGCAATGATTTTGGGGTGAACACGTTTCCATTGAAAATCCGTCCCGGAAACTAAAAACTCAAAATCCTAACTATCCGTCCTATCTACTTCCCGCGGCGCGTCTTCTTCGAATTGCTTCCGCCTAGATTCGCAACTTCCTCTGATTAGTCTTGACAGGAGTCGACCGAAGCGTTGCGCGTGTCTGAATCTTCGTGGGAGGGGGCGGAAGGTCTTCATCTGTTTCCGTCATGGATCCGGATTCGAAGTCGTCCTTGTCCAAATCAACGATCTCGTTCACATCCTCCAACTCGTCTAGGTCGATGGGAGCTTCTCTCTCCCTTGGTGCCTCTCCTTTTGGTGCATCCGCCTCCTGCATATGAACAAAATCTTGGGGGCTTGTCCGGGCCGGATTGGCCACCGCCCCCATCCGCTTGATGAGGTTGTTATCCACCATCGACTGTGTCGGATTTACGGAATCGAAAGTTCCGCCCTGTACTGGTGCAGGGGTTCTCGATTGAACTGGTGTTTTGGCTTGAGCCAGAGTACTCTTTTGCTTGGCTGGACCCTTCGTGGCGATCTGATTCCGCTGTACCAACCACCCCTGTGGAATCTTGTGGGATTTTAATAACGATCCCAGTCCTTCCGGCTTCGAACGGATGGAACTCTCGCCCAAATGGTTCACCGGAGTTTGAAAATATGGATTGGTCGACAAATCCGGAAATGACGAGAAATTCATCGCCTGTTCTGGATCCACCCGAGCCACCAACGCCTGCATCTCCTTTAAGACCCTCTCCATCCTCGTCTGGAAGTCCATCAAGATCATCACCACCTTTGATCCGGTGATGTGCCCATCCGTCACTAGCTGTACGTCGTAGAAGGCCGCCTTGTTCACCAAATCCGCCGGTTGGGTGACGAGGGACTATAGATTGCGGACCATGTTGAGGGCGTCCTTCTCGTTCCGTCTTGCCAAGGAACACTCCCCTTCCGCCCAACTGGTCCGAGCTTGGAACTCGTCCCAGGTCTTTTCCAGATTCCGGATCTCCTCGTCCTTTAGGCGGATCGTATTCGAATCCGGCCTTCGTCGGATCTCATCAATAATTTCCTTGGGCGGAACCTTCAGCTCGTCTGCAACCTCCTGGATGAATGCGGTCGTCCTTACATGTAGGAGTCGCGCCTGTACCATCCACTGGTCTCCGACGTCGAAGAACTCCTTGCCGAAAGTTCTTCTCTCCTCCGGAACTTGGCTTGGCTCCACCGGATCCACCTCGGGTTGCTTCCCCCTCGAACCCGGGTCCGTGGATTTCCTCTTGATTCCTCTCCGTCTGATCCGGTCCTCCTCGAGTTCCTCCTCTTCTTCTTCCGAAGCCGGAGCCTCTTCCTAGACCTCGTTCATCAATCCGTACTTGAGGATTTCACATCCTGTTTTGTAGATGAGGGACTCGTCCGGCGTCAGTACATCTCCGTGATGGTACAGGTGGAACAGGTGGAACAGGTACGGGCAGATCGGGCTGTACTTGGCCTTGGTGATGTGGTCCGCCAATTTGGTGACCACCGTTGCAATAACCCTCCCCCAATGCACCGCCCTTCCCTCCATGCTCCCGAAGATCGTGTTGGCCATTGTCACGGAGACCCGGCTTGGCTTTTCCGGATAGAGTATCGGAATCATAAATTCCAATACCCGCCGGTGTCGTTCGTTGATGCAATCCGAGATCGCATAGTGTGAGCCCCCGATTCGTCACTCGGGACTCACGCTTTTCTTTTTGTTAATTATTATGATTTTGAGTGTAGTTTAAACGTAAAAAGACCTAAAAAGAGTGTAAGACCAAAATAGGTGTGGCACATACCCATATAGCATTTGGTCACTTATATCTATAATCCCCTCAAACTAAACCCAATTCCCATTGTAAATAGACTAAAATCGGGATTCCGAGTGATTAAAACGGGTTTTTGGTAAATAGGGCTTAAACTGCCAAACCGAGGGCTAGGTAACCTCTTAGGGCTAGATTTGGTCCAAAGGAACACCGTTGAGGTCAGATAATCCATTCCCGACGATAGGTTTCACTTTCCCCATTTTACCGACGAAATAGTAGAAACCCCGAATTGTTAGCCTGCAGGAGTTACAACCTCATGACCGACGCCTGAGAGGAATCGTAGGATGCCGCATGTCATTTTGGGGTGGAAATCGCATTTGGAGATCAACGGCGAAATCGGTTTGCCAAGATTCCCCCCGACAAAGAAGATTCCCTGGTGGCCGGATTTTGAAGGAGAAGTCAAGATTTGGTTCTCCTCCGACCCTTGTGCAAAGTAAGAATGTTAGCTTGCACATCCTTTGTGGAATTCCATGAGAGGTTCCATAAAAAGTTTCGGAATTTTCTAACTTGCAGAAAATGTCTTTCCGAGCGGTCAACCGCCAAAACCTACGATGGGAAATTCTTGGAAATTACCCAGGTTGCGGTAAAATCTCACTAAAAATTAGAATAGCATCTTTTATGTTAATAAGATGCCCCAACAAGTTTCAAGACATTCCGATAGTCAGAAGTACCCGAACCGGCAAGATTCCCCGGAAATTGACAAATTTAAAGAATGCGGGAAAGTTGACCGGCGTCCCGGGAGAATACGGAATCGGAATGAGGTCAAAATTGGGTCTTTTCTTACTCCCTTATACCTTTTAGAGAACTTAGGCTAGTTACTTTTTTCAGAAAGGTCAAACTCCAAAAACTGGGTTTTTACCTTAATTTGGTGTTCAGTTAGCGCTAAGTTTTGTTGAGTTTTTAGCGTCAAAATACGGGGTAGGGGGACCCTTGGACTAAAAATGGCCTTCTGAAGCCAATGGCGCAATCCGTTTGTGATTTGGAGTAAACCTCCAAAAGTTAGAGTTTTAATCCAGCGTAGAAAGTGAAAATCTAGAAGATTAGGATGAAAATCTTAATTGATAAGATTACCATGTAGGAAAAGAGAGGGGGGTGAGGGCCTTGGAAAACTATATAAGGGCTCTCATTTTCCTCTCATTTGACCCCTTTAGATTCATTTTGAACCTCTTTTCAAGTTTTGGGTCCATTTAGTTGGATTTTGGCCATTTTAGGCCACGTTGCCAAATTCTTGTGTTTTTGGAGCATTTTTAGCTCCATTGTCACTCTTTCTCAAGCTCTCTTTGAAGGACATTGGGGTCCCTTCAAAGATTGCCTTGGTTTTCTTGTGCTTTTGTACTACTTGTGTTTTGTTGAATTTTTTTTAAGTCCGTGTACTAATCCTAGGGAAACCTCTTTATGCCCGGCTTGCCGCTTGGAGGAACCTCTAGTGCTTTATTTCTAAGTTTCTTTGGTGGATTTGAGCATTACTAACTTGTGTTTAGAAGTCTTGAAGTACTAACCTCCACTAACCCATGTAGTAGGAGTATCCTTGTCAACTAACCCTTGTTGCCTTTGTCCCCGTACTCCTTTTACACGGCGAAGCTTTGACTTCAAGGGTTGTGAGTTTATAGAATTTAGATGTGTTTTTCCAAGCACGGCGGAGCTTTGAACCCCCTTTTGTTTTAAATTATGTCAATTGTGAGAGGACGGCAAAGCTTTGATTGTAGATGTTTAGGAATCACTAAAATATTTAGAGAAACCAAAACTACGGCGAATCTTTGACTTTAGATGTTTAGGAATCACTAGTATTCTTAGAGAAAACCGAAACCACGGCGAAGCTTTGAACCCCCTTGTGTTTTAATTTGTGTCAATTGTGAGAGGACGGCGAAGCTTTGACTTTAGATGGTTAGGAATCACTAGTATTTGTAGAAAAACCGAAACTATGGCGAAGCTTTGACTTTAAATAGTCTAGACTTTAACACTATAAAGGGAAAAAAATGAAGATGGGAAACGCTTGAAAACGTTCCAACCATCTAGAGTTGGCCAAGGGCCAAGTAGCAATTTCCTTTATCCATAATTTTCCATTCCAAGCTAGTTAGCCTTAAACAAAAATTTAGATCACCAGTCCAGGCACCAAAATTCAATTGGGACCAGCAGTCACCGAGGCACCCAGTCCAGGCATCGAAATTCAGTTGGGACCAGCAATCACCGAGGCACCCAGTCCAGGCACCAAAAATTCAATTGGGACAGTAGTCACCGAAACCCAGTCCAGGCACCGAAATTCATTTGGGCCGGAGCAGCACCCAGACTGGCCCAGTCCCGCAGGCTAACACGTGTCCCGGGGTGACGTGGCGGAAGAGGGGTCCCGACCTCCCGCAGGCCAACACGTGGCGAGGGTAACGGGGGCTGCCTCCTCCGACTGCTCCCGACCTGCCTGGCTCCGAATTCCAACTGTCTGGCTCCGAATTCCAACTACTGGCCTGTCCAGGCCCCAAACTGGTTTCAAAAAAATTGGATTATTGTTTTGTCCTAAAAAAAAAATTGAGATAGTAGTTGGCCTTTCAACAAATTTTGAAGTTGGATGTGGGAAGGGAAAATTAGATAGGAGCTTACAAGAGGTTGGAGAGGTGAAGAGGTAGAATAGGAAAAAAGTTGGGATGTCTTAGAGGTAGCGTTTCCACTACCAAAAAGAGTCCAAAAAACATCATAAAAGAAGAAAATCACTTAGAGCTCTCATAGGACTCTTCAAGCTCTTGGAAAACCACAATTGTAAGTGATTTGAGAATGGGGAAGGTAGGAGGATGAAGGGAGATTAGGATTAGGGAGAATTGCTAAGAAATCTTGAAGAGTCAATTTGGACCATTAGTTTTTGGATAAAATAATAATTGACTTAGAAGAAGATAGGAGTCAATTATTATTTAGGAGTCAAGAGTCAATTATTTATTCCAACTAGTCAACCTTTGGGATAACTAAATAATTGAGTAAGAATAGTGTAGAAAGAAAAGGAAGAAGGAGAGTTAGAAAGAAAAGGAAAGAATAGGAAAATTTGTATTAGAACCCAAACTTTAAGCGGTGAGCAAAAATACAAAAGCACTCTCAACCATGGCGGACCAAGAATATTTGGATGAGCTCATCTACAACACGGCGGATGAAGCTCAACTTGAGGTAACTTACTAACTTTTACCTTTCTTTTGGAATTGTTTAGATTAGCAACTAAATACTTAGCCGGAACTTCAAGGTCGATTCAGAGAGTCTAAATTAGGATTTTTCCCAAGTTTATCTGTCAAAGTTGGTAGATTATGATTAGAGCTCTCCGAAAACACCTTAAACTTAGAATTTCGATCTAAAACGAAGGAGTTAGCTTTGGATGAAGTTTAGAGTAAAAATCGGATGAAAAAGATTTAGAAGTGTCCAAGTGAAAGTTAATTAGAAAATTAGCAAGTAGAAGTAATCTGAATCATAGGAGTGGAATTAAAAGTAAAATTCAAAAGTAGGATTAGTAGTAATCAACGGATGAATTTTGAGGAACCGATTAGCGGTCAAACTTCATCCATCAATAACTTTTGCTAGGATAAGTTTAAAATCAAGTTAGAGACCATTTTGGAAAGCTTGAATTAGCCTCTTTGAGGAACAAATTTCAAAGTACTAAAAATAGCAACTGACCAGAATCCATTCCAAGCTTCAAAGAGCAAGGGGGGATAGAATTAGGATGTCCAAACGTGATTAAGGAAGAAAGTTAGCATTAGAATGTTAGAGTGACAACTTCAAGTGTTCCAATCGTAGTTCAAGCTTTGAGAAATACCAAGTTACCTAGAAGAAATAGAAGGATGAAATTTGGACCAGGAAACGGATGAAGTCAACTTAGATTAGTCCAATTAAGACTAAACTTAGAATTTAGTTAGAGTTTCACTATATCAAACTAGGGTTTAAATTTAACGATTAATTGAAATAGGGAACAAGTCCAAAGTCATGGATGAAGTTTAATTTGCTCCGGAAAGGCTAAAACTTCATCCGTTGATATCTTTTGCTAGGAAAAGGGGATAGGGATGAATTTTATGTTTTTAGAAATGGCATGAGATTCTCTACAACTTAGGATTGCTAAATTTAGACTGTAGCTAGTTTCGTTCAAAAATCACCGTGGCCTCTTTGATTGAAGTAGTTTTGGTAGAAATTGTAATTGTTGCATTCTTTTTGAGTTTGATTGCAATTGTTGGTATTTAGGGACTTAGAAAAAAGATCCATTGCTTGGAAGGCACAATGGACCGACGTTAGGACACCCATAGGTTAGAATTTCTCGAAATACTAAGAACCTGGTTGTGTTTACTTATTTACCAAGGGTGGGTAAATAAGCGCTCACACATAGCCCTCCTTGGCGTTCGGCGGATTCCGGAATTTCCCTGTTGCGAACTTATCCGCCCTTGAAGTCAGACCGTCCCCGAACTTCCGGAATTGATACACCTCCGCCCAGACGTCTTCCGTCCATCCCTTCTTCTGCCCTCTCATAGGCAATTCGTACTGATTCGCCGTTCCGTCAATTAGCTCCTGAATCAACTCATCTCTCTTCAGATTCCAGGATCTCTCTATCAGCCCTACGCATCCCATCCGTCGGAGATCCTCCTCTAACTCCTTTCGGACCTCCGGGTCATTCGGTATTGCCGGACAGACCATCCGGGCGATGACCGACACTCTTGCAACTCGCGGATTACTACTTTCCGCCATTCGGAATTCGTAAAACTACTTTCTAATCTGGCCTCACCTCTCTCTATCCGTAAACGCACTCTCACCAGACTTTCTCTCAACTAGCTACGCGCAGAGGAGTTTGGAAAACTCAAAAGTGAAGAAAGAAAGTCGGGTGGTGGCCTTTAAGTAGCCAAAACAGCGCCGCCAGTTTTCGGATTGGAACAGGATTAGGTTTCCGTTCCCGAGGTGCGTCCCCTAGCCTCGTAGGCCGGATCCCTAGTCCGTAGGTGGCGGCGTTCCGGTCCATTTCCGGAAACCCTAACCTGGTCAAATCGTAAATTAGTTTCTGGATGAACGCTTATTCCAAACGTAAGCTCATCCAGAAGATAATTACTATTCTTTAACCAAAAGAAGTTTAAAAGTTTCTATCTATTCCATCTATTCTACCCTATCTATACGGAAATTAGGTTTCCGTGTTGTGACACCGTTTCTTCGGAAAGGTCCGAGTGAAGAATGGACTTTAATTTGGGTCCTCATCTCTATAATCAGATATGCATACACATCCATTTTGAGAGAATTTTGCTCTTTGGAATAGAAACCGCAATTCAGGGTGGATTGCAGTAGGAAATGGGGTTTAGTATTTATTTTTTGACCATGCGATGTTTTTCATCAATTTCAAAGAAAAAGAAAAAACTCTTCAGGTAGTGAATTGCCCAAAACCTCCATATTGACAGAAACTGCCATGGTGTATTCCGAAATCTAGGATTTCAATGAATGCAAATTTGATGGATTGGAACCATTTGAGATGGTTTGAATGAATTTCGATAGATTTTGACATCTTTGAATAGTCTGTAAGGACTTTTTGGTGAAGCTGGAGAGGCAGGGTTTTTGATCGTTTTGATCCACCTCAAACTACAAAGGCTCATCAAGGAAGGCATCTATTTAAGTCCAGCCAACTGATATTGTCCTGATACCTCTCGTTTGATACCTCCCGATATCCCTCGAAATCTCTTGCTCTGGATCTCTCGATGTCCCTTACACTACATCTGCCGATATCTCTTGCTCGATAGCTCTCAACATCTATTGCCTGACATCTCCCATATCTCGTGGTCCAATTCTCACGAAATCTCTTGGACGAAATCTCACGAAATCTGTTGAACGGTCGATATCAGTTGGTCGATACCTGCCTAAATCTTGTCCTCGATTCCTGCCGATATCTTGTCCTCGATATCTACGAGTGTTAAGTCTTCGAAACCCCCCGATGTGGCTCGGTCTCTTTTGATCTCTTGGCATCTCTTGCTGTTGATATCGAGATCGCACTTGCTGCTGAAATCTCGAAATCGGGATGTCTTTCGCTGCTCAATACTCCTTGCTGCTGCTCAAATCCTGATATCCGCGTCAATCCCGTAAGCCATTTCACTTATGAATTTTATACCTAGACCGCCAGGGATATAGAGACGCCGGGATACCGATATATGACGACATCGAGTTATCGAGATATCAGCAGCAAGGAACATTCAGAGATGAAATGCAACAACCAATTTCAAATATCAGCAGCAAGCCACACCGAGAGATCAGCAACAACAGATATCCAGAGATCAATGAGCAGAGAGAGATAACGTGATTTTAGCATTCAAGTAGATGTCGAGATATCAAACTTCAAAGAACAGTGAGCAAGAAGAGATAGCTCAATATAGGGATATCGCCGTTATAGGGAGATATGTCGATGTTTAGGGTTTAGAGATGTCAGCAGCAAGGGATATGGAGACATCGAATGCAGAAACGGAATCCAGATTTCAGTGACAAGGAATGTACATTACAAGGGAGTTTACAAATCCGACATGTTCATGGGTGCCGCGACCCGATGCACGGAAGATAGAAAGGAGAAAAATCAAAATCAAAATTGGGGGCTCTTTGCATCATTCAAAATCCGACATGGGCAATTAACTATCCCTCGGTTTAGGAGCTCTCCTTGTGATTCTTCTTTGCTTTTAATGATGCAAAGAGCCCTCGTTAAAAATCCCTTCTAAGCTGGCGGCACTTTGCTCCGTAGGAGGGACGCTAGCCGTTTCCGGTTCTTTGTCCTCAATGCGGTTTCCGCAGCCAGTCTCCTCTTCCGCTCGTCCTCCTCCTCCACGCTGGGATTCGGTGGTCGCCGGATGGAGAACTCGCGAAGGGGGCGCATGTCGACGAGGCAGGTGGATATGCCATAGTCCCACGCGTTTTCTGCCACTTGGTGGCCCCATTCGCGTTCAATGGGGAGTTCCGACGGCGCCCACGGCATCTTCGTCTCTTCCTCCATGGTACACATACGCGGAAGCCCATGCTTCCGGTCGCGGCAAGTGAGCTCCCGACACAGGCACTCCAGGAACCAGACGTGGAACTCGCTTCCGGACTTTGGAACCACCCATCGGCGCGGAGTCGAAGGCTGCGTCCCCGACTGGCCCCCCTGATAACAGAGGAGTTGCCAAAACATGTGGCACATGGCGTACCCGCACTCCTAGTTATTCGATACGACCGGAAAGGGGATCCGTGTAATCGTGCGATAGACCACCTTCCACCACAATTGCGTTCCTGGTTTCAGGCGGAGCGTCGTGGCAAAGGCAATGTGCAGGAGTGTGGCAAAATTGTCGCCTTCTCTGTTGTCGTGCAGGTTAACCGCCGTGCCAAAGTGTTGCGTCTCGTCTCTTCCGATGATGAACAACGTCCAGTGGCCGTGATCGAGGTAGGGCACAACGACTGAGCGCTGCTCCTTGCAGCCGTTCGACATAAATCGCAGCCCGAAATCTCCCAGCCACTTCCAGTTACTGGTCTCCGACGATTCCATCATATACGATAACATGGCATAGATCGCATTGCTCCACACGGCGTGGTATTGCCTCCTGACTGATTCGGGCGAGCGCACCACGAGGTGCGCGAAGAGGAAATCTACGAACTGGCCATCCAACTCGGATCCCTCCTTGAGTACGCACTCCCACTCCTCCCGCCGGACATCGATGGCGACGACCATACGCCGGTTCTCGCCAAAGAAGAGGACGTGCTCCCCCATGTCGGAGGTGGGGCGCTCCCGAGGCCTGTGCACACAACGAAGCTGACCATATGAGTTCCCGAACTGCGCGTTCTCAAAATCGGAATTTGAAATCGCACACGCACCTCCCAGGGTCGATCAAGAAATATCCCTGCGTCAACAGGTAGAGGTGTTCAGAGATGAAAGAGAAGCTTGCGACTTGGAGATATCAAGGAACTAACCAGGTGTTGAGGAGGGCGGTGGGGAAGTCAAGCACGCCCAAGAGCTCTTTCCAGCTCAAGTCTGCCGACCTAGACGCGAGTTTCGTCGGGAACCGAGGATGGCTCTCCGTCGTCGGCCGAATACTGCCGCCCTCCCTAACGTCCATGAGGTCCTTGAGCCCGAGGCCATTTCGACGCTTCCAACCGCGATGCTCCAGCTGCCACACCCTCGGAAGACCCTCCCGTGGCTCACATGCATCGACTCTGTCCTTGCCATCCGTGGGACGATTCTCTTTGCTTGGGCCCAAACCACCTGCGGTGTCGTTGCGGACTTTGACGTCCCCTTGATCCTGCGAAGCGGGCACCACTGGAACCGGCTGATGTAACTCAGCGGCGCCCGATCGACCCTGTAAGCTGTCGGTCGCCGGCAGCTCAACAGCGCCCCCCGCGCCTGAAATGTCTTGTGCAGGGAGTGGCGTCGGTTGCTGCCCTAAAAGCGCCCCATCCCCGAAGTCAGATCGGACGAGTCCACGAGAGACTCGCAGCACCCTGGATTCCTCCTCGGCGTGTTCCCAATGCTGCCTCCCAGCGTTAGAAAGGAACTCCAGGACGGCTTCTTCGACGCCTGCCTCGCGCTCGCCACGCAGAATCCAGTGCAAGTCCAGAACTTCGCGCCGCCGCAGCGCCACCTGGAGGCCCTTGTCCCACCCCTCCATGGTTCCCTGGTTTTTGGCATCGCGAACCTGCCACACGCAGCGTAGGGTCGGCCCGTCGCCGGCTGCGAGATCCTTAAGAGCCCTCGCCCGAGTGGCGTGCACCCACGGCAGCAACGACGTCCGGTCGCCCTTTTCGAGTGCGTCCTTGGCTGCACTCAAGACTGCGGGGGTGGTCCAGTCCGTTGCATTGTCCGCGAAAAAGACTTGCCCCAGGGCTTTGCAGATGTGCGTGTCGACGTCGAATCCCTGCGACCGCTTTGCCCACAACCGGACGTTCTCGGCGGTGGCTCCGTCGCGTAGATCGGCAGCGCTGCAAGTCACAGAAGTTGCCGTCAGAGCGAGCAGCGACATCGACACGAATCACTGCCGGGACGGACACTTCTGCTCTAACCGATTGCGTAGGGAGTCCGAAACAGCATCGACGACATCCAAGTCGAGGCTTACTTGACATCGTTGAGTCCGATGGAGACCATGTGAACTCGGAGCAGCTTGGCCTCCACAGGGGATCCAACTGCTGCCATCCTCGACGCTCGGATCGACCTCCACACCCTCATGGCCTCCTCTTCCGTGTGATCCCATGGCATCGGCGTCAACTTCGGCCGCAGGTACGGATTTGCGGCGCACAGGCCGTAGAGGGGGTGCCAGCCCCAACTCGTGCTTTCGATCTCCGGGCCCCTCTCCAAGTCCCAGCTCGCAAGGAGGTCCTGCACTCTCCTCTCCCAACGCGCGTTCACCTCGCGAGTGTCGATCTCGAATGCCCTCCATGCCCGGGTGTTGGCGTAGTACTCCGCGGCGGGCTCCACGTACCTGGACACTAAAACCCCCCTGTCCACTGATTCGTTCCTCAGCTCGACCATCAGATCCAGGACGTCTTGTAAGACCTCATCGGGGCATTCCATCTTTGTATTCTACAAGGAAACAAGACGACACGAAAGGGGTGAGTGGGGGTTCGAACAAGACCGCTCGAAACTACCAAAAAGGTGGGTAGTAATGGTGGGACGGGTGTAGGATTGAGAGATTTCGGGTGCGTACTTGGACCGTGTGGTATTGGAGCATGAAACGCTCGAATGCGGAGGCGGCCTGCTGCGCCGTCTCTGGTCCGGTGGCAAACGTCGAGAACTCAGCACAGAGGGCGACGCTATCCAAGTCCGCCGCCCCTGCCGAGAGGAGGCCGTACTCGATGAGCCAGGCCAACACGGTTTTAGGGTCATGTCGGGGCAGTTGAGAAATTGTCATCGGTATCTCAGCGGCCGCTTGCACCCAAAACCTGGCCTCGGCCGCCCGCCTCTTCTCGCAAAATGCTGTCATTGGCAGCGGCGCGGTGCCGGACGGCCCGGGGTCTGCAAGAGTCGCGGGAGGTGACCAAGTAGGCGTCGTCACAATGCCGACAGGTGGTTGCGATCCGACTTCGGGGTTAGTCCTCCGCGACTTGGCTTCAGGAGCATTTGGGGTCTCGTCCTCGCGATGCCGTGGACCTGTGCCGCGGGCCGGCTCTTGAAGTTGGACCTCGCCCATGCCTTGCTTCAGTTTTGCCTTTTGAAGTGGTGGGGCTGCATCATCAGGCAAAACTTGCTCACCCGCTTCTCTGGGGTTCGCCCCATTATACTCGGTGACCACGGCAACGACTTCACGTCCTTCCCGCATTTCTGCCGCTGTGCGGTCGGTGAGTAGGTTCGGGTACATCTTCAACCGGATGCAAAATCGATCGGGGCCGTGGTGCTCGTCGCAGCCCTGAAATCGGTGGGTGTTGAGTCGGGCCCACTGCTTGGAAACTTGGCAGTACCGGCAGACGTACTTCCCGCTCGCCTCGGGCGACTTGGAGTCGATGTGGCCTTCGGTCATCAACGTCCTGTACTCCTCCAGCGAGTAGTGTTCCACGTAGTGCGAGGTGTCGAGCTTGTGGACTTCTCGCACAAAGGTCCTGTTTCGTGTGTATACTATTTGCACGTCCCTCCACCCCCACTTCCCCATGGCGACGCTAC
The DNA here is from genome assembly GCA_951230915.1 of Antitrichia curtipendula. Classification (NCBI taxonomy): domain Eukaryota; kingdom Viridiplantae; phylum Streptophyta; class Bryopsida; order Hypnales; family Leucodontaceae; genus Antitrichia; species Antitrichia curtipendula. The sequence continues at coordinate 29,827,826 of OX579636.1, read as the reverse complement.
GGACAATGATCGTTTGGGCTGTGGGACTGCGATGAGCACACGTACTCTGTCAGGTCACCCTGGAGACCCAAAATTGATTGTGGACAACCTTCCTAAACTAGAATCCGAAGAGCGTTTCCCTTCATGCGCAGCTAAAAGCATCCTGGAAGATCGAATGGGAAAGATCGAGACACCCTAAACCCTGAGACATCACGGCTTAGCGAAACGGCTCTCCCGAGAGGAAAAGGCAATTCGGATGAGATCCGAAACCCTGTGGGCCGAGTCAGGTTTGGAAACACGCAACGAAGAAGAAAGGTTCCTGTGCTTGTCAAACTATGTATACGGACGTGTTACTTTGCAACAGAAAACCTCGGCGCACCGAAAACCTGAGGAGAGGAGGAACCTCGGCGCACCCAAAACCCTGAGCCGCGACTCGCCCGGCTGCAACGAGAGGAGGAGCATCGCAATCAGGACCCTTAAACCCTGGGCGATGCGTTCCACTCTAAACTGCTGCGTTAACAGGGCTTTTGGGGTCTGTCAGGTTTGACTAAACCCTTACAGCCCTAAGCTCCGAACGACAGGTGGAGATGGCGAGTCGACGTACCAGACCGTGGAGGCCGCAAGCGCAAGCAAGCCTCGACCCTCCGCCTCTGTCTGCGCGCTCGAAGCAGCTGCGTCGTCATCACGAGACCGCCTTCCGTTCCTCTCCGATGTGCGCTCGCTTGCGAGGACTTCCCCGAGCACCACAGCGAGCAAGGACGGGGCTCTACGCCGATAGCAACACAAACCTCCTGATGCCAAGCGCTCGACGACAATGAAGCCAAGCAGAAGGAGGCATGGCCATTCCGTAGGGAGGAGAACGTTGAGCGTGTTGGGCACTCAAATGCCCGCGCTGGAAGACAATCATGACCCCCCCAAGGCAGCGCTACAACTAGACGTCCCACGTATGGGTCTGAGGATCAAAGGGAGGAGGACATTGAGCATGTCGGTTTTAGGATTTCCCAATCATGAGCCCCCTAGAGGCGGCGCTACGAGAGGACTTCCCACGCATGAACCCCAAAACGTCTTGCGTAGAACGTCTCCTCCCAATGCAGGCCGTTGGAGTGTATTTCACGGAGATGGGACATTCATCACAAAAATGAGCCTACTTTTTTCAATATCCTAGCAGTACTGCATCTATACAAGTGGAGAGGCTTAACAGTAGAGTACCTAATTAATACTCTTGCAGTATTGCAATTTAACAATATTTAGTGTAGACAAATGTTGTACTGCACTTAATTAAAAAACTGAAGCGTAGTACTACATGTAGTACTGCAAAAGTATTAAGAAAGGAGTGTTTGTTGACATTTTGCAATTGAAAAATATTTAAATAATAAGTATTGTATTTTTAAGAAACAAAGTATTAATACAAGATGAGCGCAATATTAGAATTAAAAAAAGAAATTATTATTGTCTTTGTATAAGCGCAATATTACATACAGTACTGCAAGAATATTAGCTAGTATAGCCCCTTCTGCAATACTGCATCTGTACGAGTGGAGTCAGGGGGCACTTTCCTGATGATTGGGCAATACCACACAGCTCTTTGCTCCCATGCCGGCGACATTTGGATTTCCATACAGAACACATCGACATTTGGATATTGACGGCATTGACATCTCGACATCGACGGCATCGAGATCTCAAGGTGTTTAGGATGGTAAGATGTTGAGTTATCAGAAGGATTGTACACAGAATGATCGGGACATTGACATTTCAGGTACACATAAGAGGTTTAGGATTTTAGGGTTTTCTATAAGATATGGAGAGGTCGTGATATTTGAGAGAAGAATCTCATAAAGCAAGGTGTAGACAATTGAACAAAGGCTTTCAGGTTTGATTGAAAACAACATCCAGGATTATTGAATGTATAAAAAAGTCGTCAAAAGTCAATAAGTCAATAAGAACATCCAATGAAGTACGACATAGCACGTTCAGTTCTACGGTGAACTGAATTGAAAATTGGACGCAGCCGTTCCAAGTTGCTCCAATCTACTCCTACCCCTGGTGAAAAAGATACCAATGAAAAAGTCAGTCCATTCTGAATTCTGAAAGGGATGTGGACAAAATCAATGGATAAAATTGGTTGTTTCGGAAACGAACCACTCACCAGGAAGTGCAAAATGGACAAGGTGGACTATTGCAAGCACTGTTTGTACAACTGCTTCTTGGCGAGGAACCCTGTGCGTGTCTCCACAACCTTCTTCTTGCCCTTTTTTTCCTCGTACTCCACACATCCAATGGAACCCGGGAGAATGAGTTGGCCCAACCGTCGATAGAGGGAGCATTTCTGGAAGAGTGCTACCCCCAAGAGGTTGGTTGAGTGCAACCGCCTCGTGCAGTGGAGGTATTGACCGGGGCGGAAACACAAGAGGTCCCCGTGCTTGGGCACGGACGACACCTCAACCTCCGGAAATGCGAAAATGGCCGGCTCTACTCCTTCGGGAATGGCATCTGCAACCAACGTTTGGGTAGTTGATACAAGCTCCCTACGAGAACGATTTAGAGCGGTTTAGGAAGTGCAAATTACCTTCTCGGAACCAAAGGATGAAGCCGTAGTCGGTGTCGTCTTCGTCTTTGTGGGGCCGGCAATTGAAATCCCTGGTCGTTGAGAAGGAAGAAAAGGGTCCGTCACCAATCTTGGCATCCTCCTCGTGGAAACCTTCAACCCTTGGAATGCTCTCCAAATGCTCAAAGATAGCCGCATACTTACGCTTCAAGATCGAAGAAACAAAGCTTGCCAAATCCTCCGATAGGCCGTACAACCGAGGATCATCTTGCACATACCATCCGGTGTCGCCATACGCGGAGCGCATCCCCCACATGCAAATCCGACTGGACCCCTTGGCCTCGGATCTAGTCGCATTTGTGCCGTTCCTCTCAAGATGCGAGACGACCCTCGTCATGAGCTCCAACTCTTTTGGACTGCAGACATCGCATCTCAGATCAAAGATCTGGGAGCGAGAGGGTGACTCTAGCATCGTGATCGGACTCTCCACTCGCCGCAAGGTCTTCAGAAGCTGCTCATTGAGGGCATCATTCGTACTGGCGAAGTCCACCAACTTCAGCGTCTTCCGTACAAGCACCTCCTCTCCCGTCGAGGGTAAGGCAATTGGTGGTTTAGTGACAACGACTGCGTGTTTATCGGCGTACTTCACGAGGTGGTGCTGGAGGGCTCCCACACTATTAGGAACACCCATACTGCACACCGAGCAAAAGTACGATGTACCTACATTCACAAGCCCATAACACAGCTCAAGGGTTCGGAGGGTCAAGGTCCCCTCACACCCCAACACTTTGAACAATAATACACGTCGGACCCTCGAACCCAGCAACACAACACCTTGGCGCAGTGCTCCAAAACCTCCTCCCAACACCCAAAACCCCAAGGTGCTCCGACACAGCGCCGGAAGCCTCGACACCCCAACACCTAGAGAGGATTCTGGACAACACCTTGAAAGCAAGACACCGCACTGGATTTACATCGAGTACACCACGGCAACACTCAGCACCTCCACACCTCAGTTGCGCGACCCAGTACAACCCTAAAATCGACGTGCATCTCGATCCAACCCATAGACATGCCAACAAACCGAAGCCTCGACAACACGACATCTCCACCCCTCGAAACCACAGCCCAACGCCGCAACCTTCCGTCGACAACGCAAAACCTGGTTCTTGTGGGTTCCCGATGATTCCAACACCACCGGCAGCCCGACACCCCCAACACCTCAACAAAACATGCCGCCTCAACACCCCAGAACTTGGGCGCCTCGAACGTGTGTCCCGACACCCCACCCTGGCGCAATTGCGCCCGAAACCAAAATGGGCCCGGACGCCCCATGGACGGCAGCCCGGCAGTTGGGATCGTCGACATTCCACCCCAACACCAGTGACGCGGTTTGTGATCTCCGCACCTTCACACCTCGAGCTCTCGGAGCCTTGACATCTTGGCATCGGATTTACAGTCGGCACCCGACATCTCGGTTTTGCGGCGGAGCATGTCTACATTTCGGCAACTTGACACACCACCACGACGTCACGACACCGAGAGACGGCAAAGTGTCTCGATAGCACAGTCCAGCACCTCAACCCATGCGCACACACAACTGAATCCAGTGCCACCACACCATGTCCCCGCCACAAGCATCGCGAATTCCACCTAGAAGACGCACCTGCAGGAAAGTAGTCGAGGCCGTACCTAGCGAAGAAAGACACCATCGTGTGCAGCTCTTCCTTTCGCTTATGCGGGGCGGAGGAGAAGTGCATGTCAATGGAGGCCTTGTCTTTGGGCACCCCACACTCACAGGACTCGCACCACTCCAGCTCCCGATTGCACTTCTTGCTGGGGTCTCGGCTCGACCCCTTAGGCTTGCGGGATCTCTTCATCGTATCGTAAACTTCCAAAACCACGGCCAAACCCGCGAGATCTGTTCACGAAATTGACAATCAGATTAGTTCATATCCTTATTTGGGTAACGACTCCCAGCGATTTCTAGAAGCAAATCTTAATATCATTCCTCAGCCGCGCATCACGCACCAGTCCCTCTGATTTTGAGTCATCATCCAACGATGAGTTCGGTAGTCGTGCACCCGTGAGAGCCATTGTTCTACACGATCTTTCCCACCTCTTCTCATCCACGAGTGCCGTCCGATTCGATGTCACTACGCCCGGAAGGACCGTGGTCCCACCCGGTCTTTCGCATCTCAGCCGACACCCATGGGAATCTGATTTCGAGTCGTCATCCAACGATGAGTTCGGTGGTCGTGCGCCCGTGAGAGCCATTATTCTACACGGTCTTTCCCACCTCTTCTCATCCACAAGCGCCGTCCGATACGATGTCACTATGCCCGGAAGGACCACGGTCCCACCCGGTCTTTCGCATCTCGGCCGACACCCATGGGAATCTGATTTCGAGTCGTCATCCAACGATGCGGTCTTCCTTACCTCGGTCCAGGCCTGTGGGGACCCACGGCGGTTGGTTTCGGGGTTGATTTGTACGATTTCATTTCGAGGTGAAAGACTCTAACCAGCGAATGAATGTGCTTCTCCAAAAGTTGATTCAAATGAATTCAGGAATAACTTACAGAATGTGAAGACTCCAATGAGTTCTGGTGGTGCTCAAAACATCCGCAAGTGGTGGAAATTTTTGCAAAATTCCCCGAGAATGCGATGCTGAAAACCCTGATGCTGTGATGCTGTAGTCGGAGGAATCAAGGGATTTTGAAGTCGACTTTGTGGAAAGCACTCCAGAAACTGACTTGACTCCCATCGCGGTAATCCCATTTCCCGAGAAATCTTGAGCCCTCAAAACTGCGTCTGCGAGTTATAACAACCGTCAGACCCACTTTGCGGTTTAGGAATAGGGAACATCAGAGTTTAGGGTTCAGGGGTTTAGTTGAGAAGCGACTGACCTGCTGGAATGCGAAGCCGTGGGCTACAAGAACAAACCCGACATCTCGAAACGCACGACCTAGACATCAATCACGGCTTCATCGCGTCATCCGCATCAGGGTTAGATGTGCACGACGAAAGAGAGACAATATCCGCAATGTGACGAGCATACACATGAACGTGCTGGACTTTCGGAACGACCACATGAGAAATGGAACGGACACAAGGCGACGACTCCTCCTCCGTCGCGACGGCGCATGCTGCACGGACGAGCTGTCGCACTCAAAATTCCTCTTCTTCGACTCCGTGTTTTGGTTTAAGGTTGAGATGTGCACCTGCTCCGCGCCCGACTGCTCCGAGCTCGATTGATTCGCGTCATCGTCTCCGCCCAAAAGCCCCACTGTGGTCGGTGCTGCGCTCCACACTCCGCTTGCTCCACACTCCGCATACTCGTCTTGCGGCGTATGAAAGCATAGTACCCAAGAAATGCGATCGCGGCTGCGGGTGTTGCGCAAAGTCGCGCGGCCCCAACGAATGCAGAGTGCATCAACGCAAGGTGGATCTGAATCGTCTGGCGATGGATATCGATCATTTTCAACTTCACCTTGGCAGTGCTTCTGTTGCTCCGTACCGAGTTGGGACCACAGCCCTGAGGGATCCCATCAAAGGGCTCCACGTGTTGAACGGATTACGGTGCAAGCTTTGTATCTTCTACTGCCACAAATTGACCACCTTCAGAGCTCACTTTCGCAAAGCTCACCATTCGAATTGGTCTCTTCCAGACAACCGCGAAGCCTGTTGGGTGCAACGCCTGGCGCCATCACCCGGGAACAATAGCTGGTTTGCAGTCCGACGGGTTTTGGAAACCGCTGTGCCTTGCAACTCTCTTATCGATATCGTTACAAGGGAAGCTCACAGGCGTCGGGTGGAGGCACCTGCAGTGACACACACCGATGCAAGACACCTACCTTTATTCATCAAAAAGCTTGGTTGGGATTCTTTTATACAAAACTTGGGTGGAGATTTCGGTGCCATGGCTTCGTTGGTATTGGCACCTGGACTGGATGATGACGTTTTCTTTGTCAACCAATTGCGTGAGGTTCTCAGATCGTTGATGTCGGACTTCCAAGACAACAACGGCACAGCGGAAGCCCTCTTGCGAAGAAAGGTCAAATCTACGAAGGACGTTGACATATCGGCTGCTCCCTTTTCGCGATTGGAGCAATCATGCACATGTGAAGACTACATCGCGACACTGTTGCACTTCATCGCGTTGCTGCTTAGGTCTCTAGACAATGACGACAAGAACGACGAGGGGGATGACCTCCTCCGCACCTTGGTTCCGTTCTTTCAACCGTTGCGGCAGTCTGTGCAGAGCCTCAGGATAGGGTTGGAAATGGAAGATGGGGATGGGGAGTTCGGCGAGGAACAGATTCGAGTGTCGAAATGTCACTGCATACGAGTATTGGAGGATCTCTTTTTCGTCCAACGGCCGTCTCATCTTGTTCCTGAGAGCTCGCTACTCGTTTATCGCTTCGTTGCCTTCGTAGCAATACAGCAGCGACATGTGGTAGCTCCCGATGATGCAACTCACCACATTTTGAGGATGATGTATTGGTGTCGCTCTCTCGTTCTCTACAAGATCGTCCACACCCCATTCGTCGAAATGGACAATGCAGATGAAGTTGAACACCAATTCTTGTTTTTTGTTCGTCATGGCCATCGAACTCCGTTTTCAGCGATACTCGAGGCTAAAAGACTCATCTTTTCGATCACAAGGAACGAGATTCCTCTCCCCAAGGTGGTTTGGGTTGGAAATGGGCAACTCATTGAGGGTGTTCTAGTGGATATCGAAGGCGTATCCACCATGGTCTGTGAGGCTATCAAGGAATTGTACCAGGAGTTCAAAAGGGATGTGGTCCTGAATATGCCCGCTTACTATTCTAACAGAGATCGGCTGCTCCAAAGCAAATCGGGAGGAGGACTGCATGACAACCTCCGTGACAACAGAGTCGGGTATTGGTTCATTTCAAACCCGAGCAACCACTATTCTGATTTCACCTTGAGTCTTGTCCATCACATCGTGGGCGATGCCATCCTATGTTGCCGATTCGTGGATCGCATCGACGAGGCGGGGAGAAAGATTATTTGGAACCGAGATGCACTAAGTCGTTGGATGCACAAGGTTGGGATGTGGCTGCAGAAACTCCTGTCCGTAGCACATCTCATCGCAGGCCAGCCGGGCCGTGGTGTCGAATTTCTCTCTTGTACAATCCGCAATACCCCTGCCCAAATTCGGAGGGTATATTTTGTAGGTGGTCTGGTGATGCTCCTCTCTCTTTATGGAAAGGCAGATGGTCTTCGTGTTGCTCGATATCTTTGCAAAGATACATCATTTTTGCTAACCAACTATCTTACGTATGTCCGGGAGATGGAGGTCCTCGCTTCCACGGTCTTGTACGGAGCAGATCAAACCACGCTATATAATCAACTCTTGGCAGTGAAGGGAGGGCGGGCTCTGTCCAGTCGTGATTTATCAGAAGGGGTCTCCAGATTATTTCTCTCTCACTTCCACGTTGCACTACCTCTGAATTCTTGGTGACACATGGCCATCGCCTGGATGCATAGATTTCTGAAATACGGCAAGGATTCAATACTAGTGTGCAATGGGCCTCTGGACAGCTAGGTGGGCCATTCGCAACAAATTGTCAGCAGGGTGTAAGGTCGGTCTAATTTCGACCATCCAAGTATTGGACGGGACGAGTTTCAGTTGTACCGATTGGCATCCGTCGAATGGCATAAACTGCTGCATCTCGCATCCGATAGTCTTCCTCCCTCTGAAGCTCCAGCGGATCAAGACGGTGTCGGTACAACACTCGTCACCAGGACCGATCATGTCCACCATTACCATCATCATGCAATGAAAGTGGTTCGGTCCGTCGGAGACGTCGCCATGGATTTAGCATCCCTGACTTGTTCGGAATTGACTGTACACGGTCTGAATTTGCTCGGATACGACAAGTTCAAGAGCTCACATCAAGCACTAGCAATACATCGGATTCTAGCCCGTCGAGAGGATCTTTTGGTTGTTCTGCCGACGGGTGGGGGCAAGACGCTACTCTTCCTCTTGCCCGCCCTGGTCGAAAGGAGCCGCTACACCATTGTCGTCGTGTGCCCTTTCGTGGCGCTGAAGAAGGAGATGCGCCATTGTTTGGAGAATGCTAGGTTGTCCATCCAAGTGTATTTGGGTCCGGTGGCTATCGGTGCTGTCAACATTTTATTGGTCTCCGTGGAGCAATGTTTGTTGCAAGGGGTTCAAAATCATCTTGGATGCCTACATGGAGAAGGTCGGCTTGCAAGGATTGTTGTAGATGAGTGCCACCTAGCACTCGTAGCAAGCTCATGGCAACCGGCCATGCATGGCATGCAGCACATTCGCAAAGTGCCCGTTCCTCTGCTCCTCCTATCAGCCACTGTGCCTCCGAACATGGAAGATCCATTGAGGCGGTTCTTCAGTTCCCAGCTATCCATTGTGCGAAGTCCGACAACTCGGGCCAACATCGCCTACCAAGTCATGAAGGATCGTGGCCCTCTGGATGCCATCTTGGTCAGACTTCTCAGCTCGGGACCCACCACTCTAAAATCCATCGTCTTTTGTAGAGAACGCGAAGACACGGGAACCTTGGCTGCACTGCTTATTTCCCATGGCTTCACCGCTGTGTATTACCATGGACATTTAGATGAAACCTCAAAAAGTGCAGCTCAAGACTCGTGGATGATAGGGGATACAGATATCATGGTGGCAACGGGGGCTTTCGGTGCGGGAATCGATTTCGGTGCGGGAATTGATTTCGGTGCAGTTTGACTCATTGTTCATATGGATGAGCCTTATTCCATGATCGACCTGGCGCAGGAAAGTGGTCGGGGCGGCCAGGATGGGTTGCCAAGCAAACATGTCATATTGTTGCCGATGTCGTGGCAAGCACGGGCGGAGGCCTGCACCAAGCTTGTAGATTTCATGAGTGGGTTCAAGTGCAGACGTTCGATTTTAGAAGAATATATGGATGGATGCGGATTTGATTGCTTCTCTTCTGGATCGAGACGATGCGATGTGTGAATCCAAGGCCACCAGTGTAAAATCCCGGAACGTGACGGCCTCGACAACTTCCACTGGGGCAAACCTCATCGAGGACGATATAGACTTGTTTGCTAACATGGATGAGGATGCATTGGCCGCGTTGGAAGAGAGATCTAGCAGGAGAATTTCCCTCGCAAATGTATTATTGTCTGGATCGACACAAGATACACGGGAACGACATGGAAACCAATCGCTCACTTTCTTGGATCTAGCTTAGTTCCTCAAGGGAGCCAACGATGATTGCATCCTCTGTATTATAAATGGACGACGGGGTTGCCACCATCCAACCTCGCAGTGCTCATATACTCAACATCTATGTTTCAAGTGCCTAGCCAACTGGCACGGGTCCTCGAACTGCCGAAATCGATTGCAGTGGAGGGGCGGACAATGTTTCGGCTGCAGCCTGCCCAACACTCTCGGACAGCAAGTGATGCACCCTGAGCGTTTCGGGTCAGGGTGCAATTCCATCGGAGAGGACAAGGTGGTGCCGTCTTGTTGGTGGTTTTGGAGGGATGTGAAAAGGTTTCGGGACATTCAAGAAACATTGGGTTGCTATAGGTGCAACAACGATGACGAATTTGCAAATTGGCTGACTAGTCCAAATGCAGATTATCAATCAAATGCCATTTACTTGCTCACTTTGTATGTAAATTCTTTGCAATGACAGTGAAGTCGTCATAGAAGCAAGCAACTGGTTTAGGGTTTTAAGGCCTATTTCACCATGGCTGGACACATCGTGTTGAAGGTCGTTATTTCTGTGCTCAGAAATTCGTTTCTCAAACCAATGGAGTACTTTCAGGACCCTTTGCACGATAACTGTTAATTTGGTGTTTAAGGCTTCGGAGTCCATTGATCTGTCCACACATTTCCGTATCCAGTTTCTGGTTAATATTCGTGAGTGCTCATGAAGCTATAATGGAAATCGGTGGAACCACCTAGGTCCTTGGTTTCTCGAGCATTGCACTATGCAGTGAAGATGCACGTATATCGACATGTATCGGAATTCAGGTTTCTCTAGAATCCCGGTAACTCTCTATTTGGGTGCTTGCATATATCGACATGTATCGGTATACCAGTATCTCTACATCCCTGGTTCAAGGTTTTGGGTATGAAATTCACAAATGAAATGGTATACATGGTTTACGTGGATTTGTACACAATTCATAAGTGAAACCCACCGATTTGTGTTGACGTGTATGCAATTAAAAAACAAAATATACAATTCATGTACATGTGTATGAAATCAATGTGTGACACCTACAGATAATGTGGATTCGAGGAGTTCTATCGACCTCCCTTCGAAACCATCCCTGCACTGGCTGGACTAAAACCGTGAATATGGGGGAATCTTGCACTGAGCCTGGCGATTTTGGATTCCCAGCAATACACAAGATATTGTCATGGTTGTTCGCCCGTGTAAAGATCGGAGTAAGGGAATACCAGACCTCGTTTTGAGTTTCGTTTAGGGTTTAGGGTATTTTCATCTTAATCTAAGAATTGCCCTTGCGATGAAAATGCCCTCAGTGTGAAAATGCCCTCGTGATGAAAATGCCTTCGAAATCCAGCTTTCTAAATCCAAGAAATGGCCTATAGTAAGGAGTGACCATAATGTGGCGCATTCGGTGTGATTCGTTACACCACTTAACAAAGGAGTTACACGGTGTAACTTTTCCTTTGTTAAACTGCGTCAACTTTCTCTAATCTGTGCGTTTTTGGGCCTATCTTGACTGATTTTTTGCTGCGATTCCAATGGGACTATTCTCAAGGTCTAATTCCTTACCGATTGAAAGTTATGGCCCTTTTTAGGCCGCAGTTTTCACTGCTGGCAGCTGGCCTGTTTCCAACGCTGGCAGCTATTTCGGCGACCCCTATCTTCTTCATTTCTTGGCCGACACCCCAATTTTTTGTACCTATCTTGCCTGATTTTTTCTCCTCTTTCCAAAGATATAAGGTTCGTTTTCTAGTTCTTCCCGAGCCAAAAGTTGAAATTCGGGTGTCCTTCTTGAAAGAACTTTCGATAAGCAAGGCCATAGCCAAGAGAATGGGATTGCCCATTGCCTTGTCTAAACCCTGTCCATCGCCTTAGTTCTCTATTGCCTGTCCATTATCCCATTTTGATAACATTGTAGCACCTAAGCCCTATGGCAAGAACCGGGCCGAATGCTCAACATTCGGGGGTACATGGTACCCCTTTCCAACGAAGGGGTACCCCGGTGTCCCCCTCTGGGTCGCGACTACGGGTCCAGGGGTTTAGGTGCACGTCTCCCTCGCGTTTGGGGTCCCCCGTCGGCCCCTTTTTGGGGGGGGGGTTCCTTCCCCTGTTTCTTTTTTGTGTTTCTGTGTTCGTCCCCCTTCCCCCTCGCCCTGTTGGTTTCCTTTTTCTTTTTCTCTTTTTTCTTTTTTTCTAGCTTCCTACTCCTTGTTCAAGGTACAAGACATATGTTTAAGTCTTCAAAGGAACTAGAATACAAATTAGCAAAGTAGTCAAAAAAGGCTTTGAAGGTTTCTAATAGCTTAAGGCCATTAGCTATGCCATGGTAACGGATTAAATTTTAATTTGTCCTTCATTTAGGTTTTGTTAAATAGACCTATATAAGTGGTATGAAAGTAATTTTCATATAACACACATGACGCTCCTCAAGTGTGGATATCACATAATCCTTCTATGGGAATATTGGGTAGACAAGTAGTCAAATCATAAGATTTTTTCATATCTAAGAAATAGTCTAGCAGATTCCCTTTGCTTTTACTAGCATCAATTTGTCCTACTTTATGGCTGATTTGATGGGATCTTCTCAGACAAAGAATACATGGGCATTTATACAATTAGTAATGAACTAAGTGTGTAACCACTTCTTATAGCTCCTCTTAGTCATTATTTCACAGTTAAGAGGTGGACTATACAAACTATGGTATGGAAAAATTTTCACATGCCTCGGTTTTAATCAGAATCAAAGACTGATTTTAACTCACAACATAAGGGATGATCTGATGTCACAAGATGACTTATTAATCAAAAAAACTTGAATTGATTACCAGGCAGCTGATGGGCTTGGTGATCTGTTAATCCCATTGGAAGCATCCCATTACAGGTGATTGATGTTTGCTGAAATTTATTAGTGACTGATGTTTGCTGAAATTTATTTTTTGGGAGCTTGGGACATGGTCTCACAGCATGTCAAAGCTGCCTTGACCTGCCATGCCCATCTGCCTTGTTGACCCAGACATTAAAGGCACTAAGCTAATCCATGTACTATGGCTGAAAATTCCTTCAGTTAAAGCCAAATTCTTAAGTTAGACTCTCTATCCCCATTAGATGCATTCTTTTTTCTGCCTTTGGATTGCTGAGGAAGAATGACTCTAGACTTCTGATGGATATGCTGATCTGCTGACTTGTGGTGTTCTGGATACACTTAGAGTTGTCAAAATTTTAGTGTTGTGCACTACCAAATATTGCATAGTGAAGCTGGTTTACTATTGTGATTGGATCATGGCTTCTTCCCAGAACACTACTTAGGTTCTTGACAGTTTGAGGAATTTTTGTTTGTAGTATGTTTTGTCTATTTTTTCTCTAAGTGAAAGCTATAGCATGCGTTTAGGGGCTTAAAACACCTGGTGTATCCTCACTAACCTTACTTTGTGTGTGGTTTTTGGGACGGGCACAGGTGAGGCCCCAAACCTCTTGGAGATTGATGCGGCACGAATTACACACTATTTTCTTCATATATGTTACTTTTTGTCTACATGGTGTTAGAAATTTTACAATGTACTATGCTTGTAAATGATTCTAATATATGATGTTATTCTACTTTGGAGAACAAAGTCTATTGCATAAGTATACATGGACATACAAAGTACTTAGAATGACAATTTCTTGAAATTAGAAGACTTGTCTTATGAATGTTGTCTATTGTTGTCTTTACAATTTAGACATGCACTTGTAAATTACATATAGGATGATTGTAATTGAAACTATTTATACCCTAAGTATATGTAGTTACTTTGCAATGTTGTAACTAGGAATTATACAGGTTGCCACTACAGCTCCTGTTTGAGAATTGCTTTGCTTCAAAATTAGCAAATAAGTGCCCAAGAATTTGGGATGTTCCAGATAAGCTATTTTTTTTCCACCAAAAAAATGGGGAGCAAATTTATCGAACCCCTTGGGAATTCATTAAAGAAACAAAAAGTGATTTTTAATATTAGAATGCTAATGAATGTTCAACAAAAGCGCAAGAGCCTCTTTGATGATCTAGCACTTGAAATAACTTGTGGTAACCCATTCAAGAAACTCTTGCACTGATGTATGAAGTCCACACACGTCCTTTTATATTAGCATGAGCTTGGAATGTCAATTGTTATGGGATAATCACAAGTACTAACTATGTCCAAGCACATGTTCTACATAATGTATAGTAATTATAGATTTGTAGATTCTTGAAAATTGAAAACTTCTACAAGTCAAATCTTTGAATAGTCATTTGTGCAACATGTCCCAAGAACATTCAAATGCGGCAATTGTATCAATTGTAACATCTTATTTATATCACATCATGTATGTATCTACAAAATCAATGTAAGGAGCACTTGTTCTTTCAAGAATTCCTTTTCAAAATTTGAAGTGCTCAAAGAAAGGAAAAAAATGGGGAGCAAATAATTTGTTGAGCCCCTAGAAGGACAAGATAATCCTAAATTCTAAAAGTTTGAATTGAAAAGATTGAATTTGAAATAAATGACCCGTACATATATGTTCATAATTTTTATAGGGGTTCAAAGTCATATGACTTTAGATGATGTGTGCATAAAAAATAGGGTCATAGATCACATTTACAAAAATGATTCATGGAGTGAATTCTTGTTTGAAGAAAAAACATAGAAGCAAATTAAAAAAATAGGGAACAAATGCTTAGGGAACAAGTTTCTTTGCTTGTCCATTTTACTAGCAATATGAACCAAAAAATGTTTCATTTTAGATGTTGTTTCAATTGTGAATCATTATGTCTATCTCAAAAGTGTTCACCTAGGTCATTTATATTGTAAAATCCTAAAATTTATTGGCGGAAATTAAATTTCAAATTTGTAGATTTAATTAATGAATATATATTTTTATTAATATAGGATATATTTAATTAGACTAAATTTATTTTGATTTCCTTTGGTGTAATTAGTACATTAAACATGTTTAAGAATTTAATCACTAAGTATTTCAATAATATATCATTGTAACTTCATATTCAAATTTTAAGAAGTTGTGACAAATCTATAAATTAAACCTCAAGCAAGTTCACGAATAAATGGAACGTGAAGGCAAATTCAAAGTCAGCCATTGGATGCTCCAAGATCCAACGGTGGGAAGGCTAGGCAGGCAAATTGAATTTCAGCCCTCGGATGCCCAAGATTGGACAGCGGGAAGGCCACGCGCTCAAATTGAATTTCAACCCTTCGATGCCCGAGATTCAATGGCAGGAAGGCCACGCAGGGTCACTGAATTTCAAGCTGCTTAATTGAGGCAAGATCAAGCTGCTACATTGAAGCAGTCAGGACCGTTAGTAAATACAATGGCTCCATGGCGGTTTTACAAGCTGGATTACACTTAATCAGTCTGACGCATTAATCCCATTTGCTTAGGTTCGTGGATCTGAATTGGCACTTTATTCCAGAGCTAGTAACTCCCTGACAATCCAAAATCAACGGCCGAGATCAATTGCGCAGAAGTACGTAAAATACTAATTTGTACTCTGGGTCAAAAACAGTACACAAGGTTTTTGCCGAAATTGCTTAGGCGTAGCATACTTACACCCCGGATGAACTCGTGACTGATCCGCCATGCGTAGTACTAGGTCGGTTGCCTGAAATGCAGTATACCCAAGGTCGAAAGCCGTGTCTTCTAACATGAGGTTTACTCCGGATCCTCCGTCCACCGGAACTCTTGGTACAAGACATCCTTCCACTTCCACCTTAAGTTCCGGTGCTCCGTAATCTTCCATACGAGAGAAGTTGACAGCTACCGAGGGTAGCTTCAACCTTCTCTTTCATCTCCTTGTCCAAGCTTCAGAAATTAGTTTCTGATAATTCGTGTTGTCATGAAGGAATTGTCCGATAGTCACGTTAGCTTTTTGATCTTTGATGTCTTGTACAATGTCGTACTCATCAACTTTCAGATCCGGATTGATGACAACCGGAATGTCATTAAACATGACCTTCCGAGGTGCGGTTTCTGTGGAATCCTCTAGTGAATCTAAGTTCCTCCGTACCTCTTGACTAACGTCAATATGGATCGGGGAGGGTCCTACCCCCTTTTCTAACTCTACTACGGGTCGGATTGGTTCTATCCGGACAGAGTGATCAGAATCACTGCGTTCCGTATCACTGGATCCGGATCTTCGGTATCTCCTCTGCTCATTATTTCTATATTTCTCTACCCGGTTTTTGGTGGAACTTCGGGTTGTAACACGATGAACAGGTTCTTCTTGCCTTTTCGGAAGTTCCACCCTTGATTGTCATTTTTCTGGATTCTCAATTCCGGTAGTAGAACCGTAATTGAGAGCGGTTTGCTCTCTCGGGGGAACATCTACCTGTCTGTAGACAGTCCAAACCTGTTGAGGTTTCAGACACTCACTACTTATATGTCTGTACTCAAGACAATTCTGAAAAGGAAGAACTAATGGTGCCCCTTGCCCATGTCCTTTGTGGGGACAAGTGTTGGCGTAATGTTGGGGACTGCCACAGACAAAACAGGTTTCGGGTGGAAAACGAGAAGGAGGATAATTACCTTGACTAGATCCGCCCATCGTGGTGTGTGGGTTCACATTCGTCCGGACCAGTTGCTGTGGCATCCGTCCCCTTCCGTAACCCGTCTGAATCTGAAAAACCGGGTTCACTCGTTCTTCATAATCGCCTTCCGGTTCCGGTAGCGTGTAGTACACTCCTTCCTCATCCACAAAATGAATTTGCTTCTGAGGTCCTTGGCTGCACTCACTTGCATAATGTCCGGGTCTTCCGCATTTTGTACACCAGACGTTGGTGCGGGTTGTTGGCACAGTCCGTCTTGGCATCCGGTTATCCGCCAGGTTGACCTTGATCGCCTCCAAGGATTCTTGGATAGTCTTCATGAATTTCTTGGAGTCATCATCCTCGACCTTCACTTTGACAGTTTTTCGGCTAATCTTCTCATTCTTGCCGCGAGCCGTTCTCCTACTACTGGAAGCTTCCGGTTCACTTCCGGAACTGTTTGTATCCGTTGCTGACGCGTCCGTCCCGCTTCTGGAACTCGCAGTTTCGGAATCGGAAAACTTCCGTCTTCTTCTCTCCTTCCTCTCGTACTTTTTACTCCGTCCTCTATTGAACTTGTCACTCTTCTTGACGGATCTCCTTAAAGACTGGGCGGAGTTCTCATAATTTTGAGCAGACTCCATAGCCTCCAGCAAAGTAGTGGGCCTGCTTTGACGGATCTGGAAGGCCATCTCTTCCGGAAATCCTGCCACATACCATTCCACTTGTATACTCTGGGCTATGTCTGTGGTCAATTTCTTGATCAAGGCCTTCACTCTCTGCCCATATTTCCAGACTGACTCATTGGGATGCATTGTTACTTTGTTCAACTTCCCCAATGCCCTAGCCTCTCCATTGACCTCTTTAAATGTTCTTAGGAATAATTCTGTCAGGCGATTCCAGTCCACCCGGGTAGGTTCCGAAACATCTTGGTACCACCGGAGGGCTTCTCCCTTCAATAATCTCTGAAATATCCGTTGCCTGGCAGCTGCATCCTCTTGATTTGCAGCAGCCGTGGCCTCAAATTCTCCCATCCAGTCATCTACATCTTTGGTTCCGTCTCCACGGAATCTACTGTACCGGAGTCGGGTGGTAGTCACCATTATCGCTTCTTTAAAAGGGATATCCTCCTCAGAAGAATCTAGTGAAACCTCCCTATCCGGTCCCTCAACTACTCGTTCCGGTCCGGTGTCTACTTCCGGATTCGCGACAGGTTCCGGAAGATTCCCTGGTTCTGCTCTTGTGTCAGAAATAACTACCAAATCTTCCTCTACCTTAGACGCCGGTATTCCGTGTATCACTACTCGTCTAGTAGCGTCGTCTAAGCGTGTGGAACGACGTCCTACCGGAATTCTTCCTTGCGGTCTACTCATGAAGTCGAGACTTACTATACTCTCAATCTCTACTTCATTGATATCCGGATGTAAATCCGTACTTCCAACTATTTGCTATCGTCCGGAATGACTCCAAACACTTGAAACAAACTTTCAGAATCCCCGACAGCGGCGCCAAAAGTGTCGCACGCGTAGTTAGCACGTAAGTACCTTTAACACAAAAATGTGGTAAGATGACACGAGTTATCGTCCCGGTGAATTCTACTATGTTGGTACAAGTTTCGGGTATCCGGATCACTTTCAAAAACACCCCAAGCAATCCGTACAATCGATCACTCCCTTCCGGAATCTAGTATTTTCCGGATTCTAGTCCGGATCCGTCTTCTTCCGGAATCCGGTTCCAATTCTCTCAAGTAACTGGTTTTAGATACCCCTGTTTCACCCTCAGGGGGTCCACTATTGATCTTTCCGAGGGGCAGGGACTTGCCACTCTTGGTTCACACTTTCTATCCGTAACAAACAAAACAAACACCCAAGAATTATACTGTAATAGCAAAGAGAGAATCCGTACCCTCACAATCTTCCGGATGACTTATCCGGAAAATAGGTCACACAAGGCCCGGTTAGATCCACCTTACTACAACGACAGATCCAGACTTTTTGGATTGTAGTGCTGACTTCCTAGCTCTCGAGTGCTCCGGAGGTTGGCAGACCTTCCGATGGCTAGGTAAATTCCTCTAGCGGTTGCTTATCTCCACACGGAATCCTCCCTGGACTTCCGAACTCGCACCCTCACCCGTAACAGGCTTCCACCGGATCACCGTTCCAGCAAATTAAAGGCACCACGCACAGCTCCTCTTTCACACGTCTAAAGGTCTTCCGTCACAGCATATGTATCCTTCAACTCAAGAATCCGGACTCCCTCTCACACACTCTCACTCACAAACCAGCGTACGACTCAATCATCAACGCGATACGCAAAGAGATGATCAAATTGATCTCCGGTAAACTCCGATTAAATGACAAGAAAGGGAATGACAGGCCAACAAGCCAGATTGCCCTTAAAAACAAAAAAAAAGCGGCCAAAAAGACCCACACAAAACCCGGCTAACGGCCAACTAGAAATCCGGCTAACGGTCCTAATAACCGTTCCGGCTAAAACGGAAATCCGTTGAAAACCTAAAAGTCCGGAACTAGGGGCCCACAGTCCGGGTTACCCGTTTCCGGAAATAACTAATAAGACAAAATCCTAACTAAAAAGATAGCCATCCGCACTAGTCATTTGCGGGGCTTCTTCGTGGATGGCCCGGCCCTGAGATTCGCTGGAGTAGGCTTCTGGGTAGTCGCCTTTGGTGGAGTCCTCTTCGTTGCCGATCGAGTCCGGATTTGAGGCGGATCAGAATCCGTGTCATCTGATTGGGAGTGAGACTCGGCGGATTCCTCTTCCGTCTCCTCGATCTCCGGCGGCTCCTCGATCCTCGTGTGTCTCTGCAGTATCGTCTTTGTCTCCGTCAGATTGATGACGGTGTTGCCCGGATTCGCTCATGGCGGAGTGTTCTGCATATGCATAAACCTTTCCGGATCGGTCCGGGCAGGATTCCGGATACTTGCTGCTGCTATGGCCTCAGCTTCCATCTCCGTCAGCTGGAGAGGCGAAAACAGGTTTACCGCCGCCTGTCTTCCGGTTGACCCCTCCTGGACAGTGGTCTGCGTGCCCGCGTCCTTCGGTGTAGTGACTTCCGGATAAGTCACCACATGAGTGGGGATTTCCGGATTCCTCCTTTCCGTTGAAGTTTCGGCCCCTTGAGTTTCTTGGAACTCTCCTCCCGGGAGATCTGCGAACATTGCCTGGTCGAGCAGGTTCGGGTCAAGGCTCCCAATCAGCTGTCGCATCTCCTTTAGTACTCCCTCCATCCGGGCCTCGAAATCCGTCAGGATGAGTACGACCTTCGTTCCGGTGATGTGTCCTTGGGCCACCATCTGGGAATTCCAGAGTTGCGCCCTAGAGATGGTGCTGGCCGGAAGGTCGACCAGTTCTCCCAGCTTCCGCACTAGGGCCATCGCCTCCATCACCTTCCGATTCGCGATGTGCATCTCCCGTTCCGACCACTGGTGTTGGCTCCGGAGTTGATCCCTTTCCTCCTGAAGACTCTGGATCTGGTTGTACAGAACCTTGACGTCTTCCGGATTCGGTCTTCGTGCGATGGCGGCTAAGATCTCCCTTTCGTCCTTCACTCCTAGCGTGTTGCAGACGTCTTGGAGAACTGCCGCCATCCGGTCGTTCACCGTCCTCATCGTTTGCAGCCAATGAATGGCGCTCTCGACCAGATCCGTATCCGGGTGCGGACTTTCCGGTTGGACGGAACCTTCCGCCACTTGCTTCCCCCATGAGCCTCGGTCAGTGGACTTCCGCCTGCTGGGTCCGGCCTTTTCCGGTGTGGTCTGGGTCTCCTCCGGAACGTCCTCCTCCTCTGATTCCGGCTCCTCTGGCTGCGGTTCCGGTTTCAGTCCGTACTTGAGGAGGTTTTGCCCTTTCTTGTACATAAGCTGCTCCGGCTCGCTCAGGGTCTCCATCCGGTGGTACAAGTGAAACAAGTAAGGGCTTATGTGACTGGACTTCTGTCCCGCAATCCCATTTGCCAACTTATCCACAATGGTGTGAATAAGTCCGCCCTAGTTCACGGGTCTTGGAGGCGGGTTTATCCTATTTCCTAGAGCTCCGAAGATGGTGTTTGCCACCGTGATGGTTACCCGGCTGGGCTTCTCCGGATATAGGATGGGAATCAGTAACTCTAAGAGTTGCTGATCCCGGACGTACACGCAATCCGTCGCCGCGTATCCCTCCTTCGGGTCGGCGGAGTTCCGGAATCTTTTCGCCGCAAACTTCTCCATCTGCCCAGCCCATCCTAGCCCCCTGTTAATGGCGAAATACGTTCCGGCCCAGAGCTCTTGTGTCCAAGCTCTTGGGCGGCCCCTCACCGTCAACTCATACTGATTGGGAACTCCATAAACGAGTTCTTCAATCATCCCCTCACTCTTCAAGTCCCACGGGCGGTGTAGGAATCCGACACAGCCCATGACCTCTAAATCTTCCTTCAACTCCCGATGACGATCCGTATTGAACAGGATCACGGGGCTGACAGTCCGGGCAGTCACCGCCGGTTTCCGAACTGGAGTTTCCGCCATCTTGACAGTCTTCCGGAACTGCACCGACCTCACTTCCGCTTCCTATCTCGATCCTATCTCACCACTCTTTCTCTCACTAAACGTACTCGCGAAAATGCCACAGAGAAAAGAGACCGAATGAGAATGGCGGCGGGGTTTATATAGCGGCAGGAAACCCTAAGTTCTCGACCCGGTGGAGTTCCCGTAAGTTCCCTAGCCGGAACCCCTATGATCCGGAACTTCCGGCTATCCGGCTACTAGTTCCGGAACATTGTATTAACCTAATTACGATTTTACCGTTCCTACAAAGGAGATCTTTTCTAATTTAGGTTTCTAGCGTCTAAGTTTCTACACCTATGCAAAAATTTCAAAGTTTTTCTCCTATTTACCTCTCTTTTATGTATTAGGTTTGGTTTCCGGATGTTCCGTAACGTTACATGGATTTGGGCCATGCCATCAAGCCTAGCCCATGATCGTCACTTATTGATGCTATTCTCTCTTTTTAATTGTTAATCTCATCTAATTTCTTCCTAGGCCACATGCCACTAATTTTGCATGGGGTTTTCTTAGATTAGCAAAAATAATGGTCACATCATGGTTGCAACTCCAAGATTTTTTTTAATCAAGGCTTTTTTACCAAGGACCTTCCTAACCGTGTTAAAAACACAAGGGATTGAAGGTGGTTTCTTCTCCTTATTAGTGAGGTTCCCTTTAATTTAAAAGATTTTAATTTTTAGTTCAACAAAATTAAATCCCCAATTCGAGATGATAATCCCTTCTAAATTAGGAAATAGCATTTAAAAGGCCTTTTGAGCCATTTAACCGCGATAGGTGGTTTGGTCTAAACATCTTGCCTTAATTTCCACCTTCTAATGCTAATTAGTTAATTTTAATGCCCAAATGACCTCGTGAGCCGTTTTGGGGGCTCACAGGGGGCCCTTTCATTTCAATCATTGTGGCACTAGCAACCGGCCGCGAGTCTAGAGTCGCAGTTTTTGTGTCATCCTTGTCATTTGCCTCCTCGTGAAAATTCACATCTCGCTAGGATCAGGCCTCAAGTTCCTCCAAATTTGTCCTCCCCTACGTTTCAACAAGCTCCATTTCTACACGCTCAGTTTTAGAGGGCACCTTCACTTCCATCACGTTAGTCTCATCCTTGTTTCTCAATGCTCATATTGCAAGACATAGTCTATTGGAGTCAATGTTATGCTCACCCAAATAGTAGGGACAAGAGGATACTTTTGTTAACTAAAAAAAATTGAACCGTTGGTATAATATATGTAACCAGATGACGTCTATTTGTTTCTGTGGATGAGTGCTATGCCGTTTTCAATTGCATAAGATGAAAAAATGCATGCTTAATAGTATTGGGTATGGCCAATTTTGAAACTTGTATAGGAATAGGAGCGCAATACTGACGGAAAGAAAGAGTCCATGGGACTGATAAGTCGGAGTAGGAAAATGTATTTATAACCCTACATTGTAAAGTAGCGCCAAAAAAACAAAGAAAAAGTGATACATGTACAAGAAGCAACTCAGCGCCTCTACTTATTTATCTAAAGAGGTAGCAAAAAAAAAGAATTGCACATCATTGGTTCACGGGAAGAGGAAAATGAGAGTTCGGTCAAAATGCAAATAAGAGGGCCACTAATTGATCTTTGCTGGGACCAACGCTTAAAGGCTTGTGCAAAGGGGGATGGCGCCCTCAAATGCCTCTTGCCTCCGCTCCCAAATCACAGTATTGGCGTAATGCAATGATGGATGTTAGAATTTTACCAACGGAGCCAATGTGCTTTGTAAACCAGCTCCATAGCTACTGATGTCACTTTTGGAAGCTTTTAGATTGCCATCTCAGGTTTTTCAGTGTAACTAATATGATGCTCATTGATCTTGATAGGATTGCAAAGAAGTGAGATTGGCAAATATAAGTGAAGGTTTAGGAAATGAAGGGGTGGTAAGAATGAAAACATTCCATATCTCATAGAAAAATCATCTCCGTGTTTGGAATTAGCCACAGCATGATACTTTTAATAACTTTCAACTTGATTGTTTCATAACCTTTTCTATAGTACCATTTGATTTTTGGCCATCGCCATTTGGTCTTTTTAGGTTTGCACATGTATCATTGGAACTTGTACGTGGCGATTGGCATTGGTCATTGGCATTTGTACATGGCCATGGCAATGATTAGTGTTATGTCCAAAATTACATTCCATAGTAGTTCTATCGCAAGCCTCAAGACAACTGGGGTGGCACAAAGTTTAAAGTTTAGTGATCATAGCCGTTCAATCTAAGCCTTCTATTGGAAATACTGTAAAACTAATTGTATTGGTTTGGAATTTTATATGACTATGAACTTTATTCTATGTAGTGTGGAATATCAAATAATGTGAATTACCTACCAAATATTTCACCATTAGAAAATTGAGAGGTTGAAATATTCACACTAGTATGAATAAGTTCAAAAAGTGTAGATTGTTCCTATCAGTGTGGCCAATATTATATAAAATAAAGTATGTCGCACCATTTTGGCACTACAATCTAAGATTCTAAAGATCCCTCCTTTGAAACGGGCAAGGCCCAACAACTTGAAGGGAAGAGAAGACTTGTACATTTCCTTACACGTGACGTAAAAATAAAGGGAATGTCAAAGTTTTGCAATATCTATTAGACCTTAGTTCTGTCTTGATGCATTAGAACCTTATAGCCAACCTTTTGCAGTTGTTTCTAGTTGAATTCTTGGCACAATTGTCTTAACCCTTTACAATCCAAAGCGGTTTTCAAAGTCCTTATTTAGTTCCTGTCATCTCTAGGAATGAAATTTGCCATTACATGGTTTATTAAAAATAGTATAAAATTTGGAAAAAACTCGTACCTGCTCTAAAAGATGTTGTAAATCCAATGGTGGATCTTCAAGATCTTAACATCTACTTGAAGTTGTACAATTAGTATTTTGGAGGAAAGCATCAAGATCCTCTACTTTTTTAGTGTATACCAAAGATAAAATCTTGTTTTCTCATCAACTCACGGGTGGACGTGATACTAAACTTCTTTGTGCTTCAATTGATACAACTTGTGGATGAAATCCATCATTCTTCAAAATTCTATAGAGCCTTGAAGTTCAAATATGTTGTTTCATTGATGGATGTATGGAATTTTATACATGAATTTTGTAGTCCTCTTTTGTTTTGCAACAAATCAAACAATTGAACCATAGAGAATACTTAATATGAACCATGTACAAGTAAAAACAAAATTTGTAACCTCAATCAATTGCAAGAAACACCTCTAAGTATATTTCCTTCTATCTTGCCAAACTTTGCTATATTCACACTATTCTACTATATGATGCAAGATTCTTTGATGTATAGTTGCATATTCAAAAGAATTGGAAGTATGCTTTTGTGAAAATTCATTTTTGGTGAGATGTAGGATATTAATCCCCATACTTGTTCAAAATACATCTAAGCGTGATTCATTACAAAAAAAAAGTTATTCCAAATATTTGACATTTGGAGACCCATTTAGTTCCTTTTACTCTGAAGATTAAACTTTTGTTTTCAATTCTTTGTACCAGACCAATAACTAGGCTTTTTACGCCTTTCACCCTTCTTTTAGAACTGAGAGCATTACATTTCTAGCCTTGCGTCTGCTACCCTCTAAGTTGATGCACATAAAGGCTGAGAGGCGCTATTTGACGTAGGATAGCCCTCTGTTTGCCTATCAACACAACAATTGAAAACATGCAAACGGTTTGTTAGCCCTTGTTAGCCCTTCTTTTGCTTGAGCAAAACTTCTAAGACTTCTCTGCTCAAATCCTGTAGCATGAGGTGGTATAGTCTAACCTCTTTAATATGACACTCTATTATATGACAAACACGATAATATGACACATTTTTGCGCGACTAACTGTTTTAGTCTAAAACTCCCTCCATAATACAACTATGACACATGATAATGCAACACTTTGAGACCCCCACTTTGTCATATTATAGAGGGAAATAAATGCATTAAAAACATGTGATTATGTTGGAAATAAGCTGTGAACGCTAGGAACGAACCGTGAATATTGACAACAAGCTATCAAGGTTGAGAATACATGGGCAAGCAATGGACCGACGTTGCACCACCGCCAAGCATCCCGAGCCAATCTCAAGTCCAAAATATTAAATCTCTATTCAAAATTATAGAAAATTCTGCCTTTTTTATGTTCATATTGTTATAGAATTTGAAAATGTATTGGGGAGATGACTGTAGCCAATCATGGTAAGGAACATCATAGAACTTTAGACACCTTTGTACCTAATTTATAAACCTGTTACTTGAGGATTTTTTATGTGATATTTTCAATGTTATGAAGTTCTTACAAGCTATTTACAATACCTTTTTTGTGCCTTTTTCCTCGTAGATGTTTTTTTGCAACACTTAGGGCATCTACTGTTGTGTATTTCATTAAAACCTCAAAAATGTGACATTTAGGTCCAAAATGTCATATTATCAATTGTATGATAATTCTTTGATACGACACTTTTCTTGTTTTCTAAACTTGTCATACTAACCCTTAAACGCCAAAGCAGCCAGAAATTGGTTGTTCGGAAAACATTGTTGGATGATAGTCGACGTAATCAATCGTTTTTTATCCAGGGTTTTTTTTGGAAAGAGTTCATCAAATGTATAAACATTAGATGATGGTGCAACTGGCCTCATTGAGGTAATCATGTTGTATTTGAAGAAGAAAATGTCTGTTGCACGGATCTCAAATTAAACCAATCAAAATGATATTTTTTGAACTTGAGTCCAACTAATGAAATGAAGTTTATGATGTCTAGTTTCCATATCATTTTGAAAAATTAAAAAAATACGTATATTTGAGTAAGTTATTACAATTTGAACTTGGACCTATAACCGTGATTCTAATTTTAGCTGAACATGGAACTTTCATTTGCACCACAAGTTTTGGCACTATTATGTCTACCTTTGGTGAAATTTTTAGAACTTTTTAGCATAGTATGTATATAATATGAATTTACTTCACTTTTTCTTCATAAAAACACAATAATTTCAAATTTTCACAAAATAATCTGTGATTTTTGTAACATAATTGAGACATGTGGTCTCACCTCAGGAAAAAAATAAAAAATAAAAAATAAAAAATCCCACTTATCTTTTATGAGAAACTAGTGTATTGACCCGTTGTCTCCAATGGGCCCAAGGACAATCCGTCCATGAAGTACACGTAAATCTGAATATGACCTAGTTCCAAAATAAAGTCTCAAAATTCCAAAATGACTCAAGGTAAAAGTAAAGGTAAAAGTAAAAGTAAAGTAAAATAAAAGTTTGGCGCCGGGTAATCTGAGTAGCTTCACAGGGTCTCAAGCACATTCATCTATTATTGATTTCATTGGGATCGTATTTCATTGGGATCATTTTTCATCGGGCTGAGTTCTATTATCTTTATCTATAATAGAATTCAGCCAGATGAAAAACGATCAAGATGAAAAATGGATGAAAAACTTTTACTTTTACCTTTACTTTTACTTTTATTGACCCGTTGTCCCAAAAGTAAAAAATAAAAAGTAAAAAGTAAAAAGTAAAAAATTGGCGCCCGTTGGGGACAACGGATCAATATACTAGACCAGTTCGGGACAACAGGTCTAGTTCCCGTATAGTATATTCCCATTATTCCCGTTGTTCTCAACAAGTCTAGTATATTGACCCGTTGTCTCCAACAGACGCCAAACTTTTACTTTTTACTTTTTACTTTGAGGACAACGGGTCAACAAAAGTAAAAAGTAAAAGTTTTTCATCCGTTTTTCATCCGGATCAATTTTCATTTGGATTGTTTTTCACCAGGATCGTATTTCAAGATCGTTTTTTGTCCGAATGAATTCTATTATAGATAGAGAATAGAGATATTGTTCCGTTGTCCACAACTGGCCTAAGGACAATTTGTCAATGACTCAAGGTAAAAGTAAAGATAAAAGTAAAAGTAAAAGTATGTTGCTGGGTATCTACCAATTCCGGATAGCTTCATAGGGGAGCTCCATCATTTTTCATCCGTTTTTCATTGGGATCGTTTTTCATCGTGAATTCTATTATAGATAGAGATAGA
Organism: Antitrichia curtipendula; assembly: GCA_951230915.1. Lineage (NCBI taxonomy): Eukaryota > Viridiplantae > Streptophyta > Bryopsida > Hypnales > Leucodontaceae > Antitrichia > Antitrichia curtipendula. The sequence continues at coordinate 29,800,893 of OX579636.1, read as the reverse complement.
GATTAGTGCATACAGTAGATTGAAAATTTCAAATGATGCCACGGTCATAGGCTCCGTCGTTTGAAGGTTTAAAGAGGTTAGACTGTGTTGCAGCGTGCAAGAAGTTTTGGGAGTGGGGCCAGGCTAACATTTGTTAGCTTACAAGAAAACCTCATGTGCGCCGACATTAGGGTTTTCTCGTCTCCCTTGCGCTAGAGTTTCCGTTTTCCCATGCGCTAGTGTTTTGTGTTTGATTTTGCTCCTTCCATGTCTACCGCTTCGTTTCGTTGGGTGGCTTTCGTTGATGGGCGTGATTGGCCCGAATGATCCTGGGGTGGTAGAGAACCTTTCTCACGACGGACAGTTCCATCGCTCAATCTCAGCTTGAGCGCTCTCTTCTGTTCTCTCACCGCCGTTGTCTTCCGCCTACCGGTAAGCTACTCTGCCTTTGTTGAGCACTTCAGGCGTCCACAAATATCTTATTGTTGTCCAGTTTCTTTTCCTCTTGCAATTCTAGCGCCGGTTTGCTTTTGCGGGTATCTTTGATTTCTTGGTCGGGGTCAGCCGCCTCTCCATGTTTCGTGTTTCTGCGGTGAATTTTGAGTCTGTATGGTGAATGTCAGGGTGATTATCTACGTTGTTGGAGTATTAGTTGTGGGGCCTGATTCGGGAGGGTTTAGAAGTGGCTATCGTGCGCGCCGTGAGCTTTGATTGTGGTTTGGCAGGTGATTTTAATCTGTCTCTTGTTGTTTCAGTCGAGGTTTGTTTTGGCTGAGCCAAGTTATGTATGCATTTCGAGCACTGCTCGCGCATGCGTGTGACAGCGTTCTAATGAAGTGCTGCTGAGGTGGTACAGGAGGCGGTCACGTAGGCAGCATCGGCGTGCGGAAAGGGTTCTGCGCATTTCGAGCAATGGATACCGAAATCGAAGAGGTGAAGCAAGAGATCAGGAAAGTAATGGAACAGATTGTTCATGTGGAAGGACAAGTGACGCAGGCTGTCACTGAGGTCGATGTCGCTTACTGGCGGAAAGAGAAGGAGCAACTGCGGGAAGAGAAACTGCATCTGCGGAAAAAGGAGGAGCAACTGCGGGAAGAGAAACTGCATCTGCGGAAAAAGGAGGAGCAACTGCGGGACAAGGAACTGGTGCTGCTGAAGAAAGAGATGGAGGTCAAGGCTGGTACTTCAGATCAAATCACTTGTCCTAACACTTAATGCATTATTCACTTGATTATATCCACTTCTTTCCTTTGGCTGATCATCTGTAGTATCTTTGATTGGCATTGGACTCTCTTCTTGGTAGCTAGGGTTTGTCTAATGCTTGGCTAATAAATTTTCATAGTATTTCTCCTGTATTTCGTTGTCAGGTCCAGACATGACAGCCAATCTTCTTGCGAAGTTGATTCAACGCTTCGATTCTATACCTGAAAGTTTGGATGTAGTAGAACTCCGGGATCTACTGAAGACGGATTTACGGATAAAAATTCCGTGCTTTTCCTACGCCTTAGCTTCGAGTTTCAGTGATTGCCTGGAGTACTCTGCCGTCGAATTATGCCCGAGGTTGGAATCCGTACTGGCATCGTTTCTTCATGGTCCTGGGCGGGCAATGGGGTCGTCTGAAAACGCCCTTATTTCTCTGTGGGACAGATTAGTCGTGGATTTGCCTCGGTTGATTTACGAGGTTCTTCGATATCCATTTGATACTAAAAGGAACGTTGTCGATGAATCTTTGTCGACGTTTCAGGATAGGCGAGATTATCTACTATATCTTGAGACTCTGCCTGTGGTGTTTGGAGAGGAGAAGCGCATCGACAACGACATGCCAGAAGCAACGAAAGACTTAATCACAAAGCATCAACGTGTCGCAAAAACGCTCATTTATGGGAGGCTTGGATATGTGATGTGTTATGCAGCAGCGGGTCAGTCTCGCTTTCAGTTTTTTGCTGTGCGTGTAGGGATTGCGAATCCTAGTGAGCTGATTTCATTGACCGGGGTGATTAATCCATCTTTACCGATGGGCCGGGTAGAACTGCTCAAGACCTTTGTGAACGTGATTCGGTGGACGATTACCGTGCATGAGCTGGGTTTGATTCGAGGTATATTGGAGCACAATCTCTATGTACCTTTCAGGAGGCATTCTCCTTATGAAATTGGAGAGGTGGAGATTACCTTGTTTGGAAGCTATGTGAAAAAATCGTTTAAGGTTCCAACAGAGCACCTGGAAACTCTACTGCATGTGTACGGGGTATTATGTTCAGCGAAAATTGCCTGTTCTATTCAGTTGGAAAGGATGACTGTGGATGGGAGAGTACATTTGCCAATAATGGAACACGATTCGGAGGAGACTGATAGTGAGTTACCTTACGCCCAGGTGGAATTAAAGCTGAAACCTTTAGCGATGACTGCGCCACCTCAAGATGAAACGGATTTCAAATTTCTTGTTTCTTGTATCTTGAAAGCTATTGGTGACCTTCATGAGCGTGGCATTTGTCACCGCGACATAAGAATGGCCAACATCCTGCGCACATCCTCAGGGTGGATTTTGATAGATTTCGAACTGGCGGGTAGAGCTGGACAATGCGTGTTCTGGAACTCAAGAAGTCTAACGCGTGGATCTCAATATTGGAAAGACCAGGATTTGAAGCAATTGGCTGGCGTGATTGAGGCTCTCCCATCCATCGCGGGCGCGGCCCTCCTACAATTTGCAGGTGAACTGAGAATGATGAATTCGGCAAGACAGGCTTTGGCACATTTTGGTGCTTCACCTTGATTTAGTTGAACCCTCTCTTGCCTCACAATTACATCACTTGGCGTTTGGGACGTGTAGATCTGCTTAACAGGGGTTGGCATGCATGCTTACTTTAGTGGCTAGAGGTCTGTTCCCATTTGGTAGTAGATGGGAGCGAAGGTGAGAGGGTGAGTACAGTGACGGAGCTTGTAAGTTCCTGTGCTGGGAAAATATCTCTTCGCAACACAGCAGCAACAATCCATCTGGATGGTGCTCAGGTGAGTGAGTTTGGTTTCTTAGGGTTTAGGGTTTAGGGGGGCTCCGCTAACAATCACGAGCAAGAGAGTTTACATCCTTATGCTTGTGAAAGGAGAGTCGTCTTGAGCAGCACTTAGTGTTTAGTTCTATCTCTGAGTGCAATTTCTCTTTTCAGTTTTTAATTTTGTAGCCAAGGATTTAAGTGAGTAGCTGAGTGCGCAACCAAATCGTTACAGGTCCTCTTCGATCTGGTCTTGCCCTTTCATTTTCTCGCAATCTTAGAAAGGATCTAATCATGCGATTGTCGACCACTTCCACTTCTGTTGGTGGCTGCTGAAGTAGAGCCGTCGTGAACGGCACTTTGTTTGATCCTCTCTTGTTCGTGATTTGTAGTGAAGTTTTGGTTGATAAGCTGTGTGTTCAACCAAATTGCTGCTGGTCATCTACTGGTCTTGCTCTTTCATGCTTTTGCAATCTTAGGAACGATGTAGTCCTGCTACTTCTGCCTCTGCTGGAGACTTTCATGATCTGTCCATCTCTCTCATGGAGTTACTCAGTGTAACCCTAAATTTGCACCTAACATACGTGGGCTTACTACAGCCTACACCGAACTTTGAATTTTGTGAGAGAAAGAGCATAGCCAGAAGCAGTTAGTGGAGTTAATGGAGACCATGGAATTCTACTGACAGCTCTTGGAGTTTTTGATTGTCGTAATGATATTTTGAGATTCTTAGGTTTTACAATTGACATTTTTCCGATCATACTACACTATATGAATTCTCCTGACTAAGAGTAGAGAACCTCTACACAGTTTATCACTCACAGGCAACATTGCAAGTTTAAACGCCACACATTTTCTTTTGAGAAGATGTGAATGGACGGTACGAAATAAATGGATACCAGGTTCAAACTTCCACTCTGTTCGGATGAGAAAATGGGTACCAGGTGTGAAGGTGTTGTTGATTCCTTAGCATTGAAGAGCTCAAGGGAAGTTCATCGATATCTCATGTGCCTGGCGAGGAGTGTTCATACTGCGACCCACCTTGACGCAGTACAATTTGTGTGACCAAAGTTACACTGACTTTTCTTAATCGTGCTTCTGAGAATGTTTAGACTGGAATCTACTGCCTGCAGTCATGGATAATCAAGCTCTTGGACTGTGGTAATCTCGTAAATGTCCTCGAGGCCAATGTTCTTCAGCCATGGACGATTATGACGTGCTCCTGAACCACCGTGGGCCTGATTTGAAAGCTGGCTTCTTGGTCCACTTGAATGAAACCCTCAGGTCCTCTGTTTTTTTGGGGTTTTTTTTGTGACCCTTCCAGTTTCTTTTAAGCAACTGACTGCCCTGGAGTTACTAAGAATAATCAATTGCGGCAGTCCAGAAGGTTTGGGTGTGTTGAGCGTGTTGCAAGACCTTCGCAATTGGGGATACTCGTCCATCCCAGTGCTTTCAAGAACACGTCTCCTCGTGTCAGACAATAATACTTGGGATCCTGCTTGGCTGTGGGATTTGGAAGAATGGATAGGCCGAGATTTGAAGGAAAGGCGAATGATGGAAGCAACTGATTGCGTATCGTACGCTTTGTTGACTCCATGTAGACGGTTAATTGTGCAGTGTGTCTACAACTTCCCTTGTTTCAAGTGGACAAACCGTGTCCATCTAACCATACACCTTGCTACTGTACGGCAAACCTTTGGTGTTGGACAAGTAAATACTCTCACGAATGCAAAGGACTGCACTGACGAATTCACCTCTATGATCGATCGGTCAATTACACTTGGAAAGCTGAACCAACTTTCCAGCCTTTGGTTTCACGCATGCTCGTCTTTGACCAAGCTCCTGACGAATCTGCACTACCTCCATTTATTTGAGTGTGCGAAAGTGAAAGAGCTTCCATCCTCCATTGGAGAACTCCAAATGCTCCGAGGACTAACTTATCCATACGAAAATGTAGCAGGCTGATGGGAGCGAAGGTGAGAGGGTGAGTACAGTGACGAAGCAAGGGAATTAAGGGTTCGTTCGAGAAGGGGTGTGGAACCAGAGGTATGGAGGTGCTCTGAACTCGATGTCATAGAAGATACTGTTTTCAAGTGGAAAGCTTGCCACGACGTCATAGAAGGTACAAAGGCGTTTGCACTCGTTGTGTCTCATGTAGTGGTGGGGTTTTCAAAGTCAGCAATATCAAGGAGTCTTCTGAGCTTCTCCGATTTGAATTCTAGGTTGTGTAGCCTATTCTCAAAAATTTTGTCGACCTTTACACGGCTTGCTTCTGTTCATGTGTGCACAGTCACGTTGTTTTGCGCGCGGAGCTCTCACAAACAAAAACATTTGAATTGAACCTTGTCTATGAATTTTGAGAGACCCGATAATGTAAAGCACAAAATTCAGTGCCCTCCGTCAATTCACTGTGTTCTGCAAGTCGGATCCCAACTCGTCCATGCGATTTCCAATTGCAGAGTAAAAATATTGTGTATGCTCGCTGTCCTCTCGGTCTTAACACTACTGCAAAGCTGCACTTCAGCCTGTCCAACTTCCTCTGTTATATAATATATACATCAACATGTAATATTTAATATTATATAAAATATGCTATATTTAGTATAATATATTTAGTATATTTTTAAAGTTAAATAACATATTTAACTTTGTCTATCCGTAGCTGTGACGTTGTAGAGGCTGTGCTCGCTTGCTTGAGTATGGCTTATCCTCATGATCTTGCCTTCAAGGTTCTCTCTACGCCCTATCCTTGTTTATTCCTAGCTTTCTTCTATTTTGTGCTTATTGTTCTTATTGTGGATTCCATGAATCCTGCCATTGTTTGAGCTCTTCCATTTCCACTTGACTTTTTGTGTCAACGCCCTTCTATGGAGAGTATGTTTAGGGTTGAGAGGTAGACCTGATTGGAGCAATCAAAGAAAAGCGGGAGAGAGAGGAAGGCAAGTAGGAGTTTGTCAATCTTTATTCTTTGCCGTTGCTTCTATTACCGCTTGCTTTTGTTTTTCCTCTCAGCACATCTCATGTTCTTGCCTCCCTTCTCCCCTTACAGCCTTGCATTCTCGGGTGCACGTTGGCATCTCCGCGTGTTTTGAGCAAAGGCGGAAGCAGAGAAGGAGCAGTGGCCGGAACAAAAGAGAACATCATATTCAAAAATATGGGAGATTAGGGTCCTCCTAAAATAATATTACACACTTTGAGGTGCAAAAATTGATATAGAGATGAATTGAATTTAAGTGTACAAATTGAACAATATCTTCTAATTGCATTGTATAATCTCTATTGAAATGACACTTTAAAGCAATTGTAGTGTATCTTTGGAGTTACTTCCAAATATTAGAAAAAAATTTCTTTGTTTGAATGCAGATTCATTGTGATGTTGAACACCAAGTTATGTGCACAAGGGCTGGTTGTAATAAGCTATGTATTTATCAAGCGGTCTGGGTTTGATTCTCAATGAATTCATTTGACCAATTGACAGAAACACATGACTTGGTACTGCTAAGTGAACTTGTGAGACAAGAAAATTGTAACAACCAATCGGCCCCCTATCTCATACGTGTGACAAGAGCCTTCTCCCCTTTAGTGTCCACATTGCCATTTGATCCGAGTTTGTTCTTTTGACAGTTAAAGAGGGCAGTAGATTAGGGCTAGGAGTCTCCTCTTGTTCCAAATTCTTTTGAATTTCTTCTTTTGAATTTTACCCGATTAGGTCCACCTGCATCATGTGTTGTTCATGAATTGGCAGCCAAGTATGAGATTTCTTAAGGCCAAGAAGGTAAAGCGCCTTCCCTTGCTTTCCATTTTAGTCTGTTTTTTGCAATCATGAAACTGCATGAGGTGCTCAGTGGAATTGTTGTTCACAAATTGTTTGGAGTGAAGGTCTATCGTGGGCACATGTTTCATTGAAATCAGTCTTCATAGGGTCTATCATTGAACGTGAACTTCTTAAAGAATACTTTTGTATCAGGTACCATGAACTCCTCTTCTGACGAAGAAGTTGAGCCCACAACAACCTCGAGGCGATACAAGCAACCAAAGAAGGTATCTGCTTTGTTGGTGCCTGATATTGGTGGTAATAGTCAAGCAAAGGCCTCCCACATCCCTCTTCTAGGTTATTGCGGGCATTCCCATTGAGTGCACAATCCGCAGATGCACCCCCCTCCAATGGAGTTACGGCTCTAGCATCCAATGGGAGGTCTTTCTCAAGTCCCTTTTCCTGATTTGGGGCATGCACCGGTGCTTGCAGATCCAAAGCACTCTTCTCGGAGTGTAGAGAGAGTTGCCCGACGTCAAAAGTGGCAGCAAAGCAATCTCAAAGCAGCCACTTACAAATTGGGAGGAAAGAAACTACATCAATTGGTACGAAAGTTTGGTGGAGAAGTTGATCCTACATGCGATGGTAAGAATGGTTGGGACAGTGCAATGCGAGTTAGTACTCCACGGATCCTGGATATGAGTATTGTGGATTGAGAGTCTCAAAAGCCAGCCGTTGTGGCACTTCTCCGAGAAACCTTAGATGCGGACTTTGAGTATGTTGGACACTCTTTTAGTGCGGTGGGGTTCAAAAATGCCATTAAGAAATAGATGAAGGCAAAGAGAAGGGCGACTGAAGGCAAAGTTTGTATCTGGGAAGATGGATTGTCCTTCACACATTGACCCTAACCAGGGGAAGAAATTGCAAGCGTATTGGAATACAGATTCATAGGTGGCCAAAACCAGTAAGATGCAACACGCATGGGCACACGTCAAGGATTCAATACGATGGGCAGAAGAATAAGGGCAGAAGGAGTCGGCCGTGGTGAGGTCCATAGTTCCTGTGTATTATGACTTTGCACTATATTTTTTTGCATTGCCAAAGTTTTCATGGTGTCATGATGCGGCGGCGGCGGTGAAGGACTTCGTAGTTGATTCCATCCAGCCATCCAGTTCACGACAATTGGTGGAAGTGCTCGATTTAGAGCACTAGTTCGCTCCTACTGGTCTACGAGCGTGAGATTGTCGAAGGGTCATTCTCTAATGCTTTATGGTTAACAACATAATCCCAAATCATAATTCAAGATCGCCGAGTGTAGGATCACAAGACACTACCAAATAGTGTTACTCTATTTTTTTTTTAAATTATTCTTTAGGGTTTTTGGGGCCTCACATAGTTCATAAACACATCCCCAATTCTCCGGGCCTTTAAAGTCTTCCTCACTCTAAATTCACTGTTAAAATACTCTTAAGAATAGGAATCCTTCCCTACTTCAAAACAAATTGACCAACACAAAATTTCCTAAATATCGCCACCATTGGTCCCAATTTATTTTGGGTGCTTTTGTGTACCCCTCAACCTCAACCCAGTCATGCATTCTTTTTGGTCTGGGAGTCCTTCTACACTCCCAAACGCAATGACTTGTTTTAGTATTGCACAATTTAGCCCCCCTGGTCTCCAATTTATTTTCGGTGCTTTTGTGTGCCCCTCAACTTCAACCTAGTGATGTACTTTTTTCGATTTGGGAGTCCTTCTACACTCCCAAACGAAATGACTTGTTTTGGTACTTCACAATTTGGCCCCCCCTTGTCCCCAAATTATTTTGGGTGCTTTTGTGTGCCCCTCAATCTCAACCCAGTCATGCATTCTTTTTGGTTTGGGAGTCCTTCTACACTCCCAAACGAACTGACTTGTTTTGGTGTTTCACAATTTGGCCCCCTTTGTTCCCGATTTATTTTAGGCGCTTTTGTGTGCCCCTCAACTTGAACACAGTTATGCATTCTTTTAGGTTCGGGAGTCCGTCTACACTGCCAAACGAAATGACTTGTTTTGGTGTTTCACAATTTGGCCCCCCTTGTTCTCAATTTATTTTGGGTGCTTTTGTGTGCCCCTCAACTTCAACCCAGTGATGCACATTTTTTGGTTTGGGAGTCCTTCTACACTGCCAAACGAAATGACTTGTTGTGTTTCACAATTTGGCCCTTCTTGTTCCCAATTTAATTGGGGCGATTTTGTGTGCCCCTCAACATGAACCCGGTGATGCATTCTTTTTGGTTTGGGAGTCTTTCTATACTACCAAATGAAATGACTTGCTTTGGTGTTTCACAAATTGGCCCCCCTTGTTCCCGATTTATTTTGGGCGCTTTTGTGTGCCCCTCAACGTCAACCCAGTCATGCATTTTTTTTGGTTTGGGAGTCCTTCTACACTCCCAAACGAAATGACTTGTTTTGGTGTTTCACAATTTGGCACCCCTTGTTCTCAATTTCTTTTGCGTGCTTTTGTGTGCCCCTCAACTTCAATCCAGTGATGCATTTTTTTTGGTTTGGGAGTCCTTCTACACTCCCAAACGAAATGACTTGTTTTGGTGTTTCACAATTTGGCAACCCTTGTTCCCGATTTATTTTGGGTGCTTTTGTGTGGCCCTCAACTTCAACCCAGTCATGCATTCTTTTTGGTTCGGGAGTCCTTCTACACTCCCAAACGAAATGACTTGTTGTTGTGTTTCACAATTTGGCCCCCCTTGTTCCCAATTTATTTTGGGTGCTTTTGTGTGCCCCTCAACATCAACCCAGTCATGCATTTTTTTTGGTTTGGGAGTCCTTCTACACTCCCAAATGAAATGACTTGTTGTTGTGTTTCACAATTCGGCACCCCTTGTTCTCAATTTCTTTTGGGTGCTTTTGTGTGCCCCTCAACTTCAATCCAGTGATGCATTTTTTTTGGTTTGGGAATCCTTCTACACACCCAAACGAAATGACTTGTTTTGGTGTTTCACAATCTGGCACCCCTTGTTCTCAATTTATTTTGTGTGCTTTAGTGTACCCCTCAATCTCAACCCAGTCATGCATTTTTTTTGGTTTCGGAGTCCTTCTACACTGCCAAACGAAATGACTTGTTTTGGTGTTTCACAATTTGGCCCCTCTTGTTCCCTATTTATTTTGTGTGCTTTTGTGTGCTTTTGTGTGCCCCTCAACATCAACCCAGTCATGCATTTTTTTCGGTTTGGGAGTCTTTCTACACTCCCAAACGAAATGACTTGTTTTGGTGTTTCACAATTTGCCCCCGCTTGTTTCCAATTTATTTTGTGTGCTTTTGTGTGCCCCTCAACTTCAATCCAGTGATGCATTTTTTTTGGTTTGGGAGTCCTTCTACATTCCCAAACGATATGACGTGTTTTGGTGTTTCACAATTTGGCCCCCCTTGTTCCCGATTTATTTTGGGTGCTTTTGTGTACCCCTCAACGTCAACCCAGTCATGCTTTCTTTTTGGTTTGGGAGTCCTTCTACACTCCCAAACGAAATGACTTGTTTTGGTGTTTCACAATTTGGCCCTCCTTGTTCCCAATTTATTTTGTGTGCTTTTGTGGGCCCTTCAATCTCAACCTAGTCATGCATTTTTTTTGGTTTCAGAGTCCTTCAACACTCCCAAATGAAATGACTTGTTGTTGTGCTTCACAATTTGGCCCCCTTGTTCTCAATTTATTTTGTGTGCTTTTGTGTGCCCCTCAACTTCAACCCAGTGATGCACATTTTTTGGTTTGGGAGTCCTTCTACACTGCCAAAACGAAATGACTTGTTGTGTTTCATAATTTGGCCCTCCTTGTTTCCAATTTATTTAGGGCGATTTTGTGTGCCCCTCAACCTGAACCCAGTGATGCATTCTTTTCGGTTTGGGAGTCCTTCTACACTCCCAAATGAAATGACTTGCTTTGGTGTTTCACAATTTGGCACCCCTTGTTCCCGATTTATTTTGGGTGCTTTTGTGTGCCCCTCAACGTCAACCCAGTCATGCATTTTTTTTGGTTTGGGAGTCCTTCTACACTCCCAAACGAAATGACTTGTTTTGGTGTTTCACAATTTGCCCCCGCTTGTTTCCAATTTATTTTTGGTGCTTTTGTGTGCCCCTCAACCTGAACCCAGTGATGCATTTTTTTTGGTTTGCGAGTCCTTCTACACTCCCAATCGAAATGACTTGTTTTGGTGTTTACAATTTGGCCCTCTTGTTCACAATTTATTTTGGGTGCTTTTGTGTGCCCCTCAACTTCAACCCAGTGATGCACATTTTTTGGTCTGGGAGTCCTACACTCCCAAACGAAATAACTTGTTTTGGTGTTTCACAACATGGCCCCCCTTATTTCTTATTTATTTTGGGTGCTTTTGTGTGCCTCTAAATCTCAACCCAGTCAGGCATTTTTTTTGGTTTGGGAGTCCTTCTACACTCCCAAACGAAATGACTTGTTTTGGTGTTTCACAATTTGGCCCCCCTTGTTCCCAATTTATTTTGGGTGCTTTTGTGGGCCCCTCAACTTCAATCTAGTGATGTATTTTTTTTGGTTTGGGAATCCTTCTACACTCCCAAACGAAATGACTTGTTTTGGTGCTTCACAATTTGGCACCCCTTGTTTCCAATTTATTTTGTGTGCTTTTGTGTGCCCCTCAACTTCAACCCAGTCATGCATTTTTTCTGGTTTCGGAGTCCTTCAACACTCCCAAGTGAAATGACTTGTTGTTGTGCTGCACAATTTGGCACCCCTTGTTTCCAATTTATTTTGTGTGCTTTTGTGTGCCCCTCAACTTCAATCCAGTGATGCATTTTTTTTGGTTTCGGAGTCCTTCGACACTCCCAAATGAAATGACTTGTTGTTGTGCTTCACAATTTGGCACCCCTTGTTTCCAATTTATTTTGGGAGCTTTTGTGTGCCCCTCAACTTCAATCCAGTGATGCATTTCTTTTGGTTTGGGAGTCCTTCTACACTCCCAAACGAAATGACTTGTTTTGGTGTTTCACAATTTGGCCCTCCTTGTTCCCAATTTATTTTGTGAGCTTTTGTGTGCCCCTCAATCTCAACCCAGTCATGCATTTTTTTTGGTTTCGGAGTCCTTCAACACTCCCAAATGAAATGACTTGTTGTTGTGTTTCACAATTTGGCACCCCTTGTTCCCGATTTATGTTGGGTGCTTTTCTGTGCCCCTCAACGTCAATCGAGTGATGCAGTTTTTTTGGTTTGGAAGTCCTTCTACACTCCCAAATGAAATGACTTGCTTTGGTGTTTCACAATTTGGCCCCCCTTGTTCCCGATGTATTTTGGGTGCTTTTGTGTGCCCCTCAACTTCAACCTTGTCATGCATTTTTTCTGGTTTCAGAGTCCTTCAACACTCCCAAATGAAATGACTTGTTGTTGTGCTTCACAATTTGGCCCCCCTTGTTTCCAATTTATTTCGGGTGCTTTTGTGTGCCCCTCAACTTCAAGCCAGTGATGCATTTTTTTTGGTTTGGGAGTCCTTCTACACTCCCAAACGAAATGACTTGTTTTGGTGTTTCACAATTTGGCCCTCCTTGTTCCCAATTTATTTTGTGTGCTTTTGTGGGCCCTTCAATCTCAACCTAGTCATGCATTTTTTTTGGTTTCAGAGTCCTTCAACACTCCCAAATGAAATGACTTGTTGTTGTGCTTCACAATTGGGCCCCCCTTGTTTCCAATTTATTTTGGGTGCTTTTGTGTGCCCCTCAACTTCAATCCAGTGATGCATTTTTTTTGGTTTGGGAGTCCTTCTACACTCCCAAACGAAATGACTTGTTTTGGTGTTTCACAATTTGGCCCTCCTTGTTCCCAATTTATTTTGTGTGCTTTTGTGTACCCTTCAATCTCAACCCAGTCATGTATTTTTTTTGGTTTCGGAGTCCTTCAACACTCCCAAATGAAATGACTTGTTTTGGTGCTTCACAATTTGGCCCCCCTTGTTCCCAATTTATTTTGTGTGCTTTTGTGTGCCCCTCAATCTCAACCCGTCATGCATTTTTTTTGGTTTCGGAGTCCTTCAACACTCCCAAATGAAATGACTTGTTTTGGTGTTTCACAATTTGGCCCCCCTTGTTTCCAATTTATTTTGGGTGCTTTTGTGTGGCCCTCAACTTCAACCCAGTCATGCATTCTTTTTGGTTTGGGAGTCCTTCTACACTCCCAAACGAAATGACTTGTTTTGGTGTTTCACAATTTGGCCCTCCTTGTTCCCGATTTATTTTGGGTGCTTTTGTGGGCCCTTCAATCTCAACTGACTCATGCATTTTTCTTGGTTTCAGAGTCCTTCAACACTTCCAAATGAAATGACTTGTTTTTGTGCTTCACAATTCGGCCCCCCTTGTTTCCAATTTATTTTGGGTGCTTTTGTGTGCCCCTCAACTTCAATCCAGTGCTGCATTTTTTTTGGTTTGGGAGTCCTTCTACACTCCCAAACGAAATGACTTGTTTTGGTGTTTCACAATTTGGCCCTTCTTGTTCCCAATTCATTTTGTGTGCTTTTGTGGGCCCTTCAATCTCAATCCAGTCATGCATTTTTCTTGGTTTCAGAGTCCTTCAACACTTCCAAATGAAATGACTTGTTTTTGTGCTTCACAATTTGGCACCCCTTGTTTCCAACTTATTTTGGGTGCTTTTGTGTGCCCCTCAACTTCAATCCAGTGATGCATTTCTTTTGGTTTGGGAGTCCTTCTACACTCCCAAACGAAATGACTTGTTTTGGTGTTTCACCATTTGGCCCTCCTTGTTCCCAATTTATTTTGTGTGCTTTTATGGGCCCTTCAATCTCAACCTAGTCATGCATTTTTTTTGGTTTCAGAGTCCTTCAACACTCCTAAATGAAATGACTTGTTGTTGTGCTTCGCAAATTGGCACCCCTTGTTTCCAACTTATTTTGTGAGCTTTTGTGTGCCCCTCAATGTCAATCCAGTGATGCATTTCTTTTGGTTTGGGAGTCCTTCTACACTCCCAAACGAAATGACTTGTTGTTGTGCTTCACAATTTGACCCTCCCTGTTTCCAATTTATTTAGGGTGCTTTTGTGTGCCCCTCAACTTCAACCCAGTCATGCATTTTTTCTGGTTTCGGAGTTCTTCAACACTCCCAAACGAAATGACTTGTTGTTGTGCTTCACAATTTGGCACCCCTTGTTTCCAATATATTTTGTCTGCTTTTGTGTGCCCCTCAACTTCAACCCAGTCATGCAATTTTTCTGGTTTCGGAGTCCTTCAACACTCCCAAATGAAATGACTTGTTGTGCTTCACAATTTTGCTCTCCTTGTTCTCATTTTATTTTGTGTGCTTTTGTGTACCCCTCAATCTCAACCCAGTCATGCATTTTTTTTGGTTTCGGAGTCCCTCAACACTCCCAAACGAAATGACTTGTTGTTGTGCTTCACAATTGGGCCCCCCTTGTTCCCAATTTATTTTGGGTGCTTTTGTGTACCCCTCAATCTCAACCCAGTCATCCATTTTTTTTGGTTTCAGAGTCCTTCAACACTCCCAAATGAAATGACTTGTTTTGGTGTTTCACAATTTGGCCCTCCTTGTTCCCAATTTATTTTGTGTGCTTTTGTGTGCCCCTCAATCTCAACCCAGTCATGCATTTTTTTTGGTTTGGGAGTCCTTCAACACTCCCAAATGAAATGACTTGTTGTTGTGCTTCACAATTTGGCCCCCCTTGTTCCCAATTTATTTTGGGTGCTTTTCTGTGCCCTTCAATCTCAATCCATCATGCATTTTTTTTGTTTCAGAGTCCTTCAACACTCCCAAATGAAATGACTTGTTGTTGTGCTTCACAATTGGACCCCCCTTGTTCCCAATTTATTTTGGGTGCTTTTGTGTACCCCTCAATCTCAACCCAGTCATCCATTTTTTTTGGTTTCGGAGTCCTGCAACACTCTCAAATGAAATGACTTGTTTTGGTGTTTCACAATTTGGCCCCCCTTGTTCTCAATTTATTTTGGGTGCTTTTGTGTGCCCCTCAACTTCAATCCAATGATGCATTTTTTTGGTTTGGGAGTCCTTCTACACTCCCAAACAAAATAACTTGTTTTGGTGTTTCACAATTTGGCCCTCCTTGTTCCCGATTTATTTTGGGTGCATTTGTGGGCCCTTCAATCTCAACTGAGTCATGCATTATTCTTGGTTTCAAAGTCCTTCAACACTTCCAAATGAAATGACTTGTTTTTGTGCTTCACAATTTGGCCCCCCTTGTTTCCAACTTATTTTGGGTGCTTTTGTGTGCCCCTCAACTTCAATCCAGTGCTGCATTTTTTTTGGTTTGGGAGTCCTTCTACACTCCCAAACGAAATGACTTGTTTTGGTGTTTCACCATTTGGCCCTCCTTGTTCCCAATTTATTTTGTGTGCTTTTGTGGGCCCTTCAATCTCAACCCAGTCATGCATTTTTTTTGGTTTCAGAGTCCTTCAACACTCCCAAATGAAATGACTTGTTGTTGTGCTTCACAATTGGGCCCCCCTTGTTTCCAATTTATTTTGGGTGCTTTTGTGTGCCTCTCTTATTCCAAGCGAAGCTAAGACGGTTACAAGTGTACTTGTCCGTTCCAACGTCAACTAGAATTCTTCCGTTTACCGCTAAGATGGCGAGACCTCACAGGAGATCGGACACTCAACCGGATTTCTCACCCAGGAGTTCTAGCGCGACTAAGGAATCCCTCCCTATCCGCCTAGCCTAACAACGGCTTTCTCACCCGGAATCTCAAACTCTAGAAGCGCTGAGGCACTAAAGTTCACTCCCAACTCTATCCTATCCGCTCACATGCACTTAGAACCAAGAAAAACACCAAGGGGAGAAATCCCAACGCATCCGCTCGTGCTTTCCGAACTCCCTCACGCACAACTCTGCCAAAACATGGGAGAACGTACAACAAGAAAGTACAAAGAGAGAACACAAAGAAAATGTAGAAGGAAAGACTCCCAGTCCTCAGCACAAGGACTGAATTATATACACTTTGAGAACTTCCAAAAATAACAAAAGGCAAAAAGAGCCGTTAAAAGTCAACCTAAATCCGGAACCTAACTTCCGGTCCTCCTAACACTACCGGATCGGATTACTAATCCGGATCCGTTCCTGTCCTATCTTTCCTAACTTATTCTACATCGCTATCCCGCGCCCCAACGAAGGACTCTTGGGCTCCGCCTCCAATTGCTCAAAGACTTCTTCCAAGTTCCTGTTCCGCTCTCCGGCCATCGGATTTGGCATGTCAGAACCGGGAGAGTCTTCGATGTTGATCGGCGCGGTCTGGAAAGGCTGACTCGGCTTTGACTGCGGAGTCTGGTCCCTTCCTTCCCTTGGGTCTAGCACTTCCGGAAACGATTCCGGCATGGAGATGTCCGATAGGTGGACCCTCATCGAACCGGTCAGCTTCTGTGTACACTCCTCCATCCGGTCCGCCACTCCTCGTGCTAAGACCAAATTCTTCTCCACCTGCTCGGAGAAGTCAGTCAGGATCCGGACTATCCGGGTACCGGATAGTTTCTTCTCCTCCAAGACTTTCTCGTCGAAGAGTCTGGCCCTGACTGCCACGCTTCCGGTCTCACCGAAAGTCGCCTTTACCGATTCCGCCACCTTCTGCGTCTCGTCCGCCATTATCCGGGTGGCGGCCATATCTTCCTTGAAGGTGGCCACTTCCGCCTTCAACATGTCGACCTCCTCTTGAAGTCAACAGATCTCCGCTTCCTGCTTCCGGATCTCGACCGGATTGGTGATGCACTCCGCTACCTTCCCCGGCAACTTGCTATCTGGTGCTGCCTGCACCAATTCTTCGATCTGGATTAGGGCGATTCTCTTCGCCTCCCAGTCCGCGCGGATGTCGCAGAGGGTCTTCACCAACTTCTCGAACGGGTCGACCGGTCCCTTCTTCGAACAGCCCGCCTTCTCCCCTTCCGGTGTCTTTTCCTTTCCGGTTTTATCGCCGAGTGGAGATCATCTTCCGGTCGGAGACGTCGTCTTGTGCCGCTTGGTCTGCCTCTCCGCCTCTTCTTCATCTTCTTCTTCTTCTTCAGTCTCGGATCCGGTTTCCTCTTCCTCCTCGTTTGTTTCCAATTCTCCGTATTTCAGGAGATTTTCCTGGGCCTTCCACTCCTTCTCTTCCGAATCTAAAAAAGAGCTGGTGTTGCTCATAGAGGTGGAAGAGGTAGGGACACACGGGTGTCGGCCTACTCCTTCCGACCCTCGTCGCCAACTGGGCCACCAGATCAAACATGACCCGGGCCCAGTCCGCCTTCCGGTCTCTGCTCAGAGCCCCGAATATCGTGTTGCCGAGGGTGATCGTCACCCTTGTCGGCTTCTCCGGATGCAGGATCGGAATGAGAAACTGCAACAGCTTCCGGTGCCGGTCGTCGATGCAGTCTTCCACCGCGTATCCGTCCTTGGGGTTGACCGCTCCTCGAAACTTGCCCCGGACGTACTCGTCCTTCCGGTTTGCCATCCCGTGGCCTCCTGCCCGGAACTTATAAACCTCCCTCCAGATCTCTTCCGTCCATTGCGCCGGAACACAGCGGATCGTGTTGTCAAACTGGTTCGTCCACTTCCCCTGGATCTCCTTCACCATCCGCTCGTCCTTAAAATCCCAGGGTTTGTCGAGCAAACCCTGGCACCCCATCCGGTTGAGATCCAACCGGAGCATCTCCATCTCCTCCTCTGTCAAGGGGAGAACCGGAACTACCTTCCGGAGTTTAACCGGAGCCGACGACGTGGATGGGCCTGGTCTGTTCCGCCTAAGCTGCGGCATGGACACAGACTAGATCTAAGACAGTCCTTTCCGATTCTACCTCACACAGTCCTAGCCGCACGTCCCGTTCTCACTTTCTCTCTCCGATCTCAACCGGAAACCTGCACAGCGATCGGTACGCAACCGGAAACCTACCCTGTAGCACACCTCTACCGCTCACGCACACACGCACACACTCACAACGCTTAGAAAACGAGGAGCACCAAAAATACTCTCACCAAACAGCGTTTGGAAATGGAGAGTAACTGAGGAGGTCCTGGGCTTTTATAGTCTCTCCTAACCTAAAAGCCGTCATGATGACGTTTACCGGTCCGGTCCCACCAATCCGGTCTAACCCTAATCCGGTTCTATACCCCCAATCCGGTCCACTACTACTTCCGGCCAAGGATCTGATTCCAATCCGGTTCCTGGGTGTCACCACTAGGATTGGATTCGTTCGAACTACTCCACTATTTCAATGTCTTTCCTAATTTTCCGTCCTCTGCTGTTTCTAAACAAAACCTACATACTAATCGATAGTTTCCGTTCCGTTTTCTAGATAAACAACTGAAAACCAAAAATTCGGACTACGACAAACGGTCAAAGCACATATATTTGCCGAGGGATTATCAGACGCTATTGTTTTTGACCCTATTCCACTATAAGTGCCACTGATCCTACTACTACAGGTTCCACTGTACCTGTTGTCACAGTTTCTGCTTCCACTTCCTGGAAAGCTTTACTTTTGCTTCGTCGTCATGTTGTTCCTGCATTACAACATCAGTATTTAGAGATAGAAAAACCAGATGAGCTTTGGCAGAAGCTCAAGTCTCGTTTTGACCATCAGAAAACAATGTTCCTTCCTAGAGCTCTCCACAATTGGACGCATTTACGAGTGTTGGATTTTCCAACACTTGTTGCTTTTAACAATGAATTGTACCGCATCATATCACAATTACGATTGTGTGGTCAATCCATTACTGAACAGGAAATGATTGAAAAAACTCTCTCAACATTTCTACCAGTTTCTGCTGTACTTGCCCAGCAGTATAGAAACATGAAATTTGAGAATCACTCAGATCTCATGTCTCTATTACTTCTTGCTGAAAAGCAAATCGAGATCCTTCTGTGCAATGCAGAGGCCCGCCCTATTGGGACTACAGTTCCTGAGTCTCATGCTGTCAAGGTTTCTCATGTCAAACCTAGGACACACAAGTTCAAAAACCATCGTTACAATCAATCTCATAGTCATAGTCATGCGCACAAGAAGAATACTAATTCTTCTTCTCAAAACCATGGTAAGCGTCAGTCAGAGACGCGTACTTGTCACAAATGTGGTAGAGTTGGCCACTTGGCAAATGTTTGCCGTACATCAGACTATTTTGTCAAGATGTTCCAAGAAAATAAGAAACTTCGAGCTCAGGGTCGTGAAACTCATACTATGGACGCGTCTATGGACCAGTTTGGAGCTGAAGAGTTTAAAACACATGTTGCTTAGGATACCTCCACTGGTGAGTCTTGCGATGCGCTCCTTGACTCTGCAACTACGAATACTATTTTACAGAATAAACAATTTTTTGATGTTGATAATCTTTCAACTTGGCAAACCAGAAATTTAATAACTATGGCTGGATCGAATGTGTTTTGTTTCCAGGAGGGACCTACAAAGGTGATTTTGCCTGAGGGCACCACCATAACATGCATGCGCAATGTTTTCTCCCTCTGCGCCTCGAAGCCTGATCAACTATCGAGATATCCGCACCAATGGTTTTCATCTCTCGACCAAAACTATAGATAGGCGAGAGGGCTCTGATTTTTGTACAAAACAATAAAGTAGTGGAAACAGCCTTTGCTGCGGCAAGTGGCTTGTATCGGATTCCAATCCGACCACCAACTGTATCTAGTTTTCATGTATCTTCTAAAGATAATAAAACTTTCTTTTGGTATAGAAGATTGGGCCATCCAGGCTCAACTTTGTTTCGAAAAATTATTCCTTGTATTGTTGGCTATAACTTGCAGCCAGCAGATGTCAATTCTATGACATTGTGTCATGCATGTGTACAAGGCAAGTTGATTGCCAGGCCATTTTCATGGAAACTTCCCCATGAATTGCCACCGATGCTATCTAGACTACAAGGTGATATTTGTGGCCCAATATCACCTATGTCTGGACCATTCCGATATTTTTTGGTTTTGGTGGACGCATCGGGCAAACAGTCACATGTATCGTTATTATCATCTAGAAATTTGGCTTTTGCCAATTTACTTTCTATATTGATCCGTTTCAAAGCTCATTTCCCTGATTATCCAATCCAAACATTACGAATGGATAATGCTCAAGAGTTTCGGTCAAAATCTTTTGAAGATTATTGTATTGCTACGGGGATTGACTTAACTTATTCCGTTCCATACGAGCATGCTCAAAATGGTTTAGCGGAGTCTTTTATCAAACGGATCGAGCTCATCACGAGGCCCTTGCTTCTTCATGCACATTTGCCCGCATACATGTGGGGACATGCAGTTCTACATGCTGCAACTTTAATTCGATTCCGTCCTTCATCTGTGGAGATTGCTTCTTCACAAAAACTTCTTTCAGGACGCGCTCCTAATGTATCCCATTTGCGAGTCTTTGGATGTTGTGTTTGGGTTCCAATTGCAGAACCTCAACGTTATACTATTGGTGCTCATCGCCAAGAAGGCATCTATGTTGGATTCGACTCTCCCAGCATTATTCGCTATATCAACCCTTCTACTGGTACATTACTCCATGCGCGTTTTGCAAACTGCCGGTTTGAAGAAGACGTATTTCCATCTTTGAAAGGAGCAACATCTATTCAAGAAACTTCTACAAGTTTTATTTTTCAAACACCTCAAACACTTACATCAAATCCTGATCCACGGACATCTTTGGCCGAAAATGAAGTTGCCAAAATTTTGCATTTGCAAAAGATAGCGGATCAGACACCTGATGGTTTTAATGATGCGCCACAAATTACAAAAACTCCATTGAATGAAGCTTGAAATTTTTATGCTCGAGTTTTTGTACCAGAGACTACAACCGTACTTACTCCTCAATATATGGGCAAACAGAGACGTGGACTAGATAAACAACCACGTAAACGCAAGGCAATCTTTGATGCTGCTAATCCTTCTCTACCTACAGCACCCACTGCCAATTTTACTCATCCGTCTACTTCTCAAGAAGAAATGTCAAAATTGAACACAGAATTATCTTTGATGTACTCCGGTACTGGTCACGTATGGGACAGAGCAAGTATTGACATTGATAAACCATTCATTTCTATGATTGTGAAAAATCTTTCTTGCGAGAAAGATGATCCCGAACCACGTACTATTGAAGAAGCAATGTGTCGCTTAGATTGGCGAAAGTGGAAAGCTGCTATTGAGGAGGAGTATGCTTCTTTGAACAAAAGAGAAGTGTTTGGACCTATCGTGGATAATCTTACTACTCGACCTCTTGGATACACATTGGTATTTGTACGCAAACGCAATGACAAGGGTCATATTATTCGTTACAAAGTTTGTTTGGTTGCTCAAGGTTTCACACAAAAGTTTGGTATTGATTATGATATTACTTATTCTCCAGTTATGGATTCCATCACTTTCCGATATCTTCTAGGAATGGTAGTTCATGCCTATCTTGAGATGTGTCTCATGGATGTGGTGACAGCCTATCTTTATGGCTCACTTCATGCGAATATTTACATGAAAGTTCCTCCTGGTCTTGAAACCACCAGCCCAAGTCCATCTGTCTCAGGCAAACATCGTGGCGTTAAATTACAACGTGCATTATATGGTTTGAAACAATCTGGACGTATGTGGTATCAACGACTCCGGCAATTTCTTATTAAACATGGTTTTATAAATAATGCCTTACTTCCATGTCTCTTTATTAAAAAAGACAAAGATGGGTTTGTTATTATTGCCGTTTATGTTGATGACTTAAACCTAGTGGGCACCAAATCTGCATGTACTGCAGCCACTCAGCTCCTTATTCGTGAATTTGAGATGAAGTTACTTGGGAAAACTACATTTTGCATTGGTTTACAAGTTCTTCACATGAAAGATGGTAGCATTTTTCTTTCACAGTCCACCTATATCAATCGAATTCTCAAAAGATTCAATATGATTGACGCCTATCCGTTGTCTACACCTATGGTTGGCCGTAGTGCAAAAGAAGATGATCCCTATCGTCCTTGCGAGGAGGAGGAGGAAATATTGAGTGAACAATATCCATACCTCGCAGCGGTAGGAGCACTTTTGTATTTAGCTATGTCTACTAGGCCTGGCATTGCATTTGCAGTTAGTGTTCTAGCAAGGCATAGTTCCCGACCTACACTACGACATTGGAATGGTATCAAACATCTTTTTCGTTATTTGAAAGGAACTGAAGATTTGGGACTACATTACTCTCAATCAGTGGATCCAACATTAGTTGGATATGCTGATGCTGGATATAGATCTGATCTTGCAACATCTAAATCTCAAACGGGCTATGTTTTCTTACGACATGGAGCTGCAATATCTTGGAAATCTGTAAAGCAGACTATTACTACAACATCATCAAATCATGCAGAAATTATTGCTTTACATGAAGCATCTCGAGAATGCATCTGGTTAAGATCTATTGATAAGTTCATTCGAATAAACTGTGAATTATTTTATGATAATTCTCCAACCGTTTTATACGAAGACAATAGTGCTTGTGTTACTCAAATGCAAGCAGGTTTTATTAAAGGTGATCGCACAAAGCATATTGATCCAAAATATTTCACCTATACTAATGATTTGATACCGACAAAGTACTTGAAATTAAGAAAATTGCATCAGCAAATAATCTTGTTGATCTTTTTACCAAGGCTCTTCCATCATCTACCCATCGTCGACTTGTCCAAGACATTGGAATGCAGCGACTTAGCATTTTGGAACAAGAAATTCAATAGATTTTTATTATGAAATTTATTGATCCTTTTGATATCCTTCCATAGATTTTTTCCATTGGGTTTTATTATGAGAATGGATTGATAAAGGTGTTGTACTCTTTTTCCTTCATCTGTGGTTTTATCCTTGAATATAATCAAGGTTTTCCCAGATAAGGTTTTAATGAGGCAACAACCGTAAATCTTTAAGATTACGGAAATTTTCGAA
The DNA here is from genome assembly GCA_951230915.1 of Antitrichia curtipendula. Taxonomy (NCBI): domain Eukaryota; kingdom Viridiplantae; phylum Streptophyta; class Bryopsida; order Hypnales; family Leucodontaceae; genus Antitrichia; species Antitrichia curtipendula. Next base: position 29,778,253 of record OX579636.1, on the reverse strand, counting down.
TAATAAAAGGTGGGGTCGTGGTGAGAACCACGGTTTGGGGTTCAATGATGGAGCTTGTTAACCATCTTGGGGTGTCCTGCATCTTGTCACATTACAGCTCAGGGGTGGGATAGCGGGTCGACTGTTATTCCTGCCTCACTAGCATGCCAAGCCGCGGGTTTCCCGAACCAGTCAACGAGGCCGACGAGGATCGAACCGCGGACGGGTCGGTTAACCACCGACGTATGAAACCAGTCGACCAAGTCCACGACTTGGCGACCAAAATCGACATTTAGCCGATTTTATTGCTTACATCAATCAGCTCATATCGATTATATTGTTTTATTTTGATTTACTAATATTATATCGAGTGAGGAGGAGTATTAAGAACCGTAGTGTAAACGTTCACTATAATATGGTGAGTGACACGTGTCATGAGGATAAGATGAATTCCTCATGACCAATAGGAGAAGACAACTATTCATTGTCTCTCTTTTTTCTTCATTGTATATACTTCAAACTCCCTAATGAAGTTTAGTATTCTTTGAGTGTATTTTGAGTGTTCTTATTGCTTTGTGTTTTTGTTTCATATTTTACTCTCAACAAAGGCGGTGACCTTTTTCTCTGTTTGTATCACATTTTTGCGGGTGATCAAGCATTTGATAAATATCTCAAGATCACTTTGTATTTCTTTGTGTCAATAGTGGTTAATGGTAATACTAAGATTGCCAACTATTGTAATGACTTTCACTTCTTTCTATTGTTCTTAAAGTGTGGTAGAAAAGAAGTGCACCTAATAGAATTAGTTGTCCATAAATTAATCATGTTTTAAAATTTGATAACTTCTATATTTTAGAAAGTGATGAAAGAGGGAATGAACCTGGTTTAGATTGAAAAAATTGATCTAAAATGAAGATATTCACATTTGAAATTGAAGTGGACCTCATTTTTTGGTCTTTTCTGGGTAAATTTAAAAAAATTCTATAGCTCAATTTGCCCATTTTTGTCATGTCAATTTTATGGTTTGTTTCTATAGCCAAGTAAGTGTATTCATTCCCTTAACACACTCTCATCAAACCTTTAATTTGGGAGCAACTCTTCTTTGACGACTTCTAATTATGTGACTTGTTAAGTGTTTTTTAAGCCTCAAATGTGAACATATTTACAATAGAAGTGTTCTTTTCAATTTAAACCAAGTCTAGCTTCTGTTTGACTTTAGCTTTCTATGAATATAAATTTTTTTCTTGATGTAACGAGTTTATAAACCATTGATAATTTTTGTTAAATCTTGGTCGTTGTAAGCTTGCAGCTATTTGCACTTGTATGTCATATAAGGATATCAGCATCTTGCAGTAGAGATTTCAAGTACAGAATAATTGCACATCTATTCAATTGCACACTTAATTAATTGTCTTGACTCGAGGGTATTGCTTAGTAACAAGCCACATGAGACACTAATGTATATAATGTATTTCCTTGAGCACAATGCTTTAGTAATATCCCCTATTTTTTATGAGACCGCTTTTAGAATGTTACCTCCAAAAAAATGCCTAATGTCATCTTGTGATTGGTGCAAGCCTGCAAGGTGATGTTGACCTTTCAAAATTTGTTGTGGAAATTTTATTTGAGCATTTCCGATGTGACTCTCCAAATATGATAATGTAGTCTCCTCTTAAATGGTCTGCCATTTGGAGGAAGCTAAACTCCTAAAACAATTTTTAGTAAATTTTTTATAGAAGGTAAATAGAATTGACATCTAATCCAAGTTGTTTCATATTTTTTAGACCTTTATAGAAATAGTTACAAATTTTTGAACTTGAAGTTCAATGATTACTAAAAGCAACCACCTCCTGAAATGTACGAATACATTGTTGGTACATTGAAGAAAACAAAATGTATCTTTATGCCATGATGGCTAGGCATTTTTTAGAGCACAGGTGCTTTAATGCTTTTAGAGAAGACTACCTTCATCAAACCCAAAATAGCCTTGAGTTCTATTGTAGTCTTTCTTCCCTTTTTCAATGTGATCCTTGCATCTTTGCAACCTTGAAAATTTAAATACTTCTATAATATAATTGGGACTAAAGTAGGACCATTACATCCATTAGCCTTTTTTGCATCCAAATAGGAAATTATTAGAGCTTTTGACTACTGTGAGCTCCCAATTTGTGACTTGGGACTCGTAGAATTATTTTTTTGGAAAATTGCAATTTAAAGGTAAGAAAAATATACAAAAAGCCATAAAAAAAGTGTAGAACCAAAATAGGGTTGCGTCATACCCATTATAGTATTTGGTTTAGATTTGTGTTTAGACTTAGAATCCCACCAAACCTACCCCCCAAATAGGGTAGAAAAAACGGAACGGTTAGACTTGGAGGATTTGAGTCACATAGCCCCAAAAGGGCTAAATCCCACCATGAATGTGGCAATTCATGGCTAAGTCGGCCCGAGGGATCCACAACGAGGCTACTAGGTCAAGTCCTAGAATTAGGTTTAGAATTCCCCATCAGATCGACGAATTCCCAAAACCCCGATTGTTAGCATGCTGGAGCCATTGATGCAAGACCAGGATTGTGGAAGAATCTATAGCCCAAGGATGGTGTTTTAAGGTAAATCCCATGCCAGGAATCCAACGACAAAATCGATTCGCCAAGATTCATCTATTTGCAAAAGATTCCCGCATCATCACTAATTCAAAGAGATGGCCAGTTTCATCTCCACTGACTAATCGTGCTACGTACGGAAACGCACCTACACGTCTTTCATGCGACTCCCTGAGAGGTCACGTGAAAATTCCCGTCATCTTCCAACTTGTAGAAGAACCTTTTCCGGGTGGTCAACCCTTCTAACCTCCAACGGGAATTTTATGGAAATTACCAAGGTTACAATAAAATCTTATTAAAAATTAGACTAGCTTGTTTTATGTTAATAATGCGCTCCGTGAAGTTTCACAACATTCCGATAGCGGCAAGTACCCGAATTGGCAAGACTCCTCGGGAATTAACCACATGGCGGGGTCCCCGCCACGTTGACCAGCATTCCGGGATCATACAATGGCAAAACGAAGCCAACCAAGAGTCCTTTCCAACTCTCTTGCACCTACCGAAGACCTTAGGCTAGTCACATTTCTCAAAATAGAAGACCCCCAAGATCTAGGATTTTACCACGATTTGGCTTTTAAACTAAATTAGCCTACGATGGGGTTTTGGCCTTGGTTTGGGGGGTAAAGGGAACCTAGACTAAACACGGCAATTCGGAGCCAACGGCGCAATCCGTTCGTCGGTTGGAGTTAATCTCCAAAAGTTAGGATGTTGGTCCAGTGTAGACGGTAGGAGTAGATTTTTCGGGATTAGGATGAAAATCTTTGAGGATGAGGATGAAAATCTAAGTTGATTAAGGTTACCTTAGAACTCTAGAAGGAGGGGGCCCCCCTTGGAAACCTATTTAAGGTCCCCATTTTTCTCTCTAGAACACCCCCAATTCTTGTTTTGGGTCCGTGGGTTCAAGTTATTTTGGATATTTTGGCCTTTGAAGCCAAAAAACTCTACGGTGTTTTTGGAACACTTTTGGCTCCATTGTTGCTTATTTTCAAGCTTTGAAGGTCCTTGAGGGTCCTTCTATCTTGCTTTGTGTACTCTTTGGTGTAGTTTTTTGGTACCTTGTGGTGAGCGAGGAGCCTGTGGGCGCCAGATTACCCACCCTCGGTAATCGGGTGAACACCGACCAAGTTCTATGCCTTTATCCACCTTTTGAATATATGGGAGTGTTTGTGAGCGCGGTCCACTGTGCCTTCCAAGCAATGGATCTTTTTGTGCTAACGTTTTCTAAGTATTGTGGATGGCAGCGAATACTATTAGAAATGCATGGATAAACAACAAGTTAACTGCAATGACCAAGGGTGATAGAAAATCCTAACTTTTAACTAACTACCCTCTGTCTAGGGTTGGTTGGGTAGTTGGCGTCATTTCTAACGTCCCTAACTACGTGAAAGGGGAACCCCTGTGTTCCTTCTACGAACCTCTAAGACTACCTCTTTTAGAAGTCCCAATTCTACAAGCTAATCCTGAGCTTGGTTTTTACTCGAATCTCTAACCTCTAAATGTAACTATAGATTTTTACTCTTGCATTTGACTCCTAAATTTAACTCTAGCTTTTTACTCCTAAATCTAACTCTAGGTTCTTACTTCTAATTTAACTCTAAAATTTACTCCTAAATTTAACTCTAAACTTTATTCCTAAACTAACTCTCAAATTTACTCCTAATATTTAACTCTAGAATTTAATATTTTACTCTAAATTTTACTCCTAAATTTAACTCTAAAATTTACTCCTAATATTTAACTCTAAAATTTACTCCTAATATTTAATTCTAAATTTTACTCCTAAATTTTACTCTAAATTTTACTCCCAAATTTAACTCTAAATCGTTAGCTTCTATTTCTAATTTTTAACCTGAACTATCATGGGTTACTTGTTCACTTAAAGAAAAAAACTAATTGAAGAAAAAAATCAACGTTAATAAGGGGAAAACACCAGGTGTTGATTCAAGGACTTACCTCATCACTGCCGGTGTTGGAAATGCGCTCGTCCGCATCTGCACGCTCATTTCCATACTCCATGGTGGTCCTTGGGTCGTGGGAATTTTTCCCCAAGTTTACCGCTTATGTTATAAAAAAATGTGGATTCCGTGTGATCTAAACCTCCTCTTTCCTTTCCTCCTTCTTTCTTTTTTTTTCTCTCTTTTTCTTTCCCCTCCTATCTTTCTACACTAGCACTATTCTACCCAAACTTTATGGATGTCTTACAACTATAGATTCAAACCCCAAGGAGGTTTAAATGTCTCTCAACGACGCTAGCAGGCGAGCTTGGAGCGGTGAGCTTGTAAGCTGTGAGCGTGGATCTTGTGAGCTTGGAGCCCCCAAACTTAAAAAAATTGAAAATTCGGACTCCCAAATTTTTGTTTCCAATTTGTTGGGAAAAAAGAGGAAAAATGTCAATTTTTTGACCTATTACCGTGTATCCTATAACCGTGGATTGTGTGAAATTTTATTTTTGATTGGGAGGCAATTCCATCACTCACCATATTTATTTTCCTAGAAGTTGTGAAAGCCAAGCCGTACTGATGAACAGAAATTCATCGACAAAATTTAATGGGGGCCCAATTCCATCACTCATCGAATTTTTTTTCCTACAGCTTGTAAAAGCAAGGCACCATCGGTGAGTAGAAATTCATCTACAAATTTCAATGGGGGGCAACTCCGTCACTCAACATATTTTTTTTTACTATAGGTTGTGAAAGCCAATCACCACCAGTGAACAAAAATTCATTCACAAATGGTAATGGGGAGGCAACTCCATCACTCACAATTTTTTGTGCCCAAATACGAAGTTGCCTGAATACAAAATACACATGACGTAATTCGTCTTGAACAAAATGCTAGAGGACCGTTGGGAATATAATATGCCACACAATTACGGCCAAGGTCTATTCCCCAAATAGTCCTCCCGCAATGATTGTTCATTGAACGTAACTACCTATATAATGACTCATTCCCAAATGCCAATCATTATGGGACAAATGAAGACTTAAAAGTGACCTCTGAACATGTGTTGTGGGACACTTGAATAGGAACTTGAATTTTTAAGTGTTTTGCTTCACATAGTTTTCAATTCTAGAGACTGATTTTTGATGTAATGGTAATGTACTTCCACATGTTGACATCTTCAAAGATATTTAAAAAAAAAGGGGAAGCTATAAAAGATGAAAGATGTCCTATAGAGAATTGAAATAAAGAAGTAAAGAAAGTAAGGCCTTTAATGAATTAAAGAAATTGAAAAAAAGGAAAGTAATAGAAGAGAATTTAGAAAAATAATATAGAAATGGAAACTGAATCTGAAAAAAATAAAAAAGGGAAAAAATAAATTGAAAGCAAAACATGACAGAAAATAGAAGGAACAAAAATGGGGAATGTCCACAGGTGAAAGAAATGGAATGAAAAAAAAAATTTGATATACATGAAATAAATAGTAAAAGCTTGTGAAAAACAAACTCAATTATTTTCATATTCGTAGGTGCATTCATGTTTTCGGGTTCACAATTGGATTGCAAGAGTCATTCATATGGATTTACTTCACAACATTTTACTAATGATACATGATTGCTCCCATACTTCATGAACGCATAAACATTTATGATATCATGTTCTTGAAAACAGTTAAACTGTAATATATGTAAATAAATATAATACAAATGAACTACATTCGAAAATTGGGCCATGCCTATTTTGGGATTGTGATAATTCCTGTTCGAAGTAGAAGTACCTTCAACTCATTGAAGCTATAACTGGGTGCATGAATGAATTTGTCATCATGGATATCCATCTTGCAGAAGTACCTATACAAATAGTACAAGTGTTTGCAATTTACGTACTGCTGTCGACCTCCGATAGCTGATACAGCCATGTTTGCAAAATCCGGGCATGTGCATGTAGGAAACATACCCACTGTTATTCGATAGACATTCCTCGTATGCTCTGGACCTGTCTCCAATGACACTATTGCACCTAAGCCAGGAAAAGGGAGCAAAGTCACTCCCAGAATTTGTCTTCTAACATTTCCTGCACTCTCCCACTTGTTTCGTTGTTTTGTAGTTGGTGCATTTACACTTCGCCGTATGGTTCGGTTGTTCCTAACCGTTGGATATACATCCGGATTCGGTGGTGGTGGTTAGTCAAACAAAACGGTATTGAAAATCTTGGACATGTTGAACAGTCGACGTGGTGACAGTATAGGACGCTCTTGGAGACGAAAGCCCGTGTGTTGTAGAAGCAAAGTTTCCTCCCGATTCAGGGTGGTCCCAGATAAAATAGGCCAAACCTCTGGCACGTTAGGCCAATCAATGACCCACTTCCGTTTTGTACCTTTCACACATCGTTCAATGTCGTCCCAACAGAACCAAAAGTCTACCACTACCTCTCGCTTACTTCCATAATCTTCTTTTCTACCTCGATAGGTGGGAGTTGGTGTTCCTTTCTTTCCCCTCGCAATTTTGGCAGAACACTTTATGTTTGACCCCTTCTGTTGAGCTTGACATTTAGTGGCTGATTTGTGTCTGATCCTTGCAATGTGCCACTTTGATATATCGCAATCGCTTTCAAAAGCAAGTGAAACATATTCAGAAGTATTTGTCTCCTGCTGCTTACCTTTGTCACTAGCAGTTTCCACAAAGTCCTCGTCCGAACACAAGGTTGAGAGAAATTGACTTTGTCTAGTCTATGTGAGTCTCCCTCATTGCCAATTGGTACGTCCAACTTCCTTTTCGTGCTTCCGAATATCTCCTCTCCTTCCAAATGCGGTATACGACTTCCAAGACCCTCGGCTCCAGGTAACGAGTTTAACGCTTCTGCAATTTTCTTTGGATCTTTGCTTCGAATGGCAGCTCTTAATTTCAACTCAAACTTTGATGGACCAGTTCCAGATGCATCCCCTCTAAGGTATGCCCGGTAATTCGTCATTTGCATCCAAGCACGGATGCTGTCGTCGCAAGTGGCGTCAAAAAGGTTGTTTCCACAATTTCCAGACATTTGAAGCCACTTATTATGAACCGTTTCAGATAAATTGCATGATGGCAGGTCCAACATCTTGTCCAAATTCAATTTCTAACAATCCAAAGATATTTACAGCGCAGTTAGTAATTCAAATCTAAAATGGCATAGACATTTCAATTTCATGGCTTCTACATTGACTGAAGTTGTATTCTCTTAAGGTGGAGGCCATTGAAGAATATTTTTATATAAAAATATATTACTATTCTGACCATGATCATTACAATATTTCTCTAAGCTTTTGATAAAGGCAAATTGGAGCATCACAGACGTGTATCCCACAAAAATGGATTTGTGGGAGAAGTTACCAGAGAATGGTGCACCTACAGACTCCACGAATACATCAGTCGAATCCGACTGATGTATTTTGTAGTATTTTCTGGACCCCCCCTATTTCATATCTTATTTAATAATTTAAAATTATTTTAGTTATCAATTACACTAAGTCGGCTATTTTTTCAAATTTATTACTCAGAAATGACATATAAATAAGCCCAATTCACTAGGTATAATAATTTAATTCAAAGCACATCTTTAAAAACTGAAACACTTATATGGATTAAAATTAGTCAGGCACTCACCATGTCCATGAAGCCTCCCCACTGCCGGTATCGGAAATGCCAAAATGCAAGCCAATGGTCTAAATGATGAAGCGCTTCTTCATTAGCAGCTCCAGATGACAACCACCATGATCTTATTGCGAGGTAATGTGTCTCTGCCTCGTCCATATTCTTTGAATCTTTGTATTGTTTACACAAAGTATTATATTGTTGTTGAAATGCTTCCTTGATGTGCTTCTGTGTATGTTTATGAAGAGAACTGGTCCAGTGCAACAAACATGTCCTTTCACGATCATCCATTTTCACATCGGCAGAACCACTCCCATAGACAATACGGACCGCGTTCCAATTGGCCATGGCGCTATCTGCCATGAATTCCTTAAAGTTAGGGTCAGTCACTCCGTGTCGTGCCATGACGGTGTTCAAGCTCCTCCAAACCTGTACCTGGACCTCAGTATCTTCTGACTGCATATCGCACAGTGCAATGGTCATCACTTTTTTATATTCGGTGTCATACACGTGGCAAGCCATTGTGCTCCACTCTTTTACACGACGCACATGGTCAAACATCAACCACGCATTATGTAGATGCCCTCCAGGTTGCATGTGCCTTACGAGGTCGACTCCACTTCTTGGTCCTTCGGTGAGCATTTTGAAAATGTAAACCTTGTTCTTCCCTTGGCCTGGGAAGACACTGTCATGTATGAATTCAAACTTTGACTCTTTCTTCATGGTCATTATGTTGTCAATGATCCCTCCTCGATTGTTTGAGCGGAAAGAAGAGATTACATTCCGTATATTAGGACTACTTAGATACTGGAAGCGATCCATAACCTCCTCCATTTCTTCTCCCTTCAACATCTCCTTTTCTCCCTCTCCATTGTGAAATAGATAGTTGGTTAGGAAGTCTTTACTAGCGGAGAGAGCGATTGCGGAGTTGGTGGCCGTAGGTGTTTTGGCCACTTGCTCCGCTATTAGTCCACAAATAGTTTCTGCGGAATCTCTATACATGTCCTTTGCAACAGGGTGAACATGTTTACCGAAATGGATTGCAGCCCTACTCATCTCTGGGTTATCAGTGTAGGAATAGTATATCCTAGCATCGCATGTGTTAAGACACGAAGGTGTATTTTTGCAGACCTTGCAAACTAGAGTACTATCTTTAGGTGGACTGTCTCCAACTACAAAAGGAAATGATGTATAGCCACTCCACTCTGTCTCGTTTTTCTTAGAAGCTCTCTTTAGGTAATCACAATCTGGATTGTCACAGACAAGGTGTCCAGCGCAGTGTGAGTGTTTTAATCTCCCCCCGTCAGAGGTAAAACGTGCACACGGATTCTAGCGGCATAGAAAGTAATCTCTAGGGGATGAATTTAAACGTAGTGTTCTTTGGCCTTCCAAGCAATGGACACTTTGTTATGTTGATTTTACCTAATTTAAATGCTTCAAAACACACTAATAGTTAAGAAATAAAGGTTGTTAAGGGTTAATTAAATGCGATTAAACTTCTAACTAAACTAAAATTCTACCTAATCTAAATCAAAGAATACAATTTGCCCTTTCCGAAATGGTAAAGCAAGCTGGATTCTGATATTCCTAGCAAAAGTTATGCATGGATGAAATCCGGCCCTTAATTCTATTTTAAAAACTTCATCCGTCAACTAAAAATAACAAAATAATGTGAAATAAATCTAAATTTCAGGGTTAAAAGGTTGATTAAGTTTACTAATGGAATTTTGAGAAAAAACCTAATTTTAACCTATTTTCGGAATTTTTATCCAAATTTAGGTCAAATCTTTATCCACACTTTTATCCTTTCAAATTAAAGTAGTTTTAAAAGTAAAAGGTGGATTTGGAATCTTAAAAAGATTCTCTAAAAGATTATGGTTTCCAAAGATTCCTTAGTTGTTCCTTGAAAATATTCCTAATTATTCTTTAATTAAGCCTAATTCTAAGTTATTATTCTAATTTTAGTGATTTTCTATGGTTTTATGTTTTTTATGGGTAAAGTGATAAATTACTTTCTTATAATGGTAAAAAGTAAGAATTTTGGATTTCTATGTAAAAACTTATGAATGAATGAAAATTCCCCTTAGTTGAATGGAATTCGGTTTCAATAAGTTTTGTGTAGAATTTTAAGGGATAAATTAGGGTTTAATTTTCCCAATTATTCTAATATTCCCTAGATTCCTAAATTACGTTAGATTTCTTTTGAAATTCCTTTGGATGAAATTACTATTTCGGTTTCCAATTTCACTCCAAAGTTAATCTAATTATTACTTTCACGGTTATAGTTAAGTTTTTTAAGGTTTTCCAACGATTTTAAATTCTAACTAGCTATTGGATTCCTGAATTTGTTAGTTTTAGTTTTCTAATCTAATTTTTAAAGAATGAAAGTAAAAGAGAAAAGAAAAGAAAAGTTTTGAAATTCATACCTCAGTATCGAGAATGTCGATCGTCCCATCATCGCAAAACACCATCATAATCGTCTCCTCGAAATTCTCCATTGTCTTTCATGTATTTGGAAGAAATCTTAGTATTATTGTTTCTTAAACCTATCTAAAAAGTCCAAGTTTGTTAGTTTTGGCAATTTAAAACTAATCCTTTGATTTTAGGAAATTAAATTAAATAATAAATTTAATTCATTTTTCCCAAGTTTTCATTGAATAGTAGTTTATTCGATTACCAATTGTTTAATCGTTATTTTGTTAAATATTCCAAGATATTAGTTGGTGTTTGTTTGTATCTATTTGGCTTATTAGGCCTAATAAAACAAAACCCAAACAACAAAACAACAACTAATTTGTCTTTGGAATCTTAATTAATAACTAAAATCAACCGAATGAATAGTAATCTAATAAAATAAGCTTAAAATAATCAAAACAAATCTATTGATGAATAGTAAAAGAAATTTTGCAATCCAAACAATCTAACGTCAATAGTAAGATGCTAACGAAAAGAATAGAATAATCAATACAATCCAAAATTCAATAGTAAGATACTAACGAAAAGAACAGAATAATCAAAACAATCCAAATTTCAATAGTAAGATACTAACGAAAAGAATAGAAGAATCAAAACAATTCAAATCTCAATAGTAAGATACTAACCTTAACTCCTTTATTCTTTGTCCTCCCTTGTTAACCTTCTCATGATCTCGCTTTCTTCCACTTCTTATGATGTTGTTGTAGTTTGAATTCTTGGCGATGGTGTTTTGAGAGATTTAAGAACCGAGGCGAATGTTAGTTCAAAATCCTTGGTGTTCAAATTTTCCAAAATTTGCAAAAAAGTTGGTAGCGTGGCAACAACCGCCTTAGCTTATGGAAATTTTGTAGATAATTGACTTTGAAGACTTTGGATTTTCGACCCCTGGACTTCACTCCAAACCAAACCCACTCCGCTCTCAACCACTGCACTCCGTTCTCAGCCAACCCCTGGTGGTGACACGTACTGGCCCTCTTCTGCTCGTGCTGGTCGCCTTGGTCGCTCGTTCCGTCGCCTTGGTCGCCCGTTCTGTCGTCTTGGTCGCTCGTTCCGTCATCTTGGTCGCCCGTTCCGTCGTCTTGGTCGCTCGTTCCGTCGTCCTGGTCTCTCGTTCTGTCGCCTTGGTCGCCCGTTCCGTCGTCCTGGTCTGCTGGTGCTGTCACCCTGGTCCCGTCCGATGGTCTTCTCTTTGGGCGTCCTTGCCTTCGGACTGTCCGTCCTGTGAACTGAACTCCTTTTCTAATCTTTGAAATGATACTAATTTCTATTAACTGACTGGTTAATTGGAAGGGAAGAAAAAAACAACAAAACTAAACTAATCAAAATGAAAGAGATCAACTAAGCTAATTTTTGGGATTTGACTACTTCTAAAACAAAGCAACTTTTAACTAATTGTTTTTTTGGGGTTTTGGGGAAATAATGACTAAAGCAAGCAATTCTATGGGATCTAACTAATGATTTGAGGCTTTTTGGATGGGTTTTTTTTCTAAGCAACTAGCAAGCAAATTCTAACTAAGGGATTTTTGGGTTAATAACTAGCAAAGTGACTAAACTAAAAACTAAACAATCAAATAAAATCCATAACTTTGGCAAGGGAAGCAAAAAGCAAATGAGCAAATTCTAGCGGAAGAAAGGGAGCCACTTGATGAAGGTTTTTGGCTTAAATAGCCAGCACACCAAGGGTTTTTTCCAAGTATTCTTTCAAGCTTCAAGGTAAAATTTTGTTGAGGTGAAAGCTTCGTCGTGCAGGGACAACCCCAAGTCAAATCGAACAATTTTAAGTATCAACTATCTGTATCTAGGTTTCAAAAAGTCAAAGCTTTGCCGTTCGGGATCAATCCCAGGACAAACGGAGCTTCTTCAGCCAATTTAAGTATTTCAAAAGTTAGATTCTAAAGGAGGTACACATGACAGTGTTTAACCGAACATTAGAAACTTATCTTCCAAAATTTCAAATCAAAGTCAATCAATTAACTGCTAAAGGAGGTACACATGAAAGTGTTTAACCGAACATTAGCAATTAAACCTCAAATTCCATTATACAACGAACTTTGAATAGGAAATTAGTCTAAGATACTTTTGGCAAGGTCAAGTCTCGCCGCTTTAAGTATTTTAGTACCAAATGCGTTCACGCGTTACAATGGATTAGTATTCAAGTAATTTAGGCAAAGAATTAAGTTTTGGGGTTTTCGACCTCCAAATTCAAACAAGAAAGCAATAGGTTTTGAAGGAACCCTCTAGTCCTTCAAAACACAAGAGATTTAACGGAAAATGCAAAGAAATAAAAGGAATTAGCCAATTCTTGGCTTAAAGTGCTCCAACAACGTGTTGGTAGCACAGTAGAGCAACAATAAGGAAATGAAAATAAGTTTTGGTCTGACAACGTGTCAGTACCAAAGAGAAAAGAAAATGAGAGTTTGGAAATAAGAATGAGGGTTGGTCTGACAATGTGTCAGTACCAAGAAAATGAGAGTGAGGGTACCAACAGCCTCGAGGGGAGACCTTTTATACTCGAGCCAAGCCCTCCCCGGTAAGTTGTCAGTTAAAAAACGTTTAACTAACTACCTAACTAAATTCTAAACTATTATGAGATATTTTGCATTTAATCTTTGTTTAATAGGAAGGAAGGTCCACAAGCAAGTTCCTTGAAGGCTTTAATTAGCCTTGAAATCTTGCCTAAATCAAATCCTTGATTTTCCCCAAAGATTTTATGAAAATAACCCTAACTAACCTAGATATTTTGCAATTTAATCCTAGGTCAATCCCAAATATTCTTAGTTTAATCTAAATTGGCTTTTAAAGGAAAGATTTGACATCTTAACTAAATCCAATCTTCGATTTTTACCAAGATATTTTGTTAATTAACCTCGAATTACTACAAATTACTCTAAAAAAGTCAAACTAAGAGCTGACCCTATCTATCTTTTAGGGAAAAACTCCAATTTGAAAACCAATTGCGCCATTGCGTTCAGAAGACCCCAATTAGTCTAGAGGCCCCCCTACCCCCTTCTTCCAGGCTGTAAATATTCGTAAAAACCACTAACGGTAATTCTAAAGAAAAGTCAAAATCCCAACTAATGGAATTTGAGTTTCGGGAGAAAACTAACTGGATAGGATTGCTTGGAAGGTTCGTGATAGTAAGAAAACATTCCTTGTTTGCGACATTCGGACACCGCTAGCTCCTGGCTCGCCGGTCAACTCGCCGTCGTGTTGTAAATTCTTGTTAAATTTGATGTTGTTGCCGATTCGGGTACTTCTGACTATCAGAAAGTCTTCAAACTTGACAAGTCGCTTATCTAATACATAAAACTCTAATCTAATTTTTAGTGAGATTTTACCGCACTATGGGTAATTTCTAAGAAATTACCATCAGTTTCAAAGGCGGTTGACTTCCCATGGAGTCATCGTGGAGTTTTGTAAAATCCTAAAACTTTTGGGCAATCTTTTAGGAAGTGTCCAAAGGCCAAGGGCAAAACCAAACCTCCAATAAGGATGCTAATTTTAGCAATTCCTTAATAATTTCCGCCCGGGGGGAAATTATTCTGGTACCGGGGTTGTTGTGGATGATTAGCTCCGCTGTTGATCTCTTGGCATGCTTTTACCCTAAAAGCACCTTTCTATAAGCTCCAATCACCTCGCCTTTCTTCTACTTTGCATTCTGATTCATATTCTTCAACATTTATAGGTCTTCATGTAACTAATCTATGTTCTACATGAATTGGATCGAGATACTTCTAAACCTTGATATAGACTCTTGCACTTTAGCCAGGATGTCACATGTATTCACACGTCAAGTGTTACATGGACAAGACACTAGAACTGGCTAACTCTCACTTCATCACATCTCTCTAATACGTTAATACAGACTCTAAGACACTGAACTTAAGACATAAACATAGAAAAGCATAGTATTTTGTGCTTTCCATGAATTAGAAAGGTTCCTCACTAACCTGGTAGGGACTTCTACCAAATTCCTCTCAACTACTAATTCATGCTATTTTGCGTGAATTAACACTAAAAACTAACAATAAATTGTGAAAAATAAATCCAGAGCTTCAAGTGCTAACTTGAGGGCTCACACGCAGTACGACTTACGGAACTTGATGTTGTCAGAATTGTTGATGTTCGTCGTCACCAGCTTGCACCACGGGTGTCCATCGTAACGCTTGTCCATTCCCTCCAAGTTCCGGGCCTGTGATGAAGACGAAGATGAACGACATGGAGGCAATTCAAAGATGACATCTCCATCAAATTTTGCCCGAAGAAACTGCACACGGTGGTGCTTCACAGCATTTAGATCCATCATAGACAATTCGTTTCGAGATCCACGCATAGTGGCTAGTCTCTTCAAACACTCCATTATACTTACTTTGTCAACTGGATATGGATGCAACGGAGGACGTGAAGAAAAGGACTTCAGCTGACTCTAAGATGACATTTCGGATTCTGACTTCACTCGAGCCATTTTGGCTGATACAATTCCTATGGACAATGGATTATTCTGGACATTGAAGTTAGGAGACTCTCCTTCTGAATCACTCAATGATGGGGTCTAATTTCTCAACTTTCACTACACGCAATACTACTGGATGTGGATGGATCGGAAGACCTTCAGGAATTGGACTATGTGAAACGGTGTGTGCAATATACGGCATATCCACTGTTGAATTATCCGATTGGCGGCTAAGAATCTCAGTCGAAGCAGCTACAATAGATAGAAGGAGTCCATAAGCTCTATAGTTTCCTGGGACCAAATACCAACATTGTGTTCCATCTTCTACAGACCGCATGTCCGCACAACAGGGACAAATTGTTGCACTTGACTTGATTCTGACATCCTCTCCTCCTCAACATAGATGGAGGTTTCTTCAAACCTGAATCGGACGTGGAGAAGGTGACATAGAACTCTAGCACGTCCGCCATCCTCTACCGGAAACACAATGGGGACCTCATGACCGTCTACTCGAATGCAAGCCATCGTTAGAGATAAGGTACACAAGAACTTCCCAAACACATTGTTCTTATTATAGACCTTGCCTTTTTTATCCGCATCTATTTCTTGTGAAGCCTTCTTCTTTGGCTGTATTATTTGAAGGTTACTTCATTTAATGCAATTGTGCCTCCTTTGCTTCATAAATACTAATAAATTTATCTTATAAATTTAGATCCTCCCTAATCAAATATGTAGGACGACAATTCAATGGAAAAGGGTGACTGAAAAATGAATGGTCATTAAATAAGAAATGGCTGCATCGCATTCACCCAAGTTTGGAAACCCCCTTATTATATATAGGGATAATAAACATTAATCGTTTTAGACGACAGCTTATATAAACATTAGATGAAGTGTAAAAGACCAATGAAGTAGGTGAAGACCACATAAAAGAACTGAAATGTACAGAAGGAGGATGACAGGACTTCTTTACAAAATTTTTGAATATATATATCAAATTGCTACACCTAGGCATAATTATAAGCATTCCAAACAAAATTACTCTTCTAATTGAAATTAAACTATTCTTAGGAAGACCATAAATGTGGGAAGGTAGACCTAAGATACATGTATCCGAAACTCATATAAGTTGATTTATAATGATATTATTATCTCCCAAATACTTATTACATGCATATAATAAGGTATGGTGCTTCTTTGTTGAAAGGTCTACAAGAGTTCCCATATGACTACAAATCATTTTCATTTATACTGGACTAAAATGACTTATAAATGATTATATTGAGGGCCAATTCTAATACAAAAGTTCCATACCCTAGCGCATTCATAATTTTGGAAAGCAACATGTAAGGTAGACAACTTGCCTATTATTATCTTTCTTTCCAATCTCTGATATTTGTTGGGGCCAACTTCATGAGGTGTGCACATATTTCCCAAAACAAACCCAAATGAAATTAAGACGTCTGGATTTGAACTATTATATTTCATAAATCTTTTGGGACTCCTCTCACAATCTAAAAAACCGTCAATACACTTTAAATATAAACATTTTGTACCTAAGCCTTAACCGGCGAATTTAAGTACTAAGTATTTATCTATAATAGACTATGTTGTCATATAACAGTTGATTATGTTGTCATATGACTTTGGGCCACATGTACGTGACATAATTATACTAGTGTACTAACGCAGTTGGGAGGCACACTATAATGTTCAGGACTATTTAATTACCGGATTAATGCTACCAATTGAGTGGCGGTAACGTCGGGGCAAATTACAGTTGGTGACTGCAGCTAATATCCTTTCATAGAAATAGGTGCTGAAATAAATGATTTCAAATACATTGGGCAGTACGTTTGTCCAAACTGTCATAGCCACCACTGCGATTGTACAATCGCTATTATGAACTTTGATAGAAAATGTGAGAACCCTTCCCCCAGCACAACCATCAATGGCAGTTTGTACACTTGTCATTACTCCAGTCAGGCCACCTTGTTTGTACACACTGTTTGTATTGAAGCATATAAGATGGAGCTCAGCCTACCTGAACAACATTCTTGTGTTTTCATATTGCTCCATTCTTTTCCCGTAGTTGTGAACATTAGATTTGATGTAGTTGATTCTTATCACATGCTTGTAGAAAAACGGGAAACTTGTTTTGATAGTCAGAATCATAGGAAGAGTCAGAATCATAGGAAGAGGCAGAAGAGGCATAGTTCTTTTTATTTCTCGTCTCCAAAAGCTTTGAGAAGATTATGGATGACAAGAGGGAAGAGGTTGCTTTCGAAGACGAGTCAGTCTACAGATGGAGATCTTTGAAAAGTTCTTCGATTTGGAACTTCAAGTAGTGCCGGCGAGGAGGACATTGGAGAGAAGACCATTCATGCGGATGAAGAGATGGCCGAGGACAATGCCAGTATGCAAGAAGGAGCAAATACTGTAAATGTAAGCGTTCTTAGGCACCATCCTTTTTTTTTTAATTAGTCTTTATCCTTTGCTTTACATCCTCAACTTCAAGACCATCTTGCAATAGACACAAGATAATTGGGTGGTGTCTTATAATCCTTCTAGAAGTGAAAATAGACAAATGAATGCATTCCAGCTAATCTATTTAAAATCTACACCCTTACAATGAAATTGGAAACCTCTGATTGCAAATGTGAATCAAGAAAGGTCATTCATTGTCGTGCGTGAATACCAATAAAAAGTCCCTCTAAACCTAGGAGTCCAAACAGGGGTCCCCGTCGGTTTCCTCAGTGGGTTGTTTCCGACCCGAGGCAATTTTTATTTATTTCCATTCTAGAATTAGTACTTTCTAGTTCAAAGTAGGAAATTTTTTTGAGCTAGAATAAGTCCCTCAACTGGGTTTTTTCGCTGCAATGTTTTTCTCTCGTGAATTCAATAATCTTCTGGTTTAGGGTTACGAAGTGTTCAAGAAATCACGAAAGTACTTGTCATCATTCCTAAAATTTAAATTACAAACACGCCTTGGTGCTGGGCAGGCTAATGGTGTATGTCCGTCTTGATGAACTTTCAGCGGTCCTCAAGGATCTTGCCAGGCAGCTTGACTCGCTCATGCATGCACCGGAACATTGTCCGCAACACTAATGCAATTCTCAATGCACCAAATCAACTGCTTCTTTACCAACCTCAGACCAATTTTAGAAACTAGCATGGCTGCCCATACGCCTTACCTGACTTTACACTCGCTCATGCATGCACCGGAAACTTCTCGAATTCTCGTCCTGTCCTCAGTGTACGCACGGGTACTGGTGATCTTCCCACTACGATTCACAACTTCACTGTTGCTTACACTCCGGGAGGCGCTGCGTGTACTAAATTTTCTTTCTTGCGTTCCTAAAGCAGGGGAGGATGCAACAGAGTACGCGGAGTCGATCGAAGGAAGATGGAAGGTTGCAGCCACCTCCAGCAAGGCCGGCAGCACGTCGTCCGGGAGCGGAGGTACATGTCTTCTGTCATTTGCTGTGCTTGATTTGAACCTGTTCCGGAGTGATATCTCAGTGAGAGATTCCGACCTCAAGAAAGTCCGATCCCGTCATGTTTGCGTTCCGTTGGAAGAGGGTTGGGCTGACTCTCGCGTCGGGGCAGTCGGGTCCGACTGGAGGCTCACAGACCTTAGCGGGACCCCGTTCCATTGAACCTGTTTTGTCTTGTATTCTCGGTGAGAGATTTCGACCTCAAGAATGTCGGCTATCTCCATATCTGTGTTCCGTTGAAGGGGATCGGGCTGACTCTCGTGTCGGGGCAGTCGGGGCCGACTGGAGGCTCACAGACCTTAGCGGGACCCTCGTTCCATTGAACCTATTCCGGAGTGATATCTCGGTGAGAGATTCCGACCTCAAGAAATTCGCTCTCGTCATGTCTGCGTTCCGTTGGAAGGGGGTCGGGCTGACTCTCGCATCGGGGTAGTCGCGTCCGACTGGAGGCTCACAAACCTTAGCGGGACCCCGTTCCATTGAACCTGTTCCGTCTTGTATTCCCGGTGAGAGATTCCGACCTCAAGAATGTCGGCTGCCTCCATGTCTGCGTTCCGTTGAAGGGGGTCGGGCTGACTCTCGTGTCGGGGCAGTCGGGGCCGACTGGAGGCTCACAGACCTTAGCGGGACCCCCGTTTCATTGAACCTGTTCCGGAGTGTATTCTGGGTGAGAGATTCCGACCTCAAGAGTGTCGGCTGCCTTCATGTCTGCGTTCCGTTGGAAGGGGATCGGGCTGACTCTCGCTGGGGGGCTGTCGGGTCCGACTGAAGGCATGCAGACCTTAGCGGGACCCCGTAGATTTGAACCTTTTCCTGATATCATTGACGAATTTAGATTATTTATTACTCAGTTGTTAGGCTTAATCCCCCGCGAGCTTAAATTTTGGTCCGCGTGTTATCAATAGAGATTCAAGATATTTCTTAGCACAAAGTTGACTTTCTTTGGAATTATGTCGGATAAGTATCCCTTCCGGCGCTGAGAGACACTCAAATCCCTCGATAGAATGCCACGAATGTATGAGCCTGTCACGATCATGGGTAGCAACAAGTAGGCTCTGATGAGGTTTTGTATTCCTTTCAACACTTGCTCGATTTATTGATCAACGAAGCAGCTACCTAGTCTATTTATTGAGCAGCCATGTAGTTGATTTATTGAACAACAGAGCCAGCCGATCAGTTGATCAGCTCAGCCAGTTGATTCGGCCTCAAGATTTTCAGAACCCGATTTTGTTTTTTCGTGGGGTAAAGCTGACCCACCCCGAGGACAAGTCGGATCCGACTGAACCCAGGAGACCGTCAGCTTGACCCCCATAAATTAGTACCTAGTAACAAAATACTATTGATTAATTTGATGCATTCATTCCGTGTGTTTCTCTAGTTATTTGCAAGAATCTTCTATTTGCAAAGACGGTTGAGGATATTGGGTGATAATGTGATTAGCCTTGCTGATATGAATTTTATGTAACAATCTGAATTGCATGTAACAATCAAGGCTTGTTGTTTGAGTAATTCAAAGCGCTAGAATGTCATTCAAGTGTTCAGGATAACGTATTCAATATTGTTAGGAAGCATACTTGATCAAATACATTTGATGCATTTAATGTGTAACAATGCATAATATTGCAACAAATTTGAATCCGTGGAGCAGCATATATTTTGAGAAGGGACTAATAATTTTTTTTAGGGTACTTGTAATTCCTTTCTTTGAAAATGATAATGAAATTGGTCGCGTTCTTTTTATAATTACCATTTTCGGGGTGTCCTGGAAGTTCCTTTCAAGTATCAGTCGGATCCAACTGATACTTGGAGGGAACCTTCAGGACACCCCGAAAATGATACCTGCATTCACTTGATACATTTTTTTTGGGATTTCTTGTTAAATGATTTCCTTAACACTGTTTGTGGATTGTACAAGTTGAAACCTACCTCTTTTGTCATTTTCTGGACATGCATATTAGTTCTATGCATTTTATTTGAATTCCACGGAAACTTCATCTTGTCGAGGAAATTAATGCTTAAGTAAATTCTTACTAAGTGATTCTCTGACTCATTCTTACGGTTGACTATATTTGTTATTTGATTATTAGAATATTTAAATAATTGCAGAGCTATAATCGATAGAGTATCGTTTCCGCGGTTTGCAATCCTTGTTGATAATTACTCTCGAATCCCTTAACAAATATTATGTACTATCAATGAATGTACTAGAATAATCTCTACAAATAAGAGTTCTTCTTGCGAGGAGTAGCTTTTACATTGTTCGTGGTCCTCAATTGGATAATGGTGAATTTACTTCACCTCTACCGTTGGATGAAGGACTAAATTATTTTATTCTGGGAATCAGGCCCATGTGAGTTTTTGTGTGTGTAACTAACTGGTGGTTGCTTCAATTTTGAACTTCATTGATAGGGAGGTGATGGGTAGCAGGCATCTTCATCTATTATATCAGCTCCCATTGTGCCTGTATCTCAATTGGCAGGACCTTCTCAACCTTTCACGCCTGTTAATACCAACATGGAGGTTTCTGGCGATTCAAAGGAAGAAGAAGCTGCAAATGAAAACTTGGTAAGCTTTGTTGATGTTATGGATGCAGCTGACCGTGCTGCAGATGCTCTTGAGCATTCTATGCTCAGTCGGGTTAGTGAGCTCGTGGGACCCAAACGTTCTCATAGTGGGCTTGAGGTAGAGTCTCGTAAACGTAGAGAACTTGTGTTCTCTCCTGAGAGTTCCGAAACTGAGTATAGCTCGGATAGTGAGATATCCATCTCAATTGATGGTCCAATGTTCCAGGACACGTGCCAGTGTGTTTGTAGTGTTGGCCAAGGTAGCCGTGAAATAGTGCTCATTCTTCTGAGTTCTGACTCAGATGAAGATGTTGAGATTGACTGATTCCATTTGACTGGAATTTTTGTTTTGGCACTATTTATTAGATCCTTACATGTCAAATATACCTATCATGAGGATTGTTATTTGTATCATAAATGTTATATGCATCAATACTATTGATATTCTACTCCAACAATAAGAATTTGGTCTTCTTGGCTTACCACATACTTTATATTTTGAGGTTAATTCACTTTCTGCAATTCTACAAATCATAAACCATGCTGACTTATGCCTGTGCAGATGGATGTATCTCCAGTCAATTTATCACAAGTGGAGAGAATTATTGAGACACCAGGAACTGATGATACAACTCAACCAGAGATTAGAGGTGAAGTTGAGGTTGAGTTCGTAGAGGATGAAGAAAAGGAGTTGTTGGAGGACGAGCTCCGTAGGCTACAGAAGGTAGATTCAGTGGCAACAATCGCATCCCTGAGAATGAAGCCGGACGAGTTGTTTTGCCTCCGCATCCCCCTTTGTAGACTTGTGGCGATGCCCATGGTCAGGCCCACCCTCTCTTGTGACCTACTCAAGCTTGAGCAAGAATTCGTGAATGGGTACCGTGATGGAGGTGTAGTTTTCTATGTGACAACTACAAATGAGGCCGGAGAAAGTGCAGAGTTTTCAGAGGAGGAAATTGAAGGATGGGGGCCACTGTGGAAGGAGAAGAATGACAAATTCAAGGATTATGTGGACTCTACGCCTCAGCTCCAGTTCTTCAAGAACTTGAAATTTTTCGTTTGTGATGGAAATCACAGACGGCTAGCATGGATGAGCCACATTTCTAGGCTTCACTCCACTGAGAGACAGTGGCATTATGCAGTTGACTGCATAGTATTGGACACGAAGGGGAAGATTGAGCTAGTCATGCATGACATAAACAAGTGAGTATTGTAGGCTCTTGGGTCTTCATTTTGTTCTTCATTTCCATGTTTGTATATTTTAATTGCTATGTACAACAATAACTAAGTGACACTGTCGAAATTGCAGATCGACAGAGGGCTCGCATGTGATGACTAACTTGGTCCATACATTGTATTGGGTTCAAAAGTATGGCCTCCTACCTATGGAAAGGTTCAACGAGATGCTTAGGCCATCAGAGGTCAAACGATGTGGAGCCCTTAAAGTGAAGAGAACTTGGTACTCAATGCCAGTGGAGGTTTTCACATCATTTGTTTTCCGGGTGAGAATTAGGTTGTTTACTTATGCTTTTGTCAATTACTCTGCTGTGATCCTTAATTTTTTTGGCTACAATTGTTGAGACTCCTAAATTGTTTGTTGTTCTCAGCAAGAGATTGCCCAGGCAGCCGATGCTGCGGTGAGGAGGTACAACGAGGTAACCCCGGATGAAGACAAGACTAAATTGGGTGTAGCAAATGCCATGAGAACCGGAGCCAAAGAGAAGACTACAAAGCTGTATGTGAAGATGGTTAAGTTGGTAACGGTGGCCAATCCTGGTCATGGGCCTGGCTTCCTAGAAGAAGTAAGTGCCCTGCACCTAAAATGTTTTTATGGCAGTGTGGTATATTCAGTTAAAATACTAATTTGAAGGCCAAGGTGAGTATAGGATGACCCACAAAAGACTATTACAACCCATCTCTCGGCCTCCATGATTTTAAAAGAAGGACTCATAAATATATTTTATATTTAATAGATTACAACCTTCTTTATGTGAAAAATGATTTAGGACAACCAAGATTACTTAGGTCATTAACTAAAACTCTCTTCTTGTGTAGGTGGAAAAACATTGGAGCAGTAATGAGGTTCCAGAGATGACTTTGGAGAAACTCCAAATGGTTGCCACTTGCAATACAACTCCATTTCACAAGATCAAGATCCTGACATGGTGGAACTCTTCAACGCCAACCCGTGAGGCTAGGCGATTTTCTCCACGCCCCGTATCAGAGACATTGCTTGGGCCCTTCTTGACCTGATGTGTCTGGTACGTTGGGGTAAGTGGTTCTATGTGTATAATTTGTTTTTATCCATAACCAAAATCAATTGATACAATGCGATTTTAAATAACTCAAATTATTGCACTTGAATATATGTTGTTCTAATTCTGATTGGTCTACTGTTTTTACAGCTTGAAGATGCAGCTGTGGAATACTTTGAAGATGTAGTCAAGTAGGACAAGATTACGATCAACATGGATGTTCCACAGAAACCTGAGTTACTGGCGGATTATGTGGAAGGATGGAGGATCAAGATTTGGGATCATGGATTCTTGTCGGTTCTCAGAGGAACAAACTACTTCAAGAAAGGTGACTGCTTTATGACTTTTGATGGCTCAAAATTGGCAGTTCGAAGAGTTCTTTTTCGCTAAGTTTCTCCTACTTTGTAATACTCTCATTCAGAAAATGTGGAAAGCATTGAGATTCGGATGTCATGTTTCTGGTTTAAGCTAATGATTCATTTATATTCAAATAATGAAGAAAGGGACCAAATTGGGGGCCTACGGGAATTGGTAGGACATCAGTCGGATCCGACTGAGGTTTTAGAGGTCTCCCTAGGCCCCCATAATTTTGGGTTATAATGTATTCAAAGTAATTGTTTAATCATACAATTCATTCCATTGATGTGTAAATTTTTTTTTGCCTTTATCATATATGGTATTATTGGTACTACTCTACTTTGCTTCTTGATTTGGATTCTCATCTCTATTTTTTTTTTTTTATGTTGCAGCTACTTCAAGCACGAGCTCGAAGCAAAAGAAGCAATCACACGGTCTCAGCTTCCACCATTTCTTTTGACTTGGTTGGACCGTAGTTTTGCGGAATGCATGTACACTGCAAATCAACTCCGCACCTACACAACGGCTCATCTCAGTGGTGGACGGTGGTACATTGATTGCCCCGTCGCCTACACTCATCCATCGGAAGTCGAATTCCAAAACTCTTTGGAGGGCATTGGTGCTATTGACATGGAGGTGGATGAATTTGCAGGACTTGATCCTAAACAGAAGAAGAAGGCCATTGCAAAGAGGGAGCACATCGATAGGAAAAAAGAGGCTCGGCTCCAAGTTATTTTGGAAATAAAAGAGAAGAAGGAAGCTGAGCGTTTGGACAAGGCAGCGGAGAAGGAGAAGGAGAAAGAGGAGAAGGCAATGGCCAAAGGCAAGAGGAAATCTGACAATATTGGCGTCGTTCCCACATTGTCGATGGTGGATCAGAACTCTCAGATGGAAGGCGGAGCTCAAAGCGGGATGAAAAGAAAGGCTGCACTTTCACAATTGACTGAGGACGTCATCACTCGTGGAACGCAGGTCATCGTTTTTGGTGATGATGAATTGGAAAAAAGTAAGGATTTAATCCCCAATATCTCAATTGAGGACCTCGTCGAGGACATGGAGGACGAGACGCCGACTTCCTACAAAGAAGTCATGGATTTCTTCAAGAAGGTAATTTCCTTTTATTTAAAATCCCAATCATGTAACAATTTGGTAATATGAACATAGTATGTTTGGTTAATTGATATTTGGAAATATTCCATTTTTGCAGCTCTCGGTGGGGAAGCCTCGCATGTTTTATGGAGTGCCAAATGCCAGACCAAGAGTTGACTTCATCTTCTTTGATTGCCCGGAGAACTTGCCTGTACCAGGATTGTCTTCTCCGTCCACGAAGGTTCCAGATTGGAATGCAGACGTAGAGAATGAGGCTCTTCAAGCAGCATTTCAATTTGCATTCAAACATCTACAGGACCACGGCTGCATGATAGTATTTCATTCATGGAGCGCTGATGTCAGGGGCGATATCTTAGGATTGTGTGAGGCTTATCGGATGGTGAAGAAGAGAGAGTGGTGGGGCATGAATCGTCTTCACTTGACCTCGGCGTTGGACACTAGTACTACGGTAAATTTTGTGATATGGTTGTAGGAGTTTTGAATGGCATCTGTCAATGCATCATGTTTTATTGGTTTCTCATGTGTAGTTTTTTCTAATGATTGCAGACGCAAAGGTTTGGAATCAGCCTCCTCGTGAAGGACTTTGGTGAAAAAGGAAAGTCGAATTTTGCTTTCAAACGTACATCGATGATGAAGAATGCAGGTGTGGACATTGGTCGAGATGACATGTTGATGAACTACACCAAAGAGGATGACATGGCGATGAATGACCTAAAGCCATGGCGAGGGGCTCGTGAAAAAGACCCACGATTTTTCCAACTCCTCATCGAAGCTACAACTATCGAAGGAGATTTGGTTCTCGATTGCACTGCATCAACAGGTGAATATCCAATTGAATTAAAAAAAATTTAAATAGTAATTCTAAAAATCAATCACTCAACTAAATATTTTATATTCTCTTGACTTCAGGTGCATCGATTACCGCTTGTCGTGGGACAGGCAGGCACATTGTAGCTTTGGAAGATAATGTCGATATTTTTGATGCCCTCCTAAAACCTATGAAGAAGCCTACTCCAAATGTGGTGATGGCCCCACGTAAACCACCTATACTTCAAGCCTCCCAAGATTCGGATGAAATACCCGTGGTGGCTCGGAAATTTGCTCGAAGAGGAAAATTTAGTAAGTAAGTTTGCATTTTTCTGAAGTCTTTTTTTCAATGAATTTCTTTGTATTCTAAAAGTCTAACATTGTGTAAAATTTGTATGCAGCCACCAAGGATTGATATCAGCAGATGTGATGATGAAGAACCAAAATCTTCTCTATAGTCCAGAGAAGAATTTTCATCTTCCAATTTATGCCGAGCAGATGGCATCAGCCTTTGCGGATTTTGGTTGTTCTAAACCAAAACTCCATAAAGATACATATGCTCTAAATGTCTTACAGTTTATAGATGGATCAGCATCCGAGGGTAGAGAGACCTCAGAATCGTCTATCAATGACGATTCTGCAACTGAGTCCACTGCGACTTAGACTCATGAAATTGGCTTAAACTCATGATTCAAACTACTATGTGTATGTTTTTATTATCATTGAATTTCTGTGTTTTATGGCTACATGTGGGGTGTCATTTATTTCCTTTGCATTTCTACATTGCATGATTTCATTCAAAATTGACTACTGGTGTGAGTTGCAATGAAATATTTTAACAAAAAGTTGTAATTGACTTTTGTTTTTATGAACCGAAATCACATTTATAAATAATCACTTACACCCTAAAGCCGCGGTTATAGGTACTTCGTCCATTTTTTTAAAATATAAAAGTCCTGCTCACAAGCTCGTAGGCTCACAGGCTCACATACTAGCAACCCTGAAATGTCTCTCTACCCTCTTACATTCCCTCGTCTTTGTGTCATCCTAATCTGCCTCCTAATGGTCACTACGAATTCTCGAGATTTTCCTCCTAACACCTATTTAGCTAACCCTAGGTTACTATTTATCATCTCTCTCACCACCTCTCCTATTTCATTCCATTTCCCCCTAATCCTCCTCCATTCTTGCTAGTTCGAATTGGTGTGGAGAGAGAGATAGTATGTGAGTATTTTTGTATGCAGGTTCTTTTTGATATTCTGGGACGTGCGGCTTCTCTTCTCCCCCCTTCCCTTGTTTTTTTCTTGCAATCAAGCTTATTTCCAATTAAGTTTGACCCCTAGTTTTTAGACTTCTTTTCCTAGACCAAATTAAGAGATCACACAAGGACCCCGACTCCTCAACTCCCTGCCCAGCTCGAAACCACTCCCTGGACCAACTCAGACCCCGCTCCCTGACTAGGTCGGACCCACTCCCTGACCAGCTCGGAGCCCCACCCAGTGACTGAGACCCCCAACCCCGTGACTGAGCAACCCAACCCTAGTGACTGAGATCCCAAACCACGGTGACTGACTGAACCCCAACCTCGTGACTGAATGGGGTCTGGTTCTGGGTTTTCGGTTTCTAAAGACTGGATTTTTTCTGGGGCTAACTAAAGAACTGGCTTTTGCTAGACTAATGGAAACGGAATTTTTGCTAACTAAGGGGCTTGGATTTTTACTACACTAGGGAAAAAATTTAAAACACTGGGTAATTTGGAACTTGACAACACTAAATATCTTAGAAGCTAAACTCTGGACGATTCCAAAAAGGTCTTGGAAACTAGACTTTGGAACTAAGGCCTGAGGAGATTCAATGCTTTGCCGTGAAGTTGGGTTTAACACCAACTCTAGGACTTGGTATTGCTCCGAGATTCGAAGTTTGCCGTCCGGACCGTTTTAACACAAACTATAGGACTTGACGGTTGTGACTAGTTCAAAGCTTCGTCGTTTCGAGGGGGGGTCCACCCGACACGAGAGAAGTTAGAAGAAGGTGGGGCAAAAACTCTTAGAAAATATACCTCGCAAGGTCAAAGCTTCGCCGTCCCGGAGGGGGACCACTACAATGCTGATAAGAGAAGGACAAGGTTAGTTTCTAAATAATACCTACAACACGCATAGAACTCAAGTAATCACAAGGGAGTTAGTAATAAGGCAAGCCTCAAAGACTAAAGGCCCTCCAAAGCGGCATCGCCAAGGTACGGTGAGGGGTTGCTCTAGGATTAGTACAATGACAAAAGACTCTCAACAAACAAGTTAGTTCACAAGGATACACCAAAGATAGAAAGACTTCCAAATAACAACAAGAGTATACACAAACACACACGAAGTGTGTACAAGGCAAGGTAGAAGGACCCCCAAGGACCTTCAAAGCTTGAAATATAACAACAAACGGAGCCAAAAGTGCTCCAAAAACACCGTAGAGGTTTCTTGGCTAAAACGCCAAAAATCCCAACATAAGTTGGACCCATGGACCCAAAACAAGAATTTGGGGTGTTCAAGAGAGAAAAATGGGGGCCTTAAATAGGTTTCCAAGGCCCTCCCTCCCCCTCAAGAGTTCTAAAGTAACCTTATCAACTTGGATTTTCATCCTCATCTTCAAAGATTTTCATCCTAATCCCTAAAAAATTACTTTTACCTATGTAGGCTGGACCAACCTCCTAACTTTTGGAGATTAACTCCAATCGTCAAACGGATTGCGCCATTGGCTCCAGATTGCCGTGTTCAGTCCTAGAGCCCCTTACCCTCCGTAACGAGGACAAAAAACCATCGTAGGCTAATTTAGTTTTAAAATCTAAACCGTGGTAAAATCCTAGATCTTGGGGGTTTCCTATTTTGAAAAATGTAAATAGCCTAGGGTCTCCGGTAGGTGTGAGGGAGTCGGAAAAGACTCTTGGTTGACTTCGTTTCGCCATCTTATGGTCCCGGGATGCCGGTCAACGCGTCGGGGACCCCGCCACGTGATTAATTCTCGAGGAATCTCGCCGGTTCGGGTACTTGCTGCTATCAGAATGTCGCGAAACTTCACGAAGCGCATTATTAACATAAAACAAGCTAGTCTAATTTTTAGTGAGATTTTCTGGCAACCTGGATAATTTCCATGAAATTCCCGTTGGAGGTTACCAGGGTTGACCACCCGCAAAAGGTTCTTCTGCAAGTCGGAAGATGACGAGATTTTTCACATGACCTCTCAGGGGGTCACATGAAAGATGTGCAGGTGCGTTTCCGTCCCTGGCACAATTGGTCAGTGGAGATGAATTGGCCATCTCCTTGAATCATCGATGGTGCGGGAATCTTTTGCAGATAGAGGAATCTTGGCGAATCGATTTCGTCGTTGGACTCCTGGCATGGAATTTATCTTAGGACACCATCCTTGGGCTATAGATTCCTCCACGGGCCCTGTCTTGCGTCAGTGGCTCCTACATGCTAACGATCGGGGTTTTGGGGAATTTCTAAACCTAACTCTAGGATCCGACCTAATGGCCTTGTTGTGGATCCCTCAGACCGACCTAGCCATGAATTGCCACATTCATGGTGGGATTTAGCCCTTTTGGGCCTATGTGACTTGAATCCTACAAATCCACCCGTTTCGTTCTTTCTACCTATTTTTGGGCCCGGTTTGGTGGGATTCTAAGTCTAAACACAAATCTAGATCAAATACTATAGTGGGTATGTTACAACCCTATTTTGGTTCTACACTCTTTTTATGGCTTTTTGTATATTTTTCTTACCTTTAAATTGCAATTTTCCAAAAAAATAATTCTACGAGTCCCAAGTGACAAATTGGGAGCTCACAGAACCCTCTCTCTCCCTTGTGCATTCTGTGATCTAACGTGTAAAGTTAAAAGTCGTTTGGTGTCTTGCACTAATCCTAGAGCAACCTCCCACCGTACCTTGGCGATGCCGCTTTGGGGGGGGCTTTTAGTATGTGAAGTTGTGTTGGTTCTCCTTACTTACGTGTTCCCATCCTCTTCTAATATCCTCCTTGTCATGTGGACCTCCCCTCGGGACGGCGAAGCTTTGAACTAGTGACAACATCAAGTCCCGCAGTGTGTGTTAAAACAATCTTAGATGACGGAGCTTTGAAACATTAGAGTGTCGCAAGTCCTAAAGTTGGTGTTAAACCCAACTTTACGGCAAATGTTTGAACCTCTATAACCCTTAGTCCCAAAGTCTAGTTTCCAAAACCTTCTTGGAAAAATCCAAAGTTTAGCTTCTAAGACAATTAGTTTAGCAAACCGTTTCACCCAAGTTGTGTACATCTGTTTTTCTCGTGTTGTCCCTCAAACTTAGCAATCTAGCCTACCCAAGTTACACGTCCGTTTTTTTGTATCCTAAGGTAGAAAATTCCCTAGTCCAATCCCAAGCCCAAAACCTAGGATTCCAAATTGTAAAAAAAACCCAAAAAAACCCAACCAGTCCCCCTAGTCTAGTTGGGGAGTCGGGTTCAGCCCAGTTGGGGAGTCGGGTTCAGCCCAGTTGGGGAGTCGGGGTTCAGTCCAAAGGGGCCGATCAGTTGGGGAGTCGGGTTCAATCCATCGGGGAAGTTGAAGGGGGACGGTCAGCTGGGGAGTCAGATTCAACTGTTTGTTAGTCAGGGCCAGTCAGCTGGGGAGTTGGGTTCAGTCCATTGGGGGAGCGAGGCTCAGTCCAAAGAGTGGAGTTCAATCCAGAGGGCTTGGGGTTCAGTCCAGAGGGGGTACGGCCTTCTTGGGCTGTTGTTTATTTGGGGGGGATTCTGGGTTCAAGGTTCTAAAACTAAAACTAGGGGCCAAAAGTTACCTTGGAAAATCATGAGCACAAAAATACAAAAGGGGAGAAGAAAAGGGAGGAGGAAGAAAAGAGCGGAGCGCCATCGTACATGCATACGGGAAAGTCCTACTCTTACCAACAAAAAATCTGCTCTACACACAATGGAGGAAGATTAGAAGAAAATATGATGAAATAGGAGAAGAAGTGAGAGAGACAATAAATAGTGACCTAGGCCTAGGATTAGGAAGACTTAGGGAAGGAGATCTTGAGAATTCGTAGTAACCATTAGAAGGTGGATTAGGAGGACACAAAGATAAATTGCGTAAGAGGGTAGGAGGGACATTAAAACCTCCTCAGAGTTGGAGTTTATAGTTGTAAGACATCCATAAAAGCTTAGGTGGAATAGTGTTAGTATAGAAAAAGAGAGGCAGAAAGAAAAGGAAGGAAGAAAAGAAAGAAGGAGTTTAGATTGCACGGGTGTACTAATTTTTTAAAATAAGCGGTGAGCTTGGGAGAGATTCAACTAAAACCAAGGACCACCATGGAGCATGAGGATGTGCACGCGGACAATCCAGACATGGACGAACTTATCTCTGACACCGGCAGTGAAGAAGTGAGAATTTGAATTAATCCTTGGTGTTTTTCTCTAATTAACATTGATTTCCTTAATTAGCCCTTTATGCGCGATTAGTAAGCCATGATTAGTGCAAGTAGGAATTAGATTCAAAAGTTGCTAGATTAGGGATAGAGGGTTCCGAAAACATATTAGATTTAGGATTTGGCTTCAAATTGACCGTGTTAGGATAAGTTAAGTAGTAGGGGGTAAATGGAGGAATTGAATTAAAATTTCATCCAAAAGGAACCATGGACGGAAATTAGGGATTTAGATTAGAAAGAGAATCTAGGATTTAAACTAGGAATTAATTAGCAGTTAAAAATCTAGAGTTAACTTTGGAAAGTAAAACGGTTAGAATTGATTTGGAAGTTTATCTTGGGGGGATAAATTCTCAAGTCAAATCTTGGGGTAAGTTAAGAATAAAAGTTAGAGTTAATTAGGAGTCAAAAGTCCGGTTAGAAAGTAGAAATTAAAAGTAAAGAATTTAGAGTAAAATTAGGAAGTAGAATTTAAGGTCAATCCAAGGAAAAATAGTTAGAGTAAAATCAACGCCCAAAATAAAAGTAAAAATTAGAAATAGAAGTTAAATTGTAGAGTTAATTCTAGAAATAAAAACCTAGGGTTAAAAGTCAAAAGATAGAGTTAAATTTCAAGGATAAATTCTAGAGTTAATTTAGGAGTAAAAATCTAGAGTTACATTTAGAGGTTGAAAATTAGAGTAAAAATTGAATTTAGGGTCAGTATTTGAAGTAGAACTTCCAGGAGGAGTGTCAAAACACAAAGATCGTCTCAGGGGTTTATGGAAGGATTATAAGGGTTCCCCCTTCACGTCATTAGGGACGTTAGAAATGACGCCTACTATCTAGTCAACCCTAAACATAGGATAGATAGTTAGGGAGTTAGAATTTCACTATCACCCTGATCATTGTAGTTAGCCTGTGACTTACCATATGCATTTCTAGTTATTTTCGCTGCCATCCACGACACTTAGGAAACGTTAGCAAAAAAGATCCATTGCTTGAAAGGCACAGTGGACCGCGCTCACAACACCCCAATATATTTAAAAGGTGGATAAAGGCATAGAACCTGGTCGGTGTTCGCTTCATTACCAAGGGTGGGTAATCTAGCGCCCACAACTACATATTAGATATCTCTTAAAAATATTTTGATTGGATATATGTGTAGAATTTTCATTAACCCTTAAAGGATGGTGAGGACCCAAAGTGTCCTATGGATGGTTTCATTGTATATTCTCTAAAATTTATCCACAAAATTGCATATGTATGCATGTATATGTGTTTATATATGTATGTATTGTATGTAGAAATGAAAGGTAGAAAGATGAAAAAATAATAATTATAAAACAAACAAATAAATAAATTTTTAAAATAAATTTTATGGGTCTTATGAAGGGACATTTATGTTTTGTAGTGCATTCATGTTTTTTCTATTTGGAATCTTTATTTTTTTATTTTTTTATTTAATTATTTACTAAAGTGATGGTGGTCTCAAGGACTAAAGATCTTTATCAATATCTATGACATTGACTATAGTGTAATAAAAAACACGTTAACTAAGACACAAACATGAAAGATATGAAGGCCAATGCTTTTTGTCAAACTATCATCGTTTTAAGCTTACTAATAGTCAAAGAGACATCCAACTTACATGATGATGATTGAAAGCATCTATCCAAGTATATTTTTGTAGGTGATTCTCTAGGATCCACACGTCTTGTTATTTTTTTTTAATGGACTACTTTTTAAGCTTAGGGTGCCATAAATTTTGCTCTTGAACACCAATTGAAATAAAAATAATATTTCCATTAAGCTAATGTATTTTCCTATTTTCAAAAAAAAAATTTAAATATCAAAAATTAAATTCACAAGAACTTGCTTGAATCTTCAATTGTCTCTTGAAGAGACACTTGGAACTTTAGGTATTAAAACGAGTTACATTCTTAGATGGAAGAATCCTAAATAAAAGTTATAATTTCAAAAATGATAAAATACATCTACACCATTCATTAAAATTTTAAAATAGTAGACCTTTACAATGGACTTCATATAGAAGAAATCATTCATGACCAAGAACCCCAACCAAACCCATCCATATCAAACCTACCAAAACAAAACCCACCTAGACTCATGTTTAAATTTTAGGTATTTCCCATAAACTCATTCACAAATAAAAAAACAATATGAATGAATTGACCAATTTGGCTTTATCAAGAAGTTCACAACATACAAATATAAGAGAATACAACCCAAATAACCAATAATAGGTTTATAAGTCCAATAGCTTTGATTCTACACATAATTTATTCCAAGCAATTGCAAGAATCAATTGTATTATTTCTTGGCACTTGTTGCATGATAATATTTTTATTGCTGTTTTTTAGCCATAGCATTTGTTTTAAACCTTAGAAGGATCCCAAATTTATTTCAAAGGTATACAAGACTATTGTACACATTTCTATTTTTTTAATATTTATCATAAATATTTTATTATTTAAAAATATCCCCTATTGGATGTCAGTATGCCACCTTAATATCCATTTAAAATGTTTTTAGTATGAAATACTATTAGTATGTGTCCAAAATGAAAATTGGAAGTTCAAAATTGGAATTTTAGTTCATCTAAAATGATGCTACGTATTGCATAATATTCTTTTAAATATATTTCTAAAAATAGTATGCCTCCACCTTGCACGTGTATTCATTGTGTATTACCTTTGTGTCAACACATAAATTGTAGAATTCTTTTTTTTTTCTTTCCAAGATTTAAATAGTTGATTAGAAGCCCCTTTAGATTCAAAATATTTGTCGCATTCATTTTTTATTTATTTGATAGAATTTTATTTATTTAATAAAATGCAAACATCAAAATATCTATTATCTTGAAATTTTTAGTTTCTCTATTTTGTGCATAGTGCTTAGAGAAAAAAATTTAGGTCTAAATTTTTGGGACGACATAATTTTCAGTGTTATACTAGTTGTCAATATTTTTCTTAATTTAAAAAGCACGCCATGTTTTATTCTAAATTTTTTTTCCTAGTATAATAGACAAAACAAAACAAATTGTACAATTGTTCTTGCAATCACCCTTTCAATACTAGAAGTCACATATTATTGACTATAATTAATATTAATACAACGACAAAGACAATGACAATAAGAATGATAATGAGGCAAAATAGGCAAATAGGAGTTTCTATTTCAATTTCTTCCTTCCCCCTATTGGAAAAATCTAGAGCCGTTGATCTTAATTCAAAAAAAATTCTCCTTCTTTCCAATGTCATCAATCTCCAATTAAAAAAAGTAAACCATTGCTATTGATCATTGTTGTGAGAAATGATCTTGGCCATCGGTGTTTTGGAATATAGAATATGGATATGAATATGAAATATGGAATAGGCACAACATATAGAATACATACAAAATGCATACATATACATATGAATTATACAGAATTTCATACAACAAACAAATTGTAGACATCCCATATTATTTGCAGGCCAAACCAATGTCAAATAAATACAAATATGAGGAAATGTCACAAGCACCAATTTCTTTTTATCAAACAATGGGAGAGTGAGACATGCACCTCTTATAGATTTTGGGGAAAAGTTTAACCACCCATGACTGTATCACATGTGTACCCCATGAATTTTTCATGTATGGTTTTCTCAAAATGCCATTGTTTCTCATAATGACAATAAACAATGAGTTCAAAAGAGCTTGCAAAAATGGTAGGCATGCCTTTTCCACATATTGTGGAGTAAGTAAAATTAACACTTTAAAAGTAGGCACAAACACTTTCATTACACCATAAGAAAAAAATATTAAATCAATACAAAAATGACTCCATCTAGCACCAATATAAATACATACAATAGAATGTAATTCTAGATGTAATCCCAAAAATGACATAGCAACTCAAAATCCTATATTCAAATTCTAAACAATCAAGAATATATATTTGAGGACACTAGGATTTTTCTCACTAATATTCCTAAAATAAGACTTGTATGGCTTTGGATACAATACACTAATCATCAACCATCAAAATACCACCTACTTCAAATACACCATCCACTTCAACCATCAATATAATCATATGAAACATAATTATTTTAGTTACATGGAAGATAAAAATTCAAAATTCAAAAAATTGATTATCTTTAATACTACCATTACATACTATCAAATCAAATAGCATCCTTTTTTCATCACTAAATTAAAATTAATACATTCCTATTTTTCTTTCTATGTAACATGCCCACTATAACTTATCACATAATACTCACCATTTTCAAGAAATAGAATTTTGGCTCTAAAAGCACCAGCTTCAAATACAAATAGACAAGAAATAGATATGCTAGAATTACACAAAAATTAGTACTACAAACCACACATTGGGCTAGGTTCAAAAAAAATTCAACATCACTATCATAGCCATTTCCAAAAAATGTTACAAAAGTAATATTTTCCATTCTATTCCAACCAAAGACATGCACATCATAACATACTTTCAACATGATGCTATTATATATATTGAACCAACAATTCTTCTAAAACTAAACACTTCTAGAACAAAGTCTTGTATTGAACCACATGCCATTCAAATCCTTTGTATACATCATCAAAATAACTCTATCAACACACCTAACTTCCAAACCAAACTAGAACAAATAACCACAATATTAATCCCTAAGAATTTGCTCTAAATTGAACAAGAAGTCAACATTTTGATATGTTGTATCAACCGTACAAACTCAAACTAGTCATGTTAGAAATCACGTAGGAAAAAAAAAAAAATATCACTGATGGATTGAAAGAATAACATGTTTGATCATGAAGGTGTTAAAATTGCAAAAGTTTTTGAAGTCTTTCAATCTTCTTTTCACATGTCAAATCTAAAAACTTGATCACCAAAAAAAATATGAGGATAAAGAGCCTAACATGCATAACTCCAATCAATTTATGACTTCTCAAAATCTACTTTTTAATTTTTTTAAGTGAATTTCTAATGTGATTTTTCTCCAAGATCTAGTGGATTTGATGCTCATTTTTAAGAGATGTCAACACTATAAAAAGTCAAGATTCCAATAGACACCCTTGCACAAAATCTTGAATAAAAAATCATAATCAATTGTTTTCAAAATTGAATTTTTGATGCTAAAACTAGACTTCAAAATTAAAAATAAATAAATATAAACTATTAAAAATAGCAACTTGATTAGGTTTTATTTCACTTCAAAATGTTGTCAATACCAAAGTTTGGTGCCTCAAGCATTTAGGGGTTAAATACATCAAATCCATATACAAAAAATCCACAAATTACACGTCCTAAATTCATGAAAGATGGCAAACATGAAAGATGGCTAAACAAAAACAAAAGAACATCTCCCATAAGAACACCACAAAGCTTCCAACCACTTCCAAACTTTACATACATCCACCTACTAAAATATCTTCTACATTATAGCTACTATATTGATGGTTCTTTTCTCCCCCCGAAGAAATTGTAGCAAAATAATGGGTGTAAGAGAGAGCTAGCTATGGCATGTATAATTTGCATGTCAAAAATCAAAATATCAAAATATCAAAACGATTACTAGGCCTCCAAAACATACTCAGAGCTTAATTTAATTGCCATATACCAATTATTACAAATACTTAAACAATATTTCTCTATTGAACCAATCTATATATTATTTTTATTCATTGTATCTAATCACCAACCACCTTAATTCTTCAATGCCGGAGACACCAAATTCTAGTGTAGACAAAACTTTAAAGTTAAATAAAATCTTACCAAGTTGCTATTTATAGTAGATTTTTAAAGATAAAATTTTTTTGAAGTCTAAT
Source organism: Antitrichia curtipendula (assembly GCA_951230915.1). Classification (NCBI taxonomy): domain Eukaryota; kingdom Viridiplantae; phylum Streptophyta; class Bryopsida; order Hypnales; family Leucodontaceae; genus Antitrichia; species Antitrichia curtipendula. The sequence goes on along the minus strand of OX579636.1, from coordinate 29,741,304 downwards.
TTTGCATCCAAAATTGATTTTGAAAATGATTGATTATGATATTTTTATTCAAGATTTTGATCAAGGCTATCCACTGCAATCTTGACTTTTTGTAGTATTGACATCTTTAAAAATCTACTATAAATAGATTTAAAGAACTCTTTAAAAATGAGCCTCAAATCCACTAGATCCTAGAAAAAAAATCACATTAGAAATTCATTTAAAAAAATTGTGGTGAAATTGATTGAAGGAATGCATGTTAGGCTCTTTATCCTCTTTTTTTTTGGTCACCAAGATTTTAGTTTTGTGAAAAAGAAGATTACAAGACTTCAAATCACTTTTGTAATTTTAACACCCTGATGATCAAACATAATAATCTTTCAATCCATAAGTGATATTGTTGTGGATTTTTTCTATGTGATGTGTCTAAATTGAATTTGTACAATTACAAGTTTTATAAGTTGACAAAACTCATCAATATAGAGCAAAAAGAAGCTCTAAAAAGGCCTTGGGCATTTAAGAGTTAAATGCCCTTCCCTTCTTAATCCCTAAAGTCCTAAGTGGATGTGGCTAGTACGTGAGCCTGGAGCGGGGAGCAGGGAGCGGGGAGCAGGGAAAAAGAGAGCGGGGAGCATGGATTGTCGTAAAAAATCCAAAAATAAATAATTTTAGTCCAAAATAGAATTTTTGCGTGATTTAAATTTTCAAAAATTTAAATTTAGAAAAATTGGGACCTATGACCGTGGGTTCAGAAGAGCCTACTACCATCGAAAATTAAAGAAAGTACGTGTGAGAAAGAGGGAGAACTAAAAATTAAGTTGGGAAATGAGACAATGCAAGGAAAAAAAAGGAAGACAGAGAATTTGAAAACTATGAAAAAAAAAATGGAAAAAACAAGAAGCTGGAGAAGAGGAGGAACAAAGACCGAGAGGGAGAGGAGGTGTCAGAGAGAGGAAAAAGATAAACCAATGAAAAGGGCAAGGGAGAAGAAGAGTGAGAGTGAGGGAAAAATAAAAATATGGAAGATGAGAGAGGGAGAGGAAGAGTTTGAGAGATGGAGAGCTCAAGGAAGAGAGGGAGAAGTTGAGGGAGAAAGATGGAGAATAGAAAAACCCAATGAGTAAATAAAAGTGGATGAAAGAGAGGGCTAGAAGCAATATAGATTAAAAGGAGTTATAGATTCAAGTGTGCATTAGATGGACTTTAGCATCTCAGAAGCAACTTTTGAAAAACTTGACACGTATCAAATTCCTAGGGCCATGTTCACTCCTGCCCAAACATGCATAATTCAATGTAGGCAACTAACATAATATTTTTCAACTTGAGCCTGGAGTTCACCTGCATTTAATGTATTATGACAATAAGTATTTGAATAGCTAGAAATGTTCGAAAATTTGAATGGGTCCATCTAAATGGTCAATAAAGAGTACAGCACAGGAGTGGGATATGCCTACCATAATTCCTAATCATAGTTAAATTTAGTTATCAACATTTTCCATAGAACAATCAAATACAGTTTACACATGATTTCCAAAAGCTAGTAGTGGCCCTTTTAGTCTCACTACCATTTTTGAATGAACTCCGTAAGGACTACATTTGGTGACTTTCTGGAATGCGATAAGCTAGGATACCGCTTTCTAGAATCTGCTTCACTTCATTGAAGCTAAAAGATGGTGCATGTATGAAAGCCGCACTTTAGGCTACCTACAATAGTAAAAATAAAATAAAGATGCTTGCAACTTGCCCACCTACCATGTCTGCCCAAACACTTTATTGCCATATCTTTGAAGTTCAGACAAGAGCATTCAGGGAAAGTGCCAATGGTGATCAAGTACTGTTGAACTTTCGGTGGAGCTCTAGAATCAAGGATGATAATACACCCATATCCTGGATGAGGAATCATCGTCACCTTACGTATCTGACCCTTCAAAGTGAGAGCGGACGCACAGTTGTTGGCCTGCTGAATGTTGGGAGCGCTGTTGTTCCTGCGGATGGACTTACCTGATCTGGTCTTCGGATAGTCATCTGCATTAGCTGGAGAGGGAAATGAAGCGAGGCTAAAGGGAAGCTCTACCGTCCCGAAGAGTCTCCTTGGAGAGATGACTGCGCGCTGTGGTAATTGGAAGCCAGCACTCTCTAAATCAAGGATTTCCTTCTTGGAAAGGTTGGTCCCAATCTTCACTGGCCATATACATGGGATGTCCGGTCTCGAGTATACCCACTTTCGCTTTGTACCTTTGACACAGCGTTCGACGTCATCGTTGCAAAAGAAGAACTCCATTGTCTCTGGCCTCTTCTTGTGAGCGTTTTGCATGACGCCAGTGTATGTGGGGGCTGTAGTGGATTTGTTGCACTGAACAATTTTGGCCTTGCACTTCTTTTTGGTGATAGCTTGCTGGGCAAAGCAAGCCTTTGCTGAGGTCTTGGGCAGCCTTGCAATGTGCCACTCCGTCTCCTTACAAGCAGTTTCGTATACAACAGTCACATGACTAGTTCTCCCTACGTCGGTCGTCTTGTCTTGGTTGTTGAGTGCTTCGTCCTCTTGCAGCTCGGGAGAGAGTTCTTCCATTACATCGGGAAGATTGCAGCTCGCATGCTTAGCTCGGCTTGACCTGGTTGCAATCCGTGAACGAGAGAAGTTTACCTTATCTGGCCGGTGTGACTCACCTTCAAAACCAAGAGGAACATCGGCTTTTCGCTTTTGGGAGCCAAAGACCTCCTCGCCAGCCAAATGAGGGTCACGAGTGTAGAAGAGCTCTGCACCTGGCAGTTTGGCCATAGCAACGTTTAGCACTTTAGGGTCCCTAATTCGTTCGGCTGTGCGTTGGGCAGCGCGAAGCTGCAATTCCTCTTTCCCAGGACCCGTGCCAGTACGGTCGCCCTTTAGGTATTGGTAATATCAGACAACCTACATGAGTGCCCGGATGAAATCATCGACAATAGCAGTATACAAATCAGTTCCTCGGTTGCCAGATTGCTGATTCCATTTGTGATGCATTGATTCGGCGAGATTACAAGAGGGCATCTCAGCAAGCTCCGATTCGGTGAGATCTTGCAAATTGCCAAGGACACAGACAAAAATCAATGGGAGGAATTAGAAACCAGAATGTCCCAAAGAGAAGCCAGTAACATATGCAAAGTGATGAACAATAGTGAAACGTACCAACTGCATGAATCCACCCCATTGGCGATAGCGGAAGTGCCAAAACGCCAACCAGAGCTCCAGACGGGTCAATCCCTCGTCAGATGTGGCCCCCGAGGAGAGCCACCATGCACGAATGGCAAGATATAGAGTTTCGGATTCTGAAGCTGAAGCTGCATTCTTGTACTGCCTACAGAGTTGACGGTGCTGGTGTTGGAGGTCGGCACGGATATCGGCCTTCGTATGCTTTTCAAGGGATTGGGCCCAATGGAATAGACACGTCCTCTCTTGGTCCTTCATGGAAATCGTGGCATCACCACTACCATAAATCACCCTGACAGCATTCCAGTTTGCTTGCGCGCTGTCCGCCATGAAGCCCTTGAACTTCGGTGATGGAACACCGTGCCTGGTCATGACAGCATTCAAATTCTTCCAAAGTACCATCTGAGCAACAGCATCCTCTGACTGCATATCACACACCGCAATGGTCATGACTCGACAATAAGCGGAGTCATACACATGGCAAGCCATGGTGGTCCAATGCTTGACCCTTTTGACGTGATCAAACATAATCCACGATTTCTCCAGATCTCCTCCAGGCTGCATTTGTTTGACCAAGTGAACCCCAGATCCGGGCCCCACCTCCGACATCTTGAAAACATATACCTTGTCTAAGTCGGAGCCTTGTCCCGGAAACTTGTTCTTCTGCACGTAGGCCCAGTGGCTACAGCCTCTGAGTGTGGCGATGCCGTCCATGACTCCAAATCTTCAAATGTACCTAAACGCAGTGACGTCGTTCTTGATGCTTGGAGAGCTCATGTACTTGCACTTCTCAAGAATAGGGACTAACTCCGCCAAGTCAAATTTTTGAACTTTCGCCCCCTCTGGATTAATGAATAACACACCGACGAGCTCCTTACTAGCCTCCATGACAATTGCAGAGTTAGTGGCCTTGGGAGTCCTCTCGACCTGCTCCTGAATGAGCTGACGCGTTTTCTCCTTGATCTCCTGGTCATCACCCACCTTAACAGGATGGTCATGAACTCCCAGATGCAGGCAAGCACGAGTCATGTTAGCATCTCCATAGACATAATAGACTCTAGCAGCACAAGTTGCAACACAGGTCGGTGACACTTTACAGATTTTGCAGACAAGTGTCGACCCAGCAGGTGCGGACTGGCCAGCTGGAATCGTCTTCACAATGAATCCATCCCATTCCCTCTCATTGACCTCGGAAGTGCGATGAATGCGGGTAGTGTATTCACACTCTTGATTGTCATAGCAGAGGTGGCCAATGCACGTAGAAGTGCGAAATGTCAAGCTGACAGTACACTTGATATTTGAGGTTACTGTTTTGGTCCAAGCATGACCATCATGACGCTTGTCCATTCCATGCATCATATGGAATGGATCCATCTTTAGTACTGGTGGTAATTCAAAAAGGACATCTCCACTAAATGTAGGAGGGAGGAACTTGACCCTCTGGATGCGAAGAGTGTCAAAATCAAGTATTTTGAAGACATTCCTAACTCCTTTAATATCCCGAATTCTCTTTAAGGAATCAACAACACTAAGGCACTCTTGAATAAAGACGAGGGATGAGGGATGACTCAACGGAGAAGGAGACTTCAAACATGACTCATGAAAAGTGCTATTGACCAATGGAGAAGGCACGGGAAGAGGTACTATTGGAGAGTTCCCGTCTGAATCTTCACTGAGAATTGTGATGAACTCATCAGCATGTTCTAACTTCACCCGTGTGGCCGAGGTGACCTGAACGGTGCTCATGGACGACCGGTGGGGTGTGACGAACTCCGTGGATGCTTCCATCACTGATTGGCTCACGCCGTATACTCGATATCTTCCAGCATTGAGCAACCAACTCTTGGTGGCTCCGTCACAAACTGGAGACTGGCCAATAGTGTGAATCAGATCTCTAGATTGTGCATCATAGACCTCTTCATCGATGAACATGATTTCCTCACTCATCTGGAACCTCAGACTCAATCTCAAAGAGGTGACATGAGCAACTCCGTCATTGCCTAACGGAAAAGATAATGGAACCTTCTCACTAATAGAATAAATAACAGCTAACCTAGGATTAGGGACACAAGAAACATGAGAAGCCATGTTGAAATGAAAGATTGAGAATGTGAATAGTGCTATGAGCATTTCCATGAAACCACTTAAATCATTTAACGGCCAAATGTAAGGGGTTTTGAACCTGACATAGTCATCAAGAGAAAGATGTATATGACGGCAAATGCAGGCAGGAACAGCCAAAATAAGGTTCTGTCAGAGTAAAAGCTGAGTTTGATAACACGCAAATAACGGAGAGATATTTAAGAATGAAGGTCCGTGACGCTTATTCCAAGTTGCAATTGATCAATGAGAGTAGGATTCATAATTGAGGGAAGTACCTATATCAAAGGGGTAGCCTGCATAGAATTTCAAATAATGGGAAAGTCTATTTCTAGTTCAATATTGCCGTTGATGTTCATCTTTTCATATAAATAAAAATAGTAATTAATGACATGGAAATTAGGATTAAGGCTGATACGCTTAGTTCCTCTACTAAAAGACTACAGAGGACATTACCAAAATTAATGAATATTAGTATTCAGTACTGAAGGGTAATAGGGATTATGTTGTAATTTATGCCCAAGAAGCTAAATCTTAACATTAGATGAAGAACTCATAATCTTATATGATATATATAGTGGAAGTGGGTATATTCATACATAGGCGTGGCACAAACTTGCTGCCTTTTAAAATACTAGAGTGTAGGTTTTAGGAAATTAAAGAACACCTATACCATTCAAATTATATAACAAGTTTTCTGTTCCATCATGACAGAGGGAGTACAAAATATCCGTCAATATTCTATCAACAGAACTGAAGCCATAATTACCATCCATACATTGCCTGTAGTTTTCGGCGCAACTGTCACCGTAAAATACTATATAAGTTGGGCTTCTTAGAAGCCATCCTTATAATATTTGGGGCTAGGACTTTACGTTCTTCTAGAGCAAATGAATGAGTTAGATGAGGCTCTTGTGTCCAATGAGACTAGGAAGAGGAGGAGACGCTCAGCATTTAGATATTCTAGCAGGAAAGTATTGCAGCAATCAAGAGTGAAGAGAGAGTCATCTAGGATTGGAGAAATTCAGTTTGAGTCGGTTGCCAAGGTATTATCATTTCCAAGTGAGATAGGTGACACTTTCCATCATGACCTTGCACCAGGATCAAGTCTTCAACCTTGCCTTCACAGTATTGAGGAACATGACGGTGAAGGAACGGTGCTAAGATGTAAAAATGCTATTTCTTCTGAGGGATGCAATATAAAGGTTAGTATCATATCATTCTCGACGAGAATTGCTTTACGTATGGGGGTTAAGAAGTTGGTTAATTTGCATAGACGTTAGAGTCAACTTCTTCCATGAGAATTTCACTAGTAAAATCTCTATGAATTTGTCGTATATTATTTCTTGAAACAACTCTATTCAAAAATGATTTTCTCCTTGTTTAAATTAGATCTTGAGAATGTCCATGCAATACACCCCCCTAAGTAATTAAGATTAGCCAAAAATCCGGGTTTTCAATTCCGTGATGTTCCAAAAGCATATGTGTGAATGCTTCAAAGATGGATTCATTATTAGAAAAAAGAGCCCTTTACTGGGAGTTCTATTATAGTAAATATTGGATTGCGGCCATACAAAATTACGATAGTCCATACTGAGTTACAAGGTATTATTGAATGTGCTTGTCTAGTGGAGAGACTGAAGTAAATTAAGTAAATGTAAGCATTTGTCTGCAAGTTCGAAGACAGGGAACTATAGAACTAGAATCATAATCCACTCCGAGAAAAGGAAAAGCAGCGACCATAACCTAAAACGAATGAATCTATGGGCCTATTCAAAATCTGTTAGTTATTAACTTAATGGATATCGGGAGATTACGCAGTTAGTTCACCTGATTCGAGTGCAAGTGGATTAACCTAAACCTCCACCGACCAAATTGGAAGACCATGGTCCTGCTCGACTGCATTGAGTTTCCAACTAAGCATTGACATTTCTTCCAGCCTGTGAACGACGGAGTCTTCAACTTTGAGTCTACGGGCATTTCGTCGGATTGTGGAGGGAGCGGGAGTGGACGTCAAGATCGCACCACGGAGGAGGTAATTTGAGTTTGAGTCAGATTTAACATCTCTTGAGGGTTTCTTTATATGCGAGGGTGTTGTGGTTAGAAATTTATCTCAATGCATTTGAAGCTCGTCGCCTAGGGTCTGAGTGTTAATCTCCTGCGGTCCGAGCCTCTCCTCATGTCCGGGAAACTCTTGAATCTAGCCCTGGACTACTTGACTACGCCCCCGGACGTCAGGAGCAGCAAATGACTTCCAATAACCGTGACTAGAGCCGAACCGTGACTAGAGTCTTGGATTCTATTAGTTCTGCCGTAGAACTAAAGGAATTTCTTAGGGTGAATGATGAGTAATCCGCGGAGAGTCTGGTGAGGGTAATCTGTCTTCGAGCTGCTCGGAACCGCGAGGAACATTTTTTAGGGCATTCGAGCGTGCCAGCGAGTGTCGAGCCACCGAAATTTAGGTCGTGATCCTACTGCCGAAGACGTCCGCCACTTACGCCGCGGTAGCCTCGTAGCCGAGGGATCTCCTCCGCCAGGCCATGACCACGAACAAGGCTCCGGTCCTTGCAGATCTAGGCGGTGCAAACGGCAAGTTCACAGACAAGTCTCGAAGTTGACAGACAGGTTTCGATGCAAACGGCGAGTTGACAGACCGATCGATCATTGATTTCCGGGGGCGCGAGGGACGTTGGTCCGCCGATGAGGTTAGCGAAGGTTCAGTTCTGCATTTCTAGGGACTGAGGTCTGGATCTCGAGGGATTGAGGACAGAATTTGAATCCGGTGCTGAGATTAGCGTACTGCTGCTGACGTCCGCGGATTCCCTTGCGAAAGCCTCGCCGCCGAGGTATATGCACATGCTATGCCAGACGCCAAGTGCGTTAAGGTTTTCAGTTGCTCGCAGTGTGATTTTCGAGAATCAATTGATCGGCCTGAACTTCTAGACATAGAAATGTTTTAGCTTCTCACCCCTCAAGAGCGTGTCACGACTTCATTCGGAAGCATGACCTAGCATGAACAACGTGCTGCTGAAATTTTGTCTGGTAAAATTTGCGATGTTTTCTCGCGCCCTGCTTTGCCTCCAATTACGTCAGGTTTCCCGATTCGGGAAGCCTCGGTGCCGAGGGGTCTCAGGCAGATCCCTGGGACGTCATTTGCGGCAGATGCATGCTGCAGGACGGTGTCAAATTTTTTTTGAAATCGTCGGTTCTTTTTGAAATCGAAGAACGCCGCTGGTGACATCGAAGAACGCCGCATATCTGTAACTACATACTGCATTTGGTGTGTGTTGCAATCTTAGTCATGGTTGAGATGAGACCTCAACCTACTCACTGAATTTTCCCCACAAGTCAAAAACTGGGAGGATAATTTTTAGATTTTTAATTCTGTATTCATCTCAATAACAACTTCGTGATTATCAAAAGTGGTCTTGAATATGCCCAGCTTCGGTATTGGGACCTCCTGGAGGAGCGCGCCTTGGATTCGTGGAACCAGATTTAGTTTCTAGAGTCGGACTGGATATCATTGTGATGCAAAGCCTTTGCGTGTGTGCTTGAACTCTGTTGATTCTTGATGTTCCTAATTTCCTCAGCCTCCTGATTAACTTTATCACTTGTGAATGTGACCACTGATTGTGATTTGCTTAGCCCCAGTGGTTTCCACATCGATTGTTATTCCCATTTGCTTATTGATATCCAAATATGGAAATAAAATTTTGTTTATAATTCTATTGTAGGACCGAGGGGAGAATTGTGGACACCTTGTTAGCGCCCTAATCAGCTATCGACTGAATCAAGTAAGTGCCTAACATGGATCAGAGATTTGATTTAAGAAATGACACTCCTTTGTCCAGTGTTGAATTAGTATACTCAAATTCGTTTTCCTCTTGAATTTCTAATTTTGCTTCCCTTAATTCGTACAGGGTATTCCCTTAGGTGATTTTGCTGCTCGAATTTCATCACCGTTGAAGGTAAGATCCTGGCCATTTCATTCTACAAATGTATGAGTAATCTGTATTCATGGAAATCTGTTATTTGTGTGTTCTTATTCCTTATGTGCCAAATTATGTATTTAAATGTAAAGAAGTATATATGAGAGGAATGTTGTAATTTCCATATATACAAGGTGCATGTTGTAATTTTTTTAGTTATCTTATTTGTTGGATAGATCATGGCTCAAGCTGGGGAAACTTCGCTACCGCCCGAGCCATTTGGAGAGGGAACCTCTGCGCCACGGACGGCGATCGATGTCAGTGAGGATGAGACAGAGGAGGCCCTATTCAAGCTCAACGAGGACGAGTTGCGTAACTAGCAGAAGTCAAACAGCATCCATTGCATCAAATCCATGCGGTTAGCACCGAAAGAGGCCTCGAGGTTCGAGATACCTCTATGTCGGATGGTATACATGCCATTAGTCCGCCCAACTCTAGCCCAGGACATCAAGAGGTTGGAGGCCGAGTTTACCCATGGATATAGGCCGGGAGCATCCGTGTTCTATGTATCCACAACCAACGAGAACGGGGAAGAGAGGCTTGTGAAGGATGTGGACACTAGTCACTGGGGACCTCAGTGGACCTTAGTTAATGATGAATTCGAGGCCAGGTTGTCTTTGGACCCTCATCTCATGTATTTATGTGGTCGTATGTTCTTCATTTGTGATGGGAACCACCGATTCAAGGCATGGACAGGATACATTGACCGGCTTCATAGGAGTGAACGGGAGTGGCATTACTCTGTGGACAGCATTTGCCTCGACACGAAGGGCAAGGTGGCCCTCCTAATGAATGCCATGCACGACATCAATAAGTATGATTTCTTACTATATTTTTTTGGATTTTCTTGTAATTTGATTAAGTTACTGTATCTTACTGTGATTATGCATCTTCAGGTCCAATGAGCACTCCCATGTCAAGACGAGCATGGTGCACACACTATATCGTGTGAAGTCTGTCGGGTGCATGCCACTCGAGAGCCTGAAGACTTGGCTCACTGAGGAAGAATACAAGAGGTATATGAACAGCCCCCACATCAAGAAGACATGGTATCCGTTGACAACCGATGTCTTTGTTGTGCTCCTCTTCAGGGTAATAGTCCTACTCACACAGTATATTGCTCAAATTTCTATATCTTATACCAATTCCTAGTCATCCAAGTTAATGCTACTTATTCATTTCCAACTGCAGCAAGAGATTGGGGAGGCTTCTGATGATGCAGCAAGAAAGTACTATGATGAAACACCTAGTGAGGTCAGGACCGACGCCGGCGTTACTGTGGCCATGAGGGCAGCAGCAAGGATCAAGCATCAATCGTTCAAGGGCCAGTTCTTCAAGTATCTTTCAATTGCCAACCCGAAGTTCGGTGACAAATTCCTTGAAGAGGTTGGTTTTCCTCTTTACACTCCTCTACGTGACCTTCTTGTTAATTGATTGTAATGTATTAACATCACTTGTACTTGTTGCAGATCACGAAGCACTGGAGCAATAATGAGAAGCCAGAGATGACTCTGGAGAAGCTTCAGCTTACTGCAACGGCTTGTGCAAGTCCGGAGTTCAAAGTTCGGTGGCTTCAAAATTGGAATTCAAGCATCCACTCCCGTGAGGCAGTTCACTTCCCTCCGAAGGGATTCACTGAAAAGGACTTTGAGGGTTGGCTAAACAAGGCCTCATTTTGGGCAGGGGTGAGTATTCAATTTCTATAGTCATCGCATACTTGAGCTCATTATTATTTGTGGTATATGTTGACTTTATAAACCTAGAGTTCATGATTGATGTACTCTTCGTTCCCCTTGTTTTTTGTATCTATTTGCCAGTGATGATGTTGCCTTTAATCTCATAAAGCCTAGCCATTGAGCTTTCTCAACGTGTTTCATTTTTCTCATCTCCCACAGCTTGAGGACGGTGCTGTTGATATGTTCTCAAAGAGTGTCAAGGACGACGGCTTGTCTATAAACATGGATGTCACTCCGAAGCCCAAGTCCATCTCTCAGTACATGCAGGCTTGGCATAATCAAATTTGGGAGCATGGATTCGTGGGCTTCTTCAGGGGCAAGGAGTCCTACACGAAGACGAAGGCATTCGTAAACCAGAATCAAACATACCTTGTTGTGAAGCGTGCCGTGTACAGGTATGAACTCACTTCATAATTGGTTTATTCTTTTATATGTCATTGATTTGGATGATTATAGCAATAAACAAATTTGTTTGCCTTCCTTCATCAGGTACTTCAAGAGGGAGCTCCATCCACTTGGTGCCATTGACGAGCCCCACCTTCCCCAATACCTCACCGCTTGGACAGACAAGAACTCCGTTCTTTGCATGTACAATGCTTGGCATGCTTGTTTTTGGTCCATTGCGCATCTCAGGGCATGTTGCTGGTACATTGAATGCGGGAAGTCCTTCTGCCCAGTTGAAGAAGAGGACGCGAAGAAGGCTTCTGATGAAGCTGACAATGTTGCTTCCGACCAAGGTGTGGTGCAAGAGGATGAGGTCCAAGAGGTGGACATCTCTAAGCTTCCCGAGAAAGAAAGGAACAAGATTCTCAACCAGAGGACCAGAGATGCGGAGAAGGCCAAGGCTAAGGCTGATAGGGAGGCCCAGAAGGTCAAGGACAAGGCAAAAAGGGATGCACAAAGGAATGCACAAAGGGATGCCAGGAAAATCGGGCGATCAGGGAAGTCAAAGGCAGGAGATGCTTCTACTCCAGCGCTTGTGTTCCCAGAGGCTTCCATTGGATCCATGTCACAGAACCCTCGCAAGTGGGATTCCTCCTTTGTTGAGCTCTCAGCTTCAAGATTGCAGCAGTGTACATCACCTCCCTTCTAGGATTTCTCGGGGGGGACTTTGCATCTGGATGAACTTTTCCTCTCTTCCTCTTTAGATGCCGTTGTGTCTTACTATGAGCAGCACAGTGCCTTCCTGAAGGAATGGATCGAATTGCAGGCCTTCCTTGAAAAGGTATTCTCCATTCCATGTTATCCATTGCTTTATGGTGTCATTGTGGTAGTTTTGAGATGAGTGTCATTCTAAATTTTCTTTTTTATATGCAGCACAAATCTGATAAGGCCCGAACCTTGAGAGGTGTTCAAGCCGCTGTCGGCCTTCTTGATCTCATGGTGGTGGACATTCCTGAAGGTCTTCCGGTTCCAACGGTGACTTCTCCTGGCACATCCATTCCAGAGTGGAATAAGCTTCCAAATCGTTTTGTGGAGACGGTTTTCGAGAGTGCCTGTGAATTGGTTCACGACAACGGGGTGCTCCTATTGTTTCATCCAGATGATCTTTAGATCAGGGCTGATATTCGAGGCTGCCTGAGGGCTTACCACTTCTCACTCTTCAAGGAATTCATGGGAGTTAATTGCTTGCCCCTGACTAGTGCCAGGACCGCTTCAAAGACTATGAGTGAATCATGCATTTCCAATTTTATTCATGTCATTGGCACTTGCTTCATTGAGCTTTCTTTTACTAATTCTATATGTTGTTTCATTTGTTTGTAGACTTTAAGATTCTACATTCAACTTTTTGTGAGGAGCTTCCCCGGGGTACCAGCCTCGACCTTCTCCATTATGCCTGTGCCAGAGCTCGATTCTATCGGTATCAACGTCGCTACTGATGATGTCCTCTTCAACTTGGTGACAAAGGAGACACAGTTGATGAGAGGCCCAACTCCTTGGAGAGGAGGTAGGGAGAAGGATCCTATACCTCTCCAGACGCTGATTGAATCTACCACGCAGTTTGGTGACATAGTGCTTGATTGCACTGCGTCCACTGGTAAGGGCTTCGTTCAAAATCTCTTTATCAATGCGTTAAGGTTTCTTGTTCATTCTCATCTCCATATTTATTCTTGGATTTAATACAGGAGCTTCTGTCCACGCTTGTCGAAAGGCTGGTCGCCATTTCGTGGCCATGGAGGTGGATCAGCTGATCTTCAAGGCCATTCTGGAGCCCCTTGTTGTGGTCTCTGTCCCTGAGGTCTCCAAGAAGCAACGTCTTGATGCTGGAGAGGCCTCTGAGGTCTTAGTGGATGAAGAGATTGCAGAGTCAACCATTGTTCCACGCCATAGATTCTGTAAGTAAGTTTTTATCATGCTTTGAACATGGAGCTTTAAGTAAGTTTGTATTGCTATGCATTTATTTTCACTCCTTCATATATACTAATCCTTTTAGTGACTTGTTGTATACGCAGCTCGAGCTTGAGGAGTCTAACTCCTACTTTCGCCTTGCAATCGGAACTGCTTCATAGCCCTGAGAAGTCATTTTCCCTACCTGTCTATGCTGATGCAATGGCACGTGCTTCTCTCAGAAGTGGACCTACTTTTGCACCTCAACCTGGCCTTGGAGTAGATCGTAGAGTCCTAAAGTATCTTGACATAGATGCTGTTGTTGATACTTCGATTCCATCAGATTGTTCAGATTCAGAGTTGAGTTGTAGATCAGGTGATATCTATGGAGACTGTAGTGGTGATAGTATGTCTTCTTAGACTTTTTGCAGTTTCACTGCCTACAGGATTGCTACCTTCTGTATTTCCATTCATGTTTTGCAGTGAGACTAAAAGGGCCACTGCCTTTGATTTCTATGGTCTTGTCTTTGTTATGTAGACTACACAATTTCTGGACTGCAATTCTTCTGCTACATTTCATTGTTTTATACCACGTTACCCTAAACCATTGCGTGGGCAGAACTTGTGGAACAGCATGTCATTTCTTATATTACTAGGTAATGTTTTTGGTGTAATTTATCTTTTTTTTTCACAGTTTATATGGACCTCCTCTATAAGAATTGGTATTTTCTTCTATTTTAGTGTTCTAGATCGTCTTTCCTCATCCACAGTAGTAGGTTCACTTTCCTACTACTCCCCTTTAGAACCAATTTTCATTACCACGGTAATATATGCTACCTTCAATACTTTGGAGAAATGCATACAATTTTTTTCCACGGTAATAGGTCTGGCTCTCCAGGTTTGTCAAATTTCAAGAAATTAAAAGATGAATTTCCTGCTCCCCGCTCCCGCTCACGTACTAGCTTTTCCCAGTCCTAAGTCTAGTTTTATAGTCAGACAAATATATAATATTTCTCAAGAATCATATGAATTAGCCCATTCCACCTTCATATTGGATACATCATGATAATTGGTTTTAAATGCTTAAACATCCATAGCAATGATTCTAACATGTGAGCCTAGAAATGCGAGCTTATGAGCCTTAAGCCTAGGTGTAAGAAGATACTCTACAATCATTGAAGGTGCCTATACCATATGTACCTAAAATATATGTACCTATATATATATACCTACAACATAGGTATCCTATAACCATGGAAGGTGCTTATAACATAAGTATCTCTAATATAGGCACCTACAACATAGATATATTATAATCATGGATACGTCCAACATAGATATCCTATAACCATGAAAGGTGCCTATAATATAGGTGCTTAGACTCCTATGCTCACATGCTAGCAACCCTCAATGGTTGACTTACAATATTGACAACTACTAAAATTTCACTATCATGAAGTATGGACAATATATGAAAAATTCTTGTAAAAATTGTTTTGACCTATCAAATACCCAAATAAAACATGTCCACTATGTCAAGTAGTACAAGCAGATTCATAGCTATATATAATTCTATGTTGCCAGAAAACTACATATCCACAATCGTATAGCAAATAGACATGACAAAGTTGTTCATGAAATCTACAAATTTTTTAGTCCCTACTACCAAATCTAGATGTTTTATCCTAGTGAATCTTGGAAAATACAGTTTCAAAGTGGCTTCTCTTGTATACATGCACAAATACTACCCAAAATGCTACTATAGTGCTAGATTCCAACCAAACATTCTATGTATTAAAAATCATCCCCATGATAGTGCATCCTAAAATCATCCTAATCTTTACTTTACAATTCAATTCATAGAATTTGCTTATTGCAATGACAAAGTTTTTTAGGAAGAAATAACAAATAAAACAAATAAATACCAAGGTCCACTCCAACTTATTCAAAATAGAGGATGGATAGTTGATCCAATCCTAATCCTTATAGCAATAACAAGAGGTTCAACACATAAAAAAGAATCAATTATAAACTTGTATATAAAAGACTTAAGAAAATCCTCAGACCAATGTTTACAATAGTAAATACATAACACCATTCAATGTTCTATGAATATACTCATATACAAAAGCAGGCTTGCCAAGAACTAATCATTACCAACAACTAATAACCCACTATAAAAGCTTGTACAACCATGGAACTATGAATATTTTTCTAGTAGTAGGAGTAGTTTTAGCATAGAGTCCATCCTTTGCAAGGAAAGCATGTAGTTCTTGTACTTTCTCCCTTTCTCCTATGGACTTTGGTGTGAGGTCTTAAACAAATGAAATCTTCATTCATGTCATTCTAGTTGTATTGGAGTTCTTCTTGTCCTTTCTACTACCATAGGTAACTATCAAGTTAGACACATGTTGGTCAAAAAATTATTAACATTAAAAAGTTGATCGGTTCAACATTCAATTTTTTATTTACTAAATTTTTAACATATTCTTAACTCAATTAATATAGAAAGTGGCAAGTCGCTTTGTACATGTTCATAAATATCTTTACAAGCCACTTTTTTATTTGCTTGAAGGAAAGAAGTCAAGTGCCTTATAGAATTGAGTAAGTAGGAAGTATAACAATCCATGAGATATATGTAATTTTGGACATGAAAGAGCTCAACTACTCATAGTCAAGTCAAATGCACTAAGGTAGCTAGATCAACCTATAACCACCCAGATTCACAATCTCCACCCTTATGCAATTTGCTTATTGTTGCCCATATTTTTTGAAAAAATAAATTAGTTGAGTAGATTCAAATACAAGTTAAATCATATTAATCCAATAAAAATAAAAATTAATATGAATTTTCAAACACTTTTGGTGCAAAAATATAAAACCATTAGTAGTTGGGGGTTATAATCATCTTAAAAAGGTTCAAGATCAGTGACTTGATACACTGATTTTGTTTGATGGGTGCTTTGAAAGTACAAGTTTGACATTCTAAAATCACCTCTTTTATTGCCTAAAGATGCAACTTCTTTTTGGCAAGCATTTATTCACTTGTCTTTGCACTTGTCTATAACTTTGTACTAGAGATTCTAAATCACCAACACATCTTTTCAGGTGATTTAATTTGATTTACCACATTTTCTTAGTAAACTACAATTTGAGAAAAAATTAACACAATGCTTAAATGAGGTCTCAAGTTCTGCAATAAAAACATTTTTCTTTGAGCAATCAAGCTCCCACCATGCTTCAAATAGCATGTCCTTTGAGGATTGATGAAGAACAATAAACTCTAATATAACTAGGACTTCTCTAGGCCTCATTCTCACAACATATCAAAAAGTTAGCCCTTCAAATCACCATACAAAAATAGGATTTGACATTTTGTAGGGATAATATTAGATGTAGTTAAGTTATTAATACATACTTGTCACCTTTATCCAAAAACAAATCTCCCTTAGGTCTTGCAATTTTCAAGGAAGGTTTGATTCTAAAGTTGAAGTTTGCCTTTAGCAACATATCTTAAAAGCTTTAGAGTATTTGTTGTTTGTAGATGTGGCATTATTTCAATCAACTTAATTTGGAGCCATGCACTTTTTGAACTCCTCAAATTCTTACTAAAGATAACATCCAATAAAATTAATTTTAATGAGCTTTCAAGGTAGCTAAAAAGTGAAAACAATGTTGTCCAAGGACAAATCTTTTCCAATTGATCATTGTCATAGACCGATCAAGAAAGTTAATCGTAAAAAAAATTGATAAATAATAATTTATTTTAGACTCCCAATCATCAGCTCACCAATGAGTTAATGACAATGATTGGTGGGCACAAGTGACCAATGTCATATATGGCAAATGAACAATCATCCGCCAGAGGATATATGATCCTCGGGGAGTTCATTTAGAGTCTCCATTAGAAACCAAGTGCAAACAAAACTTTGGAACCCCTATATACTTTTTGAATTTTAAATTTAAAAAAACAAAAAAATATGAATGGATTTTCTTACTTTAAAAGTTTTTGTTTTGAATTATTGATATTTTTATTTGTTAATATAATTAGTTACAAATTTTTGAAGTAAAAAGATACACTATAGAGCTGAAAAATAACTTTCATGCCCTATATTATATAAAAAAAAATTGTCTAAAAAATGAACAAAAAATTCCTAAAAATAACTCTCTATTGAAAGCTCATTTGAGTTGAATATTGATTCAATGGTCATCTAAATGTGTTCTCTATAATTATTCGAGTTGAAAAACATGCCAGTTTAGTTCATTTCAACCTCTTCTAGAAATCATTTCATATTTTATTTGAGTTGGAAATTTTGGCAAAAGAAACCTATAGTCATTATTACACAATACTCAAAATTTTAGGTTGAGATTATAGTTGATTAGAAACCACTTGTTTGCATGTGGTTTATTGTAGTAGAACTAAGTGCACCTCCCGAGAGATGATCAAACATCCACAATGGTAACCAATGGCATACAGGGACCCTAAAGCGACCAATGACAACCCTTTGCAAATAAAATTGACAAATGGCGCCTTATGTGAACAATAGACGGCCATTCTGTACTAGAATAATATGACAAATTCTAATGTCATAAACCATCTAGACTATCATCTTTGTCCGGCCGTCCTTTCATCTTTTTGTCCAGTCATCCTAACTAGGTAAAACACTCTATTGACCATTATATGATTCATGTACTCTAGATTTTATCTAAAATTAAGTTGAAAAGTTGCATATGTATGTTTGATAAAATACTATCATAAATAAAAAATAAAAATAAAAAATAAAAAAATGATTTATTTACAAGGAATGAAAGATAATAAAATTAATTGTGTCCTATAAATTAATTCCGCATTAAAATGGTCCTCTATCTTTTATATTTATATATATATATATATATATATATATATATATATATATATATATATATATATATATATATATATATATAAATATAAATAACAACCCTTGTGGCCAAGGAAAGAAGCTTTAGATTTTATATAATTTTTAATTATATGCATTTGAAATTTTGTATTATAATTTTTAATTCAATATTGTTGATCCTATTATTATATTATTGATATTTTAAAATTATTTCATTACTATATATATTTTTATGTCTATATATGTTTTTATGTTTGTAGACATATATTTTTCAAATTGATAACTTTATAATTTTTGTGATTTATAATGAATTTATTTATTACTGAAAAATTACTTAATAAATGTCCACATCAATCAATAATCATTAATGTGATCATTAGTCATTAACTTAATAATTAATATAATCATTAATATTTGATCAATTTTTAAAATTAATGCTATTTTATGGCTATTTTTTTTTTTTTTAAAATTCCATAATGATTATATTATTGTTTTGTTCATTTTATTATTACTATTAACAAATTTATCATTTATCATTTTATTATAAACAATTATTTGATTTGATTTTAAATAATTTTAAAATTTATTATTAATAAGATTGTTTTAAAAGAAAGTTTAAATTAATACTAGGGCTCCATTATTCTCTATGCTATTGATGAATCAAAATCTGGATATCACTTTGTTGTTGCCAGATCATATTAAATCACCTACAATCCAAAGAAATGTACTTTATACAACCCTTACAAACTAATATCTTGGATTCAAAAAGATTGTGGTGAAAATAATTGTTTTGGATTGCTAAATACAAATTAAAATGATTTAATTGAATTGAATATTAGGACAAATATCTTGAAATCTTTTCAAAGTAGATCTTATATATCTAACCTATGGTACTTTTGATAATTAATATGGGACAACTGTTATTACACAATCGGAAAATGATTTGGAAACAACTATATAACAACTATGAAATGATTACAAAACAATTAAGAAACAACTTTTGTCATTTTATAGTTGCAATTGTTTCCTAGTTATTTTCTAGTCATTTTCAAGTTGTTTTCAAGTTGAATCCTAATTGGTTGCTAGTCAAATTCTAATCGTAGTCTAGTCATTTTCAAGCTGAATTGTAGTCAAATTTAGATAATTACATGCAGTTGCACTTTGACACGGTGGACAACTATGATGAATATTGGATGTAGAATTCCTCACAGTAATTCTAATGACAACTCTATTACCCTCCTATCATCCTACACTTTGTTCTGCGACTACTTTGCGACTACAACAACAGACACATCAAAATTGATGCAAATAAAGAGGGATTATAGTCGCAATGCAATCATATAGGACACTTAGTTGCAAAATAGTTGTTGGATACTGGTTGTGGCGGACATGTTTTTCTTCTAGTGAATTAATATTATCTACATTTTTTTTCTATATAATTTTTTTGAAGCACACGTATGTCAACTTCTTACAATTCCAATGGTGTGGGGTCTCAAATGGAATACAACAATATGCAATAAAATATTCAAGTCATCCAAGCTTAAAAAAAAAGCATAGGTGATTTTGGGAATGACTATGAAACCTGCCACAACAATTGAGTCTATGGGATGGTTAGTTTTGAAATCCATTTACTACCAAACCATAATAATTTTTTTGCTTCAAATTTTTCTTAGGATTGTAGTACGCAAACTATCAGGGATGTTAGTTTGTGAGCTTGTGAACGTGAGCCTGTGAGCCTACATTTTTTTAGAATAAAGACCTATAATTGTAGATAGTGGTACCTATGAGCTATGACTTTATCTTGGTCATAGGTTAGAATTTTACTATAAGATGTCTATATTTGTGGTGTAGGATTGAAATATATATGCCTATAAATGTGCCCAAAGAGGATGAATGTTAATGAATGGAGTTGGATGAATTTTTATACTTAACTTTGTTGGATGAAATTCATTTGTTGTTTATAGCATTGAATGAAAAATAATTGGGATGATTACAATTATGATTATTTATTTAGGATAAGGTTCAAATACAAAGTACCTTAGATCCAAGGTTTACTGTGCCTTCTAGGAAACTAGAAAATGTGCTTACATCATATTATGAAACCATTTTAGGGAGGGTACTGTTTCCAATTACAATTTATAATTCTTTTCAAGCATTATTGAGATTTGTTGAATTTATTTCTAAATATGCTCACATCAACATTTACACGCTCTAATTGCATGTTCTTATCTAAGTTCTACACCATGTTTCAAATTGAGAAAAAAAGATTCAATCCACAAAAATTCCTAGAAGTTGTCCTCTAAAATGAAGATGTCTTTTAGAATGGGTGTCAAATAGAATGATCATGACCTTTACCTGTATACCAAGGGTCACAAGAATACAAAAGAATTTAAGAATGTAATAATGCGCAAGACTGTAGTGGCCCTTTTAGTCTCACTACGTCACATTAGATAATCAGATAACAACATTAGTGTCTAGAACAAGATCAATTTGATCCAATATCACACATTGGAGAAGAAGAATCATTGGCTTCACTTCTATCACTGCAAGTAAGCCCTGGTGTCTCAACATTGGCTTCAAGGTCTAAAAATTGTCTAACAACATTGTATGAGCGTCTTTTAGCAACATAAACATGTGATGGAGCCTCTGCTATAGTTGTCGCTGAAGTCTCAATGTAACATGGCAAACTTTTGGAACTTGGCGAAGGCAACAACACAAAATGTTGGAGAGTATCACCTCTATAAGATGCAACGAATAAACAATTAGAACCTTTGAATAAAGTTTAGGATATTGCACAAGAAAAGGAAATAAAGACATGCATAAAACCCCAAAACAACCTACTTACAACAACGTCTCTTTTGAGGTCTTGCAGACGGTCTCACAATGTCGTCATCATTAGAATCATCAACCACTATAGGCATAGGGCGTTTGGTTTGGATGGTTGTGGTAGAAGGAGGAGGGGTGTTCAACGGTTGAAGGAGAGCTTTGAGTATCTTACCATCACTCTCCAAGGCCACCAAATGACGTCCAATGTTGCGACATGCATGGAAGGACGCCCCTATTCAATGAATGCAACATCATTAGTTCCAACAAAAATGTTATACATAATTTAGCAAAAACATGATTTAGATAATGATAACAAATGAGAGTTACCTGTAGATGCATAACAGTCTAGTATAACATCACCAGATTTTGAGAATGCCTCAATTAGTAGTTGTACAAATAGAAGATCCTTTTCACGGGCACCTCTCTATGGAACTGCACCATTCATGAGTTGAGTTTGTATAGAGTTGAAGTTGTAGAGTAGATCCACTTCTTCAAGGTTGGTGCCTACATTGCTAAGTTGTTGATTCACGTAGATAGAAAACTTAGATGCCACTGATGTTTCTTTCCATGTAATTTGTACAAAAAAAAGAATCTGAAAGCGCTGCGACTGCCAAGGAAGAAAAAGATGACAATAAGCACTTGACAAACTCAATGTTGGTAAGTAAGTTCAAGTATTAAAATTTATAAGTGAAAAGAATATGAATGGAGCTTATCCAACTTTTTTTTTTTATAACTGGAAAGCTTCAACTCTTTCACGCCCATCCAATAATCAAGTAGACGAAAGCCATATGTATCAGCACGCTTAAAGGCAAATTCCCTTATCTTCCCATTCTTTGGGTGGAACAATAAAATTGCTCCACCATCATGAATATACTCTGAAGTAAACTCAAAGATGGATTTAATAACCTCCTCTTGATTCAATATGTTCCAAGCAGGAACATGAGAAGGTGGAACCAAGACATTGGGAACTGGTAGTCCATCAGGGATATCAGCAACAATCAAATCAAAGTATGGACCAAGCTTCACATTGCCTCCAAGAGTTCGTACCCGCTTTGTCCCAACCTGAATATTAGAAAATGCACACTTTCAGATGTATGAATGAATTCCAATTCTATACTTTTAACTTAATGTGTAATGAAATGAGAAAATTACAAGAAGGCTAGAGAGTATAGATTTTACCTTCTTGGCAAAAGCAAGCATTTGATCCCATGTTGGTGCATTGTCTCCAATCTTCTCTTTGACGCTAAGCATTGCAGAAATCGACGATGGAAGAAGTAGAGCTTTAGGCTCAATACCATGTCTATTGGGCTGCATTGTAGATCTAGCAATGTATTCCGATGAAGCAAAGACGTCTTTTGAAATAGACATAAAAGTTGGAAGGCAATGGGAGCGAGCTGTATCAATCACTTTAAATGTAGGCTGAGGCATAACAGAAGGAGGAGATGCAAGAATAGGTTCTGGCATGGATGAAGAGAAGGTATCATCCTTTGTGGCAGTGTCTTCCATTGTTTTCTTTGTAGTCTTCTTTTTAATTCACCTCTTAGAATGAGCCGACTGAGACCTCGAAGAAGAGGTGGTGGGTGGACCCTTCTATTGCATACTTGCATAGAAGAGATGCGGATGTGCAAATGATACAGGATTTATCACGTAAATCGGAGGAATATGTGGTTGGTCAAATAGCTCAAGCCATCAACAATGGTTGTATGTTGGTGGCCTACGTGAGCTTGCATCAGGAAAATGAAGGACATACTCGATTTAGCCAATCATGAGGATTTGGCAAAGATCTTTCACCTTTACTTGGAGCGCCTTTGTAATTCGGTGATCGATTCTCGAGGTAGCTTGTTCGAAATCATCCACCGATTTACTAATAATTACAATTGGCCTATTCCGGATGAACACTTCCGCCACTTATATTAGTGTCTATGATGTAAGCGGACTATATAGAACTATAGAAGTATTAAGTAAATGTAAAGGCGAGTACATAAATTTGCATGATTGAGTGCAAACTATCTAGTATATATATACACCATCAATATATGCCAATATATGTGCACCCTTATAATTATTATAAAATTTTGAAATATTTGTGTGTTTTGAAACTTCCAATGTCTAATGTCTACCATCTATTTATATGCCATATTTAACTACTTTTGGACTTTAGGAGGAATTTTGGACTTTGTCATGGTAGAATTCATTGGGAGACCTCTCGTTCTTACGGATTTAGAGACCGCTCCGCCAATGGAAGTGTGAAAAACAGAATGAAGTCAAGCATATTCAAATAGAAGTAGAGGACCAGAAACATAATAACTACGACATTTCACCCATAGAGCATTTATTTGTACATAGAAATTGAGATGAATGATCGGGAGTTTTGCCGATGTAGTGCAGATCCAAGTCATTGGGATCATGTGTTGCAAGAACCAGATTCCAATGGTTATTTTTCAACTGCAATTATTACAAGGACTAAGTAGGGCTTGACCCATTAGTATTTCCCCGCACAAGTAGGATCCAGAAATCTACCGATGTAATCCCCGCATTCAAACATATGGTATAAGAGAACATACGCATTGATAAGGAACATATAAATAAAAGCTTTCGGCACGGTGGAATCAAACTTCAAAGCCACTGAAAGGTCCGTAAGGTTCACCACATTTTATTCATATCGATAAAGAAGGAAATGTTCAACAAGTTGCCCATAAAAACAATAAAGGCATTTCCTACAGTATCTGCACAAGTGAACTTCACTGACGCTTAAAGGGTTTCCCAGGAACAATAAGCTCTTTCTGTACATAACACAGAACTTCTAATTTCAAAGGATCTATATCATCCCTCACTCGTATGGAGGGACCTAACAAATTAGAACGTGGCCACTTAAGAGGATTTACCTCAAGTAATACAATAGTTTGATTCCAAAGAATGTTGCGCTGTCTAGGGCTCCCTAAAATACGCTTCAGTAATCCAGCACGGTTTGGATAAGGATCATTCTTGTAAGGGATGTCCGCACCGGCAAAAAAGAGAAACCCCTTTAAAGTTTTTCGTGGGAGAAGACGCCTTAAGAGCTCCGTCAAAGTAAATATATTCATGGAGGAAGACAACCCACAATGAGTCTGTTCAACCAATTGTCCAAGGAAGTGCCGGAAACTAGAAGGAACATCCATTTCATGAGGAAGATCCGAAACACCGCCCTCAACGCAGAAATCACCTGTCAAAACCACAAGAACCGCCTTCTGCAGCAACAGAACTCAGCAAGAATGTCAATTAAACAGATACAGGAGAACCATCAAACAACGGGAGAAATCCCGGTATTGTTCCAAAGAAAACTCACTTCGCTAAGAACCTTAAAATAAAGTGAGATCACTTGATGAAGTTACTATAAAGAAGCCTTAGGCAAGGGGAAGATATCCCGATGTTATTCCAAAGAATACTCACTTTACTGAGAACCTTTAAACAGCAGAAGATCTCTAGATACATTTACAATGAAAAAGCAGTTTCCTGAGAACCCCTATGCAACAGGATGTCTACAAATAAAGCATCACATCACTAGAAAATGGATATCAAAGACATAGGAGTTAGCCTATCCATATCAGTGCGCTACTTGAGAAAAGACCAAACTCCGCATTCCTTATATGAAATGTCCTAGAGATAAACTACTAATTATACGTGAATTGTGATCACTCTTCGCGAAGTACATAATTTTAAAAAATGCCAAGGGAAAGGTAACGCATGACGTGCACGGGCAAAATGACCACACAAAAAAAAAAAAACCCACAAAATCGAGGACCACAACTCCATAGAAAACACACACTGAGTAGAAGTGTGGAATCACTCAAACAACATATCAACTGTGCATTTACAATGAGTTCTTTCTCAAGGTACCAGTTAACTAATAGCCCGAATTCGATAATGTTTGAGCCCGAAAACCATTTACAAGTTCAAAAAAATGTCTGCTCTACAATTTATGGGTGCAATTACAAAGAAAATTACAATCTGTAGTCAAGGTAAAAATGTCTGATAGAAGTGAAACGCCGTATCCAATATCGGGAGAACTCTCGATGAAGTCTAAGGTACACAGGAATCAACCACGCACTATACTCGACATGATTCCAAAGCCTTCACTGGATAGGGGGTCCACTGGATCCTGTCCGCCAGAAAGAGGATTATTCCTCACATATACTGGCACCGCGTCATTAGACAAGAAGAGGCCATCAAGCCATGGCATCAGGTGCATAAGTAGGAAGTTGTCATCCGTTTTTCCGCAGAAGGACTGAGGGAAAACAATATTGTGTGGATCATTCAAGAGTTTTTTCAGTGGACTATCGTCAATTAGAAGAATGTTATCAAAACTAGATAAACCTGCAATGCGTGCAAATGTTCCTAGTTCTTTCAGAAAGACCGGCTTATTCGGTGCAGTTGGGGCCCTGTACTTGGACATCGTGCATGCCCCTTGAGCTAGATGAATAACATCTCCACGGCCAAAAGAACAATCCCAAAGTATAGTGTCCAACAACTTGTCGAGGTTCTTTGGAGTTACACTACTCCAAAAAGCAACTGCCGCTTTACCACGCAGCCAATTCAGGAAACTCGTGACACCTGGGCGAAGCTCAACACGGACTTCACTACGGATATAGGACCTGTGAAGAAGAACTCCATTCAAGTCAAGCACGATTGTATACTGTCGCCGCGCTACCTTTTCCAGTGTCCGCGGTTGCATTGTCGAAGGTCCAGCACAATCTGCAATATATTAGAGCATGACATAGTCAGAAATGAGTCCACGCAGAAGCCTCATGGACTGAATGAAACACCTTGAATCATGCAGACTGTAACTTAAAGTACCTTTGACGACGTCCTCTAAAGTCCGAGTCCTCTGAACAGTGTCAACCTTCCCAGGCGAAAGAGCTCCATGCTCTACGTGCAAGTCCTCTGTTCCCTGAAATCCATGGTCAGAAGCAATCTGAAGAATGTCATGGTACAAAGATGAGTGCGCCTCCCATGCCGTCATGACATCTGAGGAGCGGCGACTCCGCAAATCCGGCGATTGGTGAACATGAAAACTCGGAAAATCAACTAGATCCTTAAACCTACTCCTGATAGCGAGCCTGTCTGCATACGAAAGTCCAGAATGTTGGACCGGTAGCAGAGGATTCACCTTGGGAGTGCCTGCCTCCGGACTCATCTGTCTCAAATCCGCCAACGTATCCTCGAGAATGCTGTCAGGCATTCCCGCCTCCGGGGTAGCATCCTGGGTCTCAGGCAACGGGAGATCTCCCGCTGAAGCACATTCCAGATTCTCATTCTCTGCCACTACTGAGCGGGGCGTCCCATCATGATCAACAGGCATCGAGATATTTCTTGATGGAGTAATATGTGGCTCAGGCCGCTCAGCTGTCTCGACCCCTTGAGGACCAAGAGTGCAAACCGTGGGAGCAGGCATCGGGAGATCTCTCGTTGCATTGCCGCGGTGCTCCTCTCGCACGAGATCATCAACAACAGAACAACGGATAGGGGTCTCAAATACGTCCTTCCCCTCAGGCAGTCTCGCGGTGTCAGATGCCATCGCAGAAGCAGAAGCACCTATTGTGGAACATGACAAAAGAATGGATGCTGCATTGCAAGCTTCTGGATTTGCAGATGCAGCAACATGTACCCGCGACGGCTTCGGGGAGGACCTGATTGGGCTCGCATTCCCGCCAAGGTTTGCTTCCGAATTTACAGGGCTGCGAGGCGACTCAGAATCACTTAGGTTGATGTCCAGCCTGCGCTTTGTCCTCAACTCCTTCCGCCGACCGGTCATACCCTTTAACGAAGCCGATTTAGAACCCTTCTTCCCCTTGACCAATCGCGACTTCTCCTTTCCATGTTCCTCTCCAGAGATACCACTACGTGCGCCACCTCTTGAAGATGAATGAACCAAGTCTTCCAGAGGCAGCACTGGCGTTGGAGACTTATCCTGCAAGCAGAGCAAGTCAGATATCCTCTGATTCTGAAAGTAATCAAATAGAATGCAGAACAGTCAGCGGGAGATCTCTCGATGTTAGCTTCAAGTGAGTCACTAACCTTCACGACTTCCGAACTCAGTGATTCGTCGTCACTGCGATCACTTCCCGTCCTCTCTGTGGTGTTAGCCCCTCGCTCGTCCTTCTCCACTGGCTGATCATCAACTTCCTCGTCATTCCGATCAGTATCTGTCTGCTGTGAGGTACTTCGCGACGTTTGTCCCGTAGAATCATTTGCGACATCATCCACGTTCCCTACGTGGTGGTCATCAGCGGCATCGTCCTCATCTTCTTCAGGATTCGGCTGAATGTGCAGTTGGTCCCAAATCTGCCTGCCGACAGTCTTTGACTTTGACTGTGTCTCCGTGTCAAAGACGACTTCAAGTACCTTATTTCTGGTAACCTGAACAAACCCAAGAAGCAGAAGTTAGTGACTTGAAAATTGGTTGAAACTACGGAAGTCCTGGATAATCAAAGAAGCTGGGCTCACTAGTCCAATAGATGTGAACTCCGGACCGCCGTTCACATTTACGATGACCATATTGTCGCTGAGATGACCACCAAATATGTGAACCGCAGCGGCAATCGAAAACCAAGGCATAATCGGGCGCCTGTACAAAGTGTCTACTTCGTCCAATTCCCTGGAAAAATACACGGCAGATATCTCCTGTCTGCCCGGGAAGAAGCTGTGGAAGCTACTCGTAGAGCCGTGGTCCTCATCGTAGGCAATAAGGAAGACTAAGTACACGGTGTAATGCGTGCCGGCCACCGGTTTGGGAAATCCATCTACCTTGTCCGGAATGTAATAGATTACGTACCAGTCCCAAACGCGAACCCTACTCTCGTCAAAACGCTTCTGCAGGTGTGTCAATATAGAGTGAAATCCTGCAGCATCCGTTATGAGAACTGCGGGTGAACAGGCTCTCAGAATGCGTCCAGTAGCGTCCTTGTACTCCAGAGCATCGAACAGACGCTTCAACTTGTGATGCTCTAGGAGTTTCGCCTGGCCTCCGGCACTTGTGACTTCAAAAAGGAACCAGAAGTACATGTGGGACCTTGCTTCACCACGCCATGCCTTGACGAAAGCTTCAGTCAGAATCTTCGTAATGTCCCAACTTCTATCGTCCATGACCCTGCAGAGGTATTCGTTTTCGAATACCTTTGATACGGCAACCTCCACCTCTTCGGCATGGGAATTCATATACGACTGCCACATTGTCTTGACAGCGTCCGGACACATGTCTGGGTCACATGTCTTGTTGAGGGCCTTCGTTCGCCCCTCCATCCACTCCCTCCCTAGTTCCGTGGCCATGCTCTTATCCACCCACCATTCGAGTTGGGACCGCGCGATATTCTTGGCTTCCACAAATTCATCCCACTCCGCAACCGTGTATTGAATGTATTCGGGCTTCTTGCTTGGAAGCGGGTGACCGTCGTAGTGGCACATGAGCTCGTTCTTCATGGCCCTCACCTTCTTCTCCCGTCCCGCTGCCACACCGATTGGAATCAACGGATTTCCAAACATATCGATGTTAAGAGACGTCTTCTTCACACACACTATTTCCTTCTCCACTTGTCCCGCCAAGTAGTTCAGGTCTTCATCTCGAAGTCCGTATAAGGGCTTGAAGTCGGTGTAGGACAATGGTTTACGCTTGCCCTTGGATTCGGGTCCATTACCGTCAGGGAGCTTGTGGCTCAGGAAGTCTTTGGCAATCTGGATCCACCGGTCTACATCTTTGTCCTTCTCCATGAATAGAAGCGGAATTTTCAAATCCGTAGAGTCAGGATTCTTGAACCCCGTAAAGATAGTGGACATTACCGGATAGAAATCCTGCACAGGAAAACACACACTATTAATTGTGGAGGTAATGACTAAGACAAGTGTCGTCTACAAACCATTGGGATATATCCCGTTGATCGTCCATTTGGAATTTCACTGATAATTATCCGGATAGTTCCCGATGAATGAGATGTTTCAAATAATACAGTTGACATCGAGAGGTGGCCCTCTGTCAAGTGGGAGGGTAATTAGAGAACGGTAGACAACGAGATATCTCCCGATAAGGAGGACCTCGCGAGTTATCTCGATGACTTTTATACACAAGACAAAAATAACATACCAAATAAGAACTAACATATTCAGAAAGTTGAACTTACATTCTACGCTTGTGAATGCATTCGTCCTCCATATGATGGCACTGGGCTGCCCATGTCCTTCCACTTTATTCGAGCGTGAGCAAGCTGTTGTGTGAAGCTCTGCTCTTTCTGCTCACCAGCAACATTTTGATTCAGAACTTTGGAGAAGTGCATCATTTCAGTCGTCTTGGTGGAATACGGTGCCCACATGGGAATAATGTTGAACGTAGACGCCTCCGCCTTGTCAGCCAGAGGAATGTCACCGTTCTCAATCAGCTCCTTGGTCGCCTGAACAGTGTGCTGACCACCAATAATGTAGTAATGCGATTTGGCAGTTAAACTTTCCATTTTCGGACAGGAGTCATAGAAAGTTACCAATTTGTCCGGCCCATATGGACCCCGCTTTAACGGAAGGACTGTAATGCATCGGTTCTCCGATTGGTAGTCGGTGTCGATGAGAATCTAATTCTTAATTCCTGCCAGACGTGCTTGTTCAATCCCTCTATACACAAGTTTTCCAAGAGGAGCCTGGTGCAGGAACTTGTAGTGGACTCGCAAGAGTTCACCTGCTTTATTGGCAAATGGCTTCTTCTCCCACTTGTACATTGGCTTGAATACCTGGTTGTATAACTTATGTATCTCTTTGACCTCACTGGCGTCCAGTTTCGCGATATCGGCATCCGTCATGTTCACAGCGTGATGAATGGACAGTGGAGCGACCTTTAGCTTCTTCCTGTTTTTTCCCTTTCCATTGGCTTCCTCCACCACGACATCTCCCGGGGCTCCGGCAATGGCCTTCCGCTTGATTCCCTTCTTCTTTGGAGATGGCTTTGAAGGTGTGCCTGCAGGTGCTGCAATGGAGACATTTGACTGCCCACGGTTCTCATCAATAATGTCCCACTCATTCTTCATCTCCTGCGGGGTCCAGAAGTGGGAACCGTCTGTTTTGTCGAGCATCCCTTTCCAAGTGAAGGTCTTGCACATTTGGAGATCCATAGTGGCGTAGTCCAGGATCAACCCATATGTTCTTTTCTCTTGCTTCCTGGGAACATCCTCCTTAACAATGACCAAGACTGTTGAGTTATCTAAGCCCTGAAGCTCCAGCACGTCTAAGCCCATCGTCACGTAACTCTTCTCACGGAATGCCAACTTCGGAAATATGATCACAGCCCCGTCTGGTTGGTCCATCCACTCGAGGCCCCATGCTGTAACTTTCTTATCACATCGGAAGACCGCTCTGGGGAAGTTATCGCCATTGTATTAATAGGTGTGCACCACAGAGTCGCAGAACTTGTACAGTCTAATAGGTGACAAGTCTGCAGGAAAATCCTTCGAGGAGTTCTCTCTGTCCAATGTCACACAATAAAATATTAGACACATTTCTGAGGTTCAGTATGACAACCATTATCTATCGGAATGGTCTAACGACCTCATTTTCTCATTCTTCCACTATGTTTCCATCGGGAGATATCCCGTTGCTACTATATGGGATCTCATTGCACACCCAATTCCAACTCTCCTTCTTACAAGAATTAACGGGAATTATCCCGTTGAATAAATGGTAAACGCAACCGAAAGGACACTCAAAAGTTTTATTGAATAGAACTTCTATAAGTACTCATCGGGAGATCTCCCGATGGTTCAGAGGCATCCTTCTCACAAGTCCACTGAGATTTTAGCGGGAGTTATCCCGATACTTATCCATGACCACTTACGGTGTGTGTCCTTATTTAACCTCTTTCGGGAGTCTACAATGAAAGGATATTCTAAACAGTGTTCACAACATATACAGCGGGAGAACTCCCGATAATAATTTACAGCGATCATCCGATACACGTGATCCGTCTCTCTTTCTGGAGATGCTTGGACTACTTGATCTACGCTCGAGGTTCTTCGTATTTTTATTGGGAGGAATCTAACACACCTAATTCGTTTTTACTGTCTGTTTTACTCTACAATTGCTTCTTATGTTAGGAGTCAGACACTAAGAGAATGACTCACTTCTATTACAAGTACAAGCAATTCAAAATGAGAATTTGAAACTTACGGGTTATTCCACTCCGCTTGAATTTCTGCAACTATGGAGGAGCTCGCCATGACTACGTGCTGCGGTCGTCCACGTTACAATATGGTGAAGTTTATCAACAATACTCCGTTGCCAGAATCAGGCTCTTCACGAATTCCTGCAACGTACAAATCCATTACAAAAAATATGAGGCCTCAACAAGGCCGTGAATGCTGATTTTCGGGACCCGCGGGTGATATTACGGGAAAAAAAAAAAAAAAAAAATCTTTTTTTTTTAAAAAGAAAATAATTTTTTTTTTTTTTTTTTTTTCTCCCGAAAAAAAATTTGAAAAGTGACGTCACGCTGATGTGGCGCTGACGTCAGCGCTGGCGTGGAACTTCGACCACGTCAGAATTTCAGTTTCTGAATTTTTTTTTTGGAAAAAAAACTCCGTAGTATCACTACGGGGTCCAGGCTTAACGGCCTTCCGGCCTTCTGGAGGCCTCATATTTTTTGTAATGCATTTCATGGCTCACTCAGTTTAGGGTTAACTAAATATAGTAAACAAGTACAATGTGCACAACCACCCTGTGGTACACAATTCTATCATAGATAATTTAGCATCTATAACAGAAGCATTGGAAATTACCCTAAACCCATTTCATGCTAATACGTAACTGTAATACATTCTCTGCGCTACACGTTCTAGTGTATCAGCCAAAATTTAGTGCATTCACACGACACAAGAAAATCAATTGTAACACAAATTTGTGCTCCAGACCGCCATGGACACTCAGAACATGAATCATATAGCATCTTCGACGAACTCTTTGTAAATTACTCTCTGTGCTATAATACACCTCGGCGTGGACTTCCTACTGGATCATCGCGGCAACTGAAGCATGCTAAGTAAACAAACGAACTACAAAAATGAACTACACCTACGGGTGATTTCTGCTCCACCTTGCATTGCGACTGACTGAAAATGACAATGACTTCTGCAAACTACTCGATTTCAAGTTCTCTCTATCAGCAAACAAAGTGAAGGAAGACATTCAAAATGTCACGTACCAGAACGGAACGCCACGACCTGCTACCGGAATGCCGCGACTTGATTCGTCCACAACGGAACGCCACGACCTGATTTGTCACTCCTACCGTAAAGTTCTCGCTCTTCCACAACTTCCCGCGGCTGAAGCACGCTACGCCGCCCCAGTTCTGCCTCCGTGCCGCGAGGCCACCACTGCCATGAAGTCCGCGTTGCAGGACCACTGAAGCTTCCTCCGGCACTCCCTCCCGGCGCCTCAACACTTCCACACTAGCAAACGGAAACAACTACGTCGCCTCTCCGCTCCGCATGAAGTCCTCATGTTCCGCTACTATTTCGAAGGCGCTGCGCAGCATGTCCTCGTGCGCGCCCTCCTGCCTCGTCTGGCGCAACTGTGAACGCGAAGATCACCATGCACGAAGCCGCGGCAAGAATGCAGGAACCCTTCACACGAACTCCACTCAGATTACACAAAAACTTACACTACGTGCGCCGGAGACGGACGAGTCGCGCAGCCAAGCAGCCTCCAGCGACGGCGACAACGGGAGCAGGAAGCACCACCAGACTGCGCGAAACTGAGCTGCATCCGCCGGGGCGCAGGACAGCGGGAGGAAGACGAGACCCAACGGGAGAGCCAGGTGGAAGTCCTGACAAAAAATCCCGCGCCGCCTGCGTGATCTGACAGGGCGTGAAGGTGACTTGACCCAGGCTCAAGGGGTCATGAACTCATGATTGCCATGAGTAACAGTTAACCTTCACTTACTATGCGGTTTAGGAATTATGTTAGTGAGTTACTATTCACTTACAATTAGTAAAGGGGATAGTTTATGTGTGTGCTGCTTAACTCCACACTCCCTCATGAATCCCTTAGTTATTGGAATACTTCTTTGGGGGTATTACTTGGTTCTAAATTACATATTCATTTATCATTTCCCCAAATATTATGAAGTTGGTGTTGGCATTTTTGGTTTCTAAGTATAGGGCACTACAACAAAAACATTATTTAAATGATGGGGGTACTTCGTAAGCCATTTACATTGTTACGCTACATGTGGTAGGAAGCCCATTGGCGACCAAATTAGAATCATTGTGTGCCTTTCATTTAATTCTTTTTATTAAACCTGGGCACCTTCAATTTTGGGAACATAACTATACAGGCATTACAATTTAAAGCACAATGGACGTGCTCCCATTTCGTTGTTACTGGTGCACTTCACCGTAATTTTTACCCTAAAAGAAATAATTAAATTGTAATTCAAATTAAATAAGAGAAGCTTTCTAGGAAAGTCATAAATCACTAGACGCTCATGAATTTTTAATTCCCCATAAGGAAAAAATATTTCTTGTAGAATTTTTTTTTTTATCTAAACCTATCTTAATGAATCTTGTTTGTTTACTAAATTTGGTTGCCTCATAGGCTATGATATGGGCCTTCGAAAATCATATAGTATATGATTATAAAGCATGATACGCAAAGATGTGAGCTTCTATTTATGACATACTATATCATCACATACAATCATACATGTGGGCAATATATCAAATATTATGTATGTGGATATTTGCAATTACAAAATTATTGTGTGCGTAGATATTTGCAATTATTTTTTGATGTGAACTGTATAGTGTAGGCTGATAATGATGGAAATGACCCTAACACCTACAATTAATCATTGCCACGTATATTGTATTAATATTATTGTAGGCTCACAAACATGTACAATTAAATGAACCCTTTTTCACTCCAACTACGTATTAAGCTTATCGGTCACCTACAACAAGAAAATCTTCTGAATTCAAATGTCATTTTTTACAATTATAGCCAGGACATACACCTAAATCAATTGAAACTATTTTAATTCTGTAAATGACAAAATCAATAGAATTATATGAATTGCACCCCTTCTCCAACAAATTAGAGAAGCTGAATCAAATGCTCACTTGAAATTAGGGTGCTGACACCCTCACTTGAACTTAGGGGGGGAATAAGAAATGAAGTCTAGGGTTTAATATACTTTTCTCATTTCTTTAATTACTCATCCTAAACATTAATTATCTTCACTCTAAAAACATATGCAGCGATCTTTCCAATAATAGTATTTCATACTGCATATATATTGGACATCATACACTATGATTGGTTGCCCAAAATGATGCAAGTGTCCCTAATAAAGTACCTAAAAACTAACCATCAATAAAAAAAATCCTAGTCATTATTCACATAAAATCGAAGAAATGAGTAGAAAATGTTATAAAGAAATGAATGGTTAATTGGCATATTTCACTATTTCTACACTATACTATAAAGTAACTCTAGACTAACCATAATCTATAAAAACATCAAGAGATTTCTTAATGCATATATAGATCTCTCATCTCTCAATGGTTAAAAATATATTCCCACCAAAATAAAACTTACTTGGCTCCAGTGATTTGGATAGATCCCCTGATGCCAAATCTGAAGATGTCTTGGTGTACATTATGAATTCTATTTTTTTCAAATTCCAGAAGTAGTTACATATGCACTGCGATCAAATCTGTAAGACAAATGCAGAAATATTGTTTGCCTAATCCAAACTACCTTAATACTCTTCACTAACATAAAACTCCACAACACAAACATAAAATATATAAAAGAAACAAGTCTCCTACAATCCAAGATAAAAGTCCATGACAATAATTTTTGAATTTGGGGCCATGCAATTGCAGACCCCCAACTTATATTCCCTATTTTTTTGAACTCGTGGGTACATCAATTAGGAATGGAAATAAATTGATTACTCTTGTGGATAGTAAAGCCCAAAAGTAATTACAACTTGCATGAAGTTGTTTTGCGCATTTTTAGGATAAAGTTCATGAGTTTTTTGAATTTGCGGCCATGAAATGGCAGACCCCCTTAGATTCCCTATTTTTTTGAACTCGTGGGTACATCAATTAGGAATGGAAATAAATTGATTACTCTTGTGGATAGTAAAGCCCAAAAGTAATTGCAACTTGCATGAAGTTGTTTTGGGCATTTTTAGGGTAAAGTTCATGAGTTTTTTGAATTTGGGGCCATGAAATCGCAGACCCCCTTAGATTCCCTATTTTTTTGAACTCTTGGGTACATCAATTAGGAATGGAAATAAATTGATTACTCTTGTGGATAGTAAAGCCCAAAAGTAATTGCAACTTGCATGAAGTTGTTTTGGGCATTTTTAGGGTAAAGTTCATGAGTTTTTTGAATTTGGGGCCATGAAATGGCAGACCCCCTTAGATTCCCTATTTTTTTGAACTCGTGGGTACATCAATAAGGAATGGAAATAAATTGATTACTCTTGTGGATAGTAAAGCCCAAAAGTAATTGCAACTTGCATGAAGTTGTCTTGGGCATTTTTAGGGTAAAGTTCATGAGTTTTTTGAATTTGGGGCCATGAAATGGCAGACCGCCTTAGATTCCCTATTTTTTTGAACTCGTGGGTACATCAATTAGGAATGGAAATAAATTGATTACTCTTGTGGATAGTAAAGCCCAAAAGTAATTGCAAATTGCATGAAGTTGTTTTGGGCATTTTTAGAGTAAAGTTCATGAGTTTTTTGAATTTGGGGCCATGCAATGGCAGACCCCCTTAGATTCCCTATTTTTTAGAACTCGTGGATACATAAATAAGGAATGGAAATAAATTGATTACTCTTGTGGATAGTAAAGCCCAAAAGTAATTGCAACTTGCATGAAGTTGTCTTGGGCATTTTTAGGATAAAGTTCATGAGTTTTTTGAATTTGAGGCCATGAAATGGCAGACCTCCTTATATTCCCTATTTTTTTGAACTCGTGGGTACATCAATAAGAAATGGAAATAAATTGATTACTCTTGTGGATAGTAAAGCCCAAAAGTAATTGCAAATTGCATGAAGTTGTTTTGGGCATTTCTAGGGTAAAATTCATGAGTTTTTTGAATTTGGGGCCATGAAATGGCAGACCCCCTTAGATTCCCTATTTTTTTGAACTCGTGGGTACATCAATTAGGAATGGAAATAAATTGATTACTCTTGTGGATAGTAAAGCCCAAAAGTAATTGCAACTTGCATGAAGTTGTCTTGGGCATTTTTCGGATAAAGTTCATGAGTTTTTTGAATTTGGGGCCATGAAATGGCAGACCCCCTTGGATTCCCTATTTTTTTGAACTCGTGGGTACATCAATAAGGAATGGAAATAAATTGATTACTCTTGTGGATAGTAAAGCCCAAAAGTAATTGCAACTTGCATGAAATTGTCTTGGGCATTTTTAGGGTAAAGTTCATGAGTTTTTTGAATTTGGGGCCATGCAATGGCAGACCCCCTTGGATTCCCTATTTTTTTGAACTCATGGGTACATCAAGTAGGAATGGAAAAAAATTGATTACTCTTGTGGATAGTAAAGCCCAAAAGTAATTGCAACTTGCATGAAGTTGTTTTGGGCATTTTTAGGGTAAAGTTCATGAGTTTTTTGAATTTGGGGCCATGAAATGGCAGACCCCCTTACATTCCCTATTTTTTTGAACTCGTGGATACATCAATAAGGAATGGAAATAAATTGATTACTGTTGTGGATAGTAAAGCCCAAAAGTAATTGCAACTTGCATGTAATTGTTTTGGGCATTTTTAGGATAAAGTTCATGAGTTTTTTGAATTTGGGGTCATGCAATCGCAGACTCCCAACTTATATTCCCTATTCTTTTGAACTCGTGGGTACATCAATAAGGAATGGAAATAAATTGATTACTCTTGTGGATAGTAAAGCCCAAAAGTAATTGCAACTTGCATGAAGTTGTTTTGGGCATTTGTAGGGTAAAGTTCATGAGTTTTTTGAATTTGGGGCCATGAAATGGCAGACCCCCTTAGATTCCCTATTTTTTTGAACTCGTGGATACATCAATAAGGAATGGAAATAAATTGATTACTCTTGTGGATAGTAAAGCCCAAAAGTAATTGCAACTTGCATGAAGTTGTCTTGGGCATTTTTAGGATAAAGTTCATGAGTTTTTTGAATTTGAGGCCATGAAATGGCAGACCCCCTTACATTCCCTATTTTTTTGAACTCGTGGGTACATCAATAAGAAATGGAAATAAATTGATTACTCTTGTGGATAGTAAAGCCCAAAAGTAATTGCAAATTGCATGAAGTTGTTTTGGGCATTTCTAGGGTAAAGTTCATGAATTTTTTGAATTTGGGGCCATGAAATGGCAGACCCCCTTAGATTCCCTATTTTTTTGAACTCGTGGGTGCATCAATAAGGAATGGAAATAAATTGATTACTGTTGTGGATAGTAAAGCCCAAAAGTAATTGCAACTTGCATGAAGTTGTCTTGGGCATTTTTAGGGTAAAGTTCATGAGTTTTTTGAATTTGGGGCCATGAAATGGCAGACCCCCTTAGATTCCCTATTTTTTTGAACTCGTGGGTACATCAATAAGGAATGGAAATAAATTGATTACTCTTGTGGATAGTAAAGCCCAAAAGTAATTGCAAATTGCATGAAGTTGTTTTAGGCATTTCTAGGGTAAAGTTCATGAGTTTTTTGAATTTGAGGCCATGCAATGGCAGACCCCCCTAGATTCCCGATTTTTTTGAACTCGTGGATACATCAATAAGGAATGGAAATAAATTGATTACTGTTGTGGATAGTAAAGCCCAAAAGTAATTGCAACTTGCATGAAGTTGTCTTGGGCATTTTTAGGATAAAGTTCATGAGTTTTTTGAATTTGAGGCCATGAAATGGCAGACACCCTTATATTCCCTATTTTTTTGAACTCGTGGATACATCAATAAGAAATGGAAATAAATTGATTACTCTTGTGGATAGTAAAGCCCAAAAGTAATTGCAAATTGCATGAAGTTGTTTTAGGCATTTTTAGGGTAAAGTTCATGAGTTTTTTGAATTTGGGGCCATGCAATGGCAGACCCCCTTATATTCCCTATTTTTTTGAACTCGTGGGTACATCAATTAGGAATGGAAATAAATTGATTACTCTTGTGGATAGTAAAGCCCAAAAGTAATTGCAACTTGCATGAAGTTGTTTTGGGCATTTTTAGGATAAAGTTCATGAGTTTTTTGAATTTGGGGCCATGAAATGGCAGACCCCCTTATATTCCCTATTTTTTTGAACTCGTGGGTACATCAATTAAGAGTAGAAATAAATTGATTACTCTTGTGGATAGTAAAGCCCAAAAGTAATTGCAACTTGCATGAAGTTGTCTTGGGCATTTTTCGGATAAAGTTCATGAGTTTTTTGAATTTGGGGCCATGAAATGGCAGACCCCCTTGGATTCCCTATTTTTTTGAACTCGTGGGTACATCAATAAGGAATGGAAATAAATTGATTACTCTTGTGGATAGTAAAGCCCAAAAGTAATTGCAACTTGCATGAAGTTGTTTTAGGCATTTTTAGGATAAAGTTCATGAGTTTTTTGAATTTGGGGTCATGAAATGGCAGACCCCCTTACATTCCCTATTTTTTTGAACTCGTGGATACATCAATAAGGAATGGAAATAAATTGATTACTGTTGTGGATAGTAAAGCCCAAAAGTAATTGCAACTTGCATGTAATTGTTTTGGGCATTTTTAGGGTAAAGTTCATGAGTTTTTTGAATTTGGGGTCATGCAATCGCAGACTCCCAACTTATATTCCCTATTCTTTTGAACTCGTGGGTACATCAATAAGGAATGGAAATAAATTGATTACTCTTGTGGATAGTAAAGCCCAAAAGTAATTGCAACTTGCATGAAGTTGTTTTGGGCATTTTTAGGGTAAAGTTCATGAGTTTTTTGAATTTGGGGCCATGCAATGGCAGACCCCCTTAGATTCCCTATTTTTTTGAACTCGTGGGTACATCAATAAGGAATGGAAATAAATTGATTACTCTTGTGGATAGTAAAGCCCAAAAGTAATTGCAACTTGCATGAAGTTGTTTTGGGCATTTCTAGGGTAAAGTTCATGAATTTTTTGAATTTGGGGCCATGAAATGGCAGACCCCCTTAGATTGCCTATTTTTTTGAACTCGTGGATACATCAATAAGGAATGGAAATAAATTGATTACTCTTGTGGATAGTAAAGCCCAAAAGTAATTGCAACTTGCATGAAGTTGTCTTGGGCATTTTTAGGGTAAAGTTCATGAGTTTTTTGAATTTGGGGCCATGAAATGGCAGACCCCCTTAGATTCCCTATTTTTTTGAACTCGTGGGTACATCAATAAGGAATGGAAATAAATTGATTACTCTTGTGGATAGTAAAGCCCAAAAGTAATTGCAACTTGCATGAAATTGTTTTGGGCATTTTTAGGGTAAAGTTCATGAGTTTTTTGAATTTGGGGTCATGCAATCGCAGACTCCCAACTTATATTCCCTATTTTTTTGAACTCGTGGGTACATCAATTAGGAATGGAAATAAATTGATTACTCTTGTGGATAGTAAAGCCCAAAAGTAATTGCAACTTGCATGTAATTGTTTTGGGCATTTTTAGGGTAAAGTTCATGAGTTTTTTGAATTTGGGGTCATGCAATCGCAGACTCCCAACTTATATTCCCTATTCTTTTGAACTCGTGGGTACATCAATAAGGAATGGAAATAAATTGATTACTCTTGTGGATAGTAAAGCCCAAAAGTAATTGCAACTTGCATGAAGTTGTTTTGGGCATTTGTAGGGTAAAGTTCATGAGTTTTTTGAATTTGGGGCCATGCAATGGCAGACCCCCTTAGATTCCCTATTTTTTTGAACTCGTGGATACATCAATAAGGAATGGAAATAAATTGATTACTCTTGTGGATAGTAAAGCCCAAAAGTAATTGCAACTTGCATGAAGTTGTCTTGGGCATTTTTAGGATAAAGTTCATGAGTTTTTTGAATTTGAGGCCATGAAATGGCAGACCCCCTTATATTCCCTATTTTTTTGAACTCGTGGGTACATCAATAAGAAATGGAAATAAATTGATTACTCTTGTGGATAGTAAAGCCCAAAAGTAATTGCAAATTGCATGAAGTTATTTTGGGCATTTCTAGGGTAAAGTTCATGAATTTTTTGAATTTCGGGCCATGAAATGGCAGACCCCCTTAGATTCCCTATTTTCTTGAACTCGTGGGTGCATCAATAAGGAATGGAAATAAATTGATTACTCTTGTGGATAGTAAAGCCCAAAAGTAATTGCAACTTGCATGAAGTTGTCTTGGGCATTTTTCGGATAAAGTTCATGAGTTTTTTGAATTTGGGGCCATGAAATGGCAGACCCCCTTAGATTCCCTATTTTTTTGAACTCGTGGGTACATCAATAAGGAATGGAAATAAATTGATTACTCTTGTGGATAGTAAAGCCCAAAAGTAATTGCAACTTGCATGAAGTTGTTTTAGGCATTTTTAGGATAAAGTTCATGAGTTTTTTGAATTTGGGGCCATGCAATGGCAGACCCCCTTATATTCCCTATTTTTTTGAACTCGTGGATACATCAATAAGGAATGGAAATAAATTGATTACTCTTGTGGATAGTAAAGCCCAAAAGTAATTGCAACTTGCATGAAGTTGTCTTAGGCATTTTTAGGATAAAGTTCATGAGTTTTTTGAATTTGGGGCCATGCAATGGCAGACCACCTTATATTCCCTATTTTTTTGAACTCGTGGGTACATCAATTAGGAATGGAAATAAATTGATTACTCTTGTGGATAGTAAAGCCCAAAAGTAATTGCAACTTGCATGAAGTTGTTTTAGGCATTTTTAGGATAAAGTTCATGAGTTTTTTGAATTTGGGGCCATGAAATGGCAGACCCCCTTATATTCCCTATTTTTTTGAACTCGTGGGTACATCAATTAAGAGTAGAAATAAATTGATTACTCTTGTGGATAGTAAAGCCCAAAAGTAATTGCAACTTGCATGAAGTTGTCTTGGGCATTTTTCGGATAAAGTTCATGAGTTTTTTGAATTTGGGGCCATGAAATGGCAGACCCCCTTGGATTCCCTATTTTTTTGAACTCGTGGGTACATCAATAAGGAATGGAAATAAATTGATTACTCTTGTGGATAGTAAAGCCCAAAAGTAATTGCAACTTACATGAAATTGTCTTGGGCATTTTTAGGGTAAAGTTCATGAGTTTTTTGAATTTGGGGCCATGCAATGGCAGACCCCCTTGGATTCCCTATTTTTTTGAACTCATGGGTACATCAAGTAGGAATGGAAAAAAATTGATTACTCTTGTGGATAGTAAAGCCCAAAAGTAATTGCAACTTGCATGAAGTTGTTTTAGGCATTTTTAGGATAAAGTTCATGAGTTTTTTGAATTTGGGGTCATGAAATGGCAGACCCCCTTACATTCCCTATTTTTTTGAACTCGTGGATACATCAATAAGGAATGGAAATAAATTGATTACTGTTGTGGATAGTAAAGCCCAAAAGTAATTGCAACTTGCATGTAATTGTTTTGGGCATTTTTAGGGTAAAGTTCATGAGTTTTTTGAATTTGGGGTCATGCAATCGCAGACTCCCAACTTATATTCCCTATTCTTTTGAACTCGTGGGTACATCAATAAGGAATGGAAATAAATTGATTACTCTTGTGGATAGTAAAGACCAAAAGTAATTGCAACTTGCATGTAATTGTTTTGGGCATTTTTAGGGTAAAGTTCATGAGTTTTTTGAATTTGGGGCCATGCAATGGCAGACCCCCTTAGATTCCCTATTTTTTTGAACTCGTGGATACATCAATAAGGAATGGAAATAAATTGATTACTCTTGTGGATAGTAAAGCCCAAAAGTAATTGCAACTTGCATGAAGTTGTTTTGGGCATTTTTAGGGTAAAGTTCATGAGTTTTTTGAATTTGGGGCCATGGAATGGCAGACCCCCTTAGATTCCCTATTTTTTTGAACTCATGGGTACATCAATTAGGAATGGATAAAAATTGATTACTCTTGTGGATAGTAAAGCCCAAAAGTAATTGCAACTTGCATGAAGTTGTTTTGGGCATTTTTAGGGTAAAGTTCATGAGTTTTTTGAATTTGGGGCCATGCAATGGCAGACCCCCTTAGATTCCCTATTTTTTTGAACTCGTGGGTACATCAATAAGGAATGGAAATAAATTGATTACTCTTGTGGATAGTAAAGCCCAAAAGTAATTGCAACTTGCATGAAGTTGTCTTGGGCATTTTTAGGGTAAAGTTCATGAGTTTTTTGAATTTGGGGCCATGCAATGGCAGACCCCCTTAGATTCCCTATTTTTTTGAACTCGTGGATACATAAATAAGGAATGGAAATAAATTGATTACTCTTGTGGATAGTAAAGCCCAAAAGTAATTGCAACTTGCATGAAGTTGTCTTGGGCATTTTTAGGATAAAGTTCATGAGTTTTTTGAATTTGAGGCCATGAAATGGCAGACCCCCTTATATTCCCTATTTTTTTTGAACTCGTGGGTACATCAATTAAGAGTAGAAATAAATTGATTACTCTTGTGGATAGTAAAGCCCAAAAGTAATTGCAACTTGCATGAAGTTGTCTTGGGCATTTTTCGGATAAAGTTCATGAGTTTTTTGAATTTGGGGCCATGAAATGGCAGACCCCCTTATATTCCCTATTTTTTTGAACTCGTGGGTACATCAATAAGGAATGGAAATAAATTGATTACTCTTGTGGATAGTAAAGCCCAAAAGTAATTGCAACTTGCATGAAATTGTCTTGGGCATTTTTAGGATAAAGTTCATGAGTTTTTTGAATTTGGGGCCATGCAATGGCAGACCCCCTTGGATTCCCTATTTTTTTGAACTCATGGGTACATCAAGTAGGAATGGAAAAAAATTGATTACTCTTGTGGATAGTAAAGCCCAAAAGTAATTGCAACTTGCATGAAGTTGTTTTGGGCATTTTTAGGGTAAAGTTCATGAGTTTTTTGAATTTGGGGCCATGAAATGGCAGACCCCCTTACATTCCCTATTTTTTTGAACTCGTGGATACATCAATTAGAAATGGAAATAAATTGATTACTGTTGTGGATAGTAAAGCCCAAAAGTAATTGCAACTTGCATGTAATTGTTTTGGGCATTTTTAGGGTAAAGTTCATGAGTTTTTTGAATTTGGGGTCATGCAATCGCAGACTCCCAACTTATATTCCCTATTCTTTTGAACTCGTGGGTACATCAATAAGGAATGGAAATAAATTGATTACTCTTGTGGATAGTAAAGCCCAAAAGTAATTGCAACTTGCATGAAGTTGTTTTGGGCATTTGTAGGGTAAAGTTCATGAGTTTTTTGAATTTGGGGCCATGCAATGGCAGACCCCCTTGGATTCCCTATTTTTTTGAACTCATGGGTACATCAAGTAGGAATGGAAAAAAATTGATTACTCTTGTGGATAGTAAAGCCCAAAAGTAATTGCAACTTGCATGAAGTTGTTTTGGGCATTTTTAGGGTAAAGTTCATGAGTTTTTTGAATTTGGGGCCATGGAGTGGCAGACCCCCTTAGATTCCCTATTTTTTTGAACTCATGGGTACATCAATTAGGAATGGATA
Source organism: Antitrichia curtipendula (assembly GCA_951230915.1). Taxonomy (NCBI): domain Eukaryota; kingdom Viridiplantae; phylum Streptophyta; class Bryopsida; order Hypnales; family Leucodontaceae; genus Antitrichia; species Antitrichia curtipendula. The sequence goes on along the minus strand of OX579636.1, from coordinate 29,697,589 downwards.
AAAATTGATTACTCTTGTGGATAGTAAAGCCCAAAAGTAATTGCAACTTGCATGAAGTTGTTTTGGGCATTTTTAGGGTAAAGTTCATGAGTTTTTTGAATTTGGGGCCATGCAATGGCAGACCCCCTTAGATTCCCTATTTTTTTGAACTCGTGGGTACATCAATAAGGAATGGAAATAAATTGATTACTCTTGTGGATAGTAAAGCCCAAAAGTAATTGCAACTTGCATGAAGTTGTCTTGGGCATTTTTAGGGTAAAGTTCATGAGTTTTTTGAATTTGGGGCCATGCAATGGCAGACCCCCTTAGATTCCCTATTTTTTTGAACTCGTGGATACATAAATAAGGAATGGAAATAAATTGATTACTCTTGTGGATAGTAAAGCCCAAAAGTAATTGCAACTTGCATGAAGTTGTCTTGGGCATTTTTAGGATAAAGTTCATGAGTTTTTTGAATTTGAGGCCATGAAATGGCAGACCCCCTTATATTCCCTATTTTTTTTGAACTCGTGGGTACATCAATTAAGAGTAGAAATAAATTGATTACTCTTGTGGATAGTAAAGCCCAAAAGTAATTGCAACTTGCATGAAGTTGTCTTGGGCATTTTTCGGATAAAGTTCATGAGTTTTTTGAATTTGGGGCCATGAAATGGCAGACCCCCTTATATTCCCTATTTTTTTGAACTCGTGGGTACATCAATAAGGAATGGAAATAAATTGATTACTCTTGTGGATAGTAAAGCCCAAAAGTAATTGCAACTTGCATGAAATTGTCTTGGGCATTTTTAGGATAAAGTTCATGAGTTTTTTGAATTTGGGGCCATGCAATGGCAGACCCCCTTGGATTCCCTATTTTTTTGAACTCATGGGTACATCAAGTAGGAATGGAAAAAAATTGATTACTCTTGTGGATAGTAAAGCCCAAAAGTAATTGCAACTTGCATGAAGTTGTTTTGGGCATTTTTAGGGTAAAGTTCATGAGTTTTTTGAATTTGGGGCCATGAAATGGCAGACCCCCTTACATTCCCTATTTTTTTGAACTCGTGGATACATCAATTAGAAATGGAAATAAATTGATTACTGTTGTGGATAGTAAAGCCCAAAAGTAATTGCAACTTGCATGTAATTGTTTTGGGCATTTTTAGGGTAAAGTTCATGAGTTTTTTGAATTTGGGGTCATGCAATCGCAGACTCCCAACTTATATTCCCTATTCTTTTGAACTCGTGGGTACATCAATAAGGAATGGAAATAAATTGATTACTCTTGTGGATAGTAAAGCCCAAAAGTAATTGCAACTTGCATGAAGTTGTTTTGGGCATTTGTAGGGTAAAGTTCATGAGTTTTTTGAATTTGGGGCCATGCAATGGCAGACCCCCTTGGATTCCCTATTTTTTTGAACTCATGGGTACATCAAGTAGGAATGGAAAAAAATTGATTACTCTTGTGGATAGTAAAGCCCAAAAGTAATTGCAACTTGCATGAAGTTGTTTTAGGCATTTTTAGGATCAAGTTCATGAGTTTTTTGAATTTGGGGTCATGAAATGGCAGACCCCCTTACATTCCCTATTTTTTTGAACTCGTAGATACATCAATAAGGAATGGAAATAAATTGATTACTGTTGTGGATAGTAAAGCCCAAAAGTAATTGCAACTTGCATGTAATTGTTTTGGGCATTTTTAGGGTAAAGTTCATGAGTTTTTTGAATTTGGGGTCATGCAATCGCAGACTCCCAACTTATATTCCCTATTCTTTTGAACTCGTGGGTACATCAATAAGGAATGGAAATAAATTGATTACTCTTGTGGATAGTAAAGACCAAAAGTAATTGCAATTTGCATGAAGTTGTTTTGGGCATTTGTAGGGTAAAGTTCATGAGTTTTTTGAATTTGGGGCCATGCAATGGCAGACCCCCTTAGATTCCCTATTTTTTTGAACTCGTGGATACATCAATAAGGAATGGAAATAAATTGATTACTCTTGTGGATAGTAAAGCCCAAAAGTAATTGCAACTTGCATGAAGTTGTCTTGGGCATTTTTAGGGTAAAGTTCATGAGTTTTTTGAATTTGGGGCCATGGAATGGCAGACCCCCTTAGATTCCCTATTTTTTTGAACTCATGGGTACATCAATTAGGAATGGATAAAAATTGATTACTCTTGTGGATAGTAAAGCCCAAAAGTAATTGCAACTTGCATGAAGTTGTTTTGGGCATTTTTAGGGTAAAGTTCATGAGTTTTTTGAATTTGAGGCCATGAAATGGCAGACCTCCTTATATTCCCTATTTTTTTGAACTCGTGGGTACATCAATAAGAAATGGAAATAAATTGATTACTCTTGTGGATAGTAAAGCCCAAAAGTAATTGCAAATTGCATGAAGTTGTTTTGGGCATTTCTAGGGTAAAATTCATGAGTTTTTTGAATTTGGGGCCATGAAATGGCAGACCCCCTTAGATTCCCTATTTTTTTGAACTCGTGGGTACATCAATTAGGAATGGAAATAAATTGATTACTCTTGTGGATAGTAAAGCCCAAAAGTAATTGCAACTTGCATGAAGTTGTCTTGGGCATTTTTCGGGTAAAGTTCATGAGTTTTTTGAATTTGGGGCCATGAAATGGCAGACCCCCTTAGATTCCCTATTTTTTTGAACTCGTGGATACATCAATAAGGAATGGAAATAAATTGATTACTCTTGTGGATAGTAAAGCCCAAAAGTAATTGCAACTTGCATGTAGTTGTTTTGGGCATTTGTAGGGTAAAGTTCATGAGTTTTTTGAATTTGGGGCCATGCAATCGCAGACCCCCTTAGATTCCCTATTTTTTTGAACTCGTGGGTACATCAATTAAGAGTAGAAATAAATTGATTACTCTTGTGGATAGTAAAGCCCAAAAGTAATTGCAACTTGCATGAAGTTGTCTTGGGCATTTTTAGGGTAAAGTTCATGAGTTTTTTGAATTTGGGGCCATGCAATGGCAGACCCCCTTGGATTCCCTATTTTTTTGAACTCATGGGTACATCAAGTAGGAATGGAAAAAAATTGATTACTCTTGTGGATAGTAAAGCCCAAAAGTAATTGCAACTTGCATGAAGTTGTTTTGGGCATTTGTAGGGTAAAGTTCATGAGTTTTTTGAATTTGGGGCCATGAAATGGCAGACCCCCTTACATTCCCTATTTTTTTGAACTCGTGGATACATCAATAAGGAATGGAAATAAATTGATTACTGTTGTGGATAGTGAAGCCCAAAAGTAATTGCAACTTGCATGTAATTGTTTTGGGCATTTTTAGGGTAAAGTTCATGAGTTTTTTGAATTTGGGGTCATGCAATCGCAGACTCCCAACTTATATTCCCTATTCTTTTGAACTCGTGGGTACATCAATAAGGAATGGAAATAAATTGATTACTCTTGTGGATAGTAAAGCCCAAAAGTAATTGCAACTTGCATGAAGTTGTCTTGGGCATTTTTAGGGTAAAATTCATGAGTTTTTTGAATTTGGGGCCATGAAATGGCAGACCCCCTTACATTCCCTATTTTTTTGAACTCGTGGATACATCAATAAGGAATGGAAATAAATTGATTACTGTTGTGGATAGTAAAGCCCAAAAGTAATTGCAACTTGCATGTAGTTGTTTTGGGCATTTGTAGGGTAAAGTTCATGAGTTTTTTGAATTTGGGGCCATGAAATGGCAGACCCCCTTAGATTCCCTATTTTTTTGAACTCGTGGATACATCAATAAGGAATGGAAATAAATTGATTACTCTTGTGGATAGTAAAGCCCAAAAGTAATTGCAACTTGCATGAAGTTGTTTTGGGCATTTTTAGAGTAAAGTTCATGAGTTTTTTGAATTTGGGGCCATGCAATGGCAGACCCCCTTAGATTCCCTATTTTTTTGAACTCGTGGGTACATCAATAAGGAATGGAAATAAATTGATTACTCTTGTGGATAGTAAAGCCCAAAAGTAATTGCAACTTGCATGAAGTTGTCTTGGGCATTTTTAGGGTAAAGTTCATGAGTTTTTTGAATTTGGGGCCATGAAATGGCAGACCCCCTTAGATTCCCTATTTTTTTGAACTCATGGGTACATCAAATAGGAATGGATAAAAATTGATTACTCTTGTGGATAGTAAAGCCCAAAAGTAATTGCAACTTGCATGAAGTTGTTTTGGGCATTTTTAGGGTAAAGTTCATGAGTTTTTTGAATTTGGGGCCATGCAATGGCAGACCCCCTTAGATTCCCTATTTTTTTGAACTCGTGGGTACATCAATAAGGAATGGAAATAAATTGATTACTCTTGTGGATAGTAAAGCCCAAAAGTAATTGCAACTTGCATGAAGTTGTTTTGGGCATTTTTAGAGTAAAGTTCATGAGTTTTTTGAATTTGGGGCCATGCAATGGCAGACCCCCTTAGATTCCCGATTTTTTTGAACTCGTGGATACATCAATAAGGAATGGAAATAAATTGATTACTCTTGTGGATAGTAAAGCCCAAAAGTAATTGCAACTTGCATGAAGTTGTTTTAGGCATTTTTAGGGTAAAGTTCATGAGTTTTTTGAATTTGGGGCCATGCAATGGCAGACCCCCTTATATTCCCTATTTTTTTGAACTCGTGGGTACATCAATTAGGAATGGAAATAAATTGATTACTCTTGTGGATAGTAAAGACCAAAAGTAATTGCAACTTGCATGAAGTTGTTTTAGGCATTTTTAGGATAAAGTTCATGAGTTTTTTGAATTTGGGGCCATGAAATGGCAGACCCCCTTATATTCCCTATTTTTTTGAACTCGTGGGTACATCAATTAAGAGTAGAAATAAATTGATTACTCTTGTGGATAGTAAAGCCCAAAAGTAATTGCAACTTGCATGAAGTTGTCTTGGGCATTTTTCGGATAAAGTTCATGAGTTTTTTGAATTTGGGGCCATGAAATAGCAGACCCCCTTACATTCCCTATTTTTTTGAACTCGTGGGTACATCAATAAGGAATGGAAATAAATTGATTAGTCTTGTGGATAGTAAAGCCCAAAAGTAATTGCAACTTGCATGAAATTGTCTTGGGCATTTTTAGGGTAAAGTTCATGAGTTTTTTGAATTTGGGGCCATGCAATGGCAGACCCCCTTGGATTCCCTATTTTTTTGAACTCATGGGTACATCAAGTAGGAATGGAAAAAAATTGATTACTCTTGTGGATAGTAAAGCCCAAAAGTAATTGCAACTTGCATGAAGTTGTTTTGGGCATTTGTAGGGTAAAGTTCATGAGTTTTTTGAATTTGGGGCCATGAAATGGCAGACCCCCTTAGATTCCCTATTTTTTTGAACTCATGGGTACATCAAATAGGAATGGAAAAAAATTGATTACTCTTGTGGATAGTAAAGCCCAAAAGTAATTGCAACTTGCATGAAGTTGTTTTGGGCATTTGTAGGGTAAAGTTCATGAGTTTTTTGAATTTGGGGCCATGAAATGGCAGACCCCCTTAGATTCCCTATTTTTTTGAACTCATGGGTACATCAAATAGGAATGAATAAAAATTGATTACTCTTGTGGATAGTAAAGCCCAAAGTAATTGCAACTTGCATGAAGTTGTTTTGGGCATTTTTAGGGTAAAGTTCATGAGTTTTTTGAATTTGGGGCCATGCAATGGCAGACCCCCTTACATTCCCTATTTTTTTGAACTCGTGGGTACATCAATAAGGAATGGAAATAAATTGATTACTCTTGTGGATAGTAAAGCCCAAAAGTAATTGCAACTTGCATGAAGTTGTTTTGGGCATTTTTAGAGTAAAGTTCATGAGTTTTTTGAATTTGGGGCCATGCAATGGCAGACCCCCTTAGATTCCCGATTTTTTTGAACTCGTGGATACATCAATAAGGAATGGAAATAAATTGATTACTCTTGTGGATAGTAAAGCCCAAAAGTAATTGCAACTTGCATGAAGTTGTCTTGGGCATTTTTAGGATAAAGTTCATGAGTTTTTTGAATTTGAGGCCATGAAATGGCAGACCCCCTTATATTTCCTATTTCTTTGAACTCGTGGATACATCAATAAGAAATGGAAATAAATTGATTACTCTTGTGGATAGTAAAGCCCAAAAGTAATTGCAAATTTCATGAAGTTGTTTTAGGCATTTTTAGGGTAAAGTTCATGAGTTTTTTGAATTTGGGGCCATGCAATGGCAGACCCCCTTAGATTCCCGATTTTTTTGAACTCGTGGGTACATCAATTAGGAATGGAAATAAATTGATTACTCTTGTGGATAGTAAAGACCAAAAGTAATTGCAACTTGCATGAAGTTGTTTTAGGCATTTTTAGGATAAAGTTCATGAGTTTTTTGAATTTGGGGCCATGAAATGGCAGACCCCCTTATATTCCCTATTTTTTTGAACTCGTGGGTACATCAATTAAGAGTAGAAATAAATTGATTACTCTTGTGGATAGTAAAGCCCAAAAGTAATTGCAACTTGCATGAAGTTGTCTTGGGCATTTTTCGGATAAAGTTCATGAGTTTTTTGAATTTGGGGCCATGAAATGGCAGACCCCCTTACATTCCCTATTTTTTTGAACTCGTGGGTACATCAATAAGGAATGGAAATAAATTGATTACTCTTGTGGATAGTAAAGCCCAAAAGTAATTGCAACTTGCATGAAGTTGTCTTGGGCATTTTTAGGGTAAAGTTCATGAGTTTTTTGAATTTGGGGCCATGCAATGGCAGACCCCCTTAGATTCCCTATTTTTTTGAACTCATGGGTACATCAAATAGGAATGAATAAAAATTGATTACTCTTGTGGATAGTAAAGCCCAAAGTAATTGCAACTTGCATGAAGTTGTTTTGGGCATTTTTAGGGTAAAGTTCATGAGTTTTTTGAATTTGGGGCCATGCAATGGCAGACCCCCTTACATTCCCTATTTTTTTGAACTCGTGGGTACATCAATAAGGAATGGAAATAAATTGATTACTCTTGTGGATAGTAAAGCCCAAAAGTAATTGCAACTTGCATGAAGTTGTTTTGGGCATTTTTAGAGTAAAGTTCATGAGTTTTTTGAATTTGGGGCCATGCAATGGCAGACCCCCTTAGATTCCCGATTTTTTTGAACTCGTGGATACATCAATAAGGAATGGAAATAAATTGATTACTCTTGTGGATAGTAAAGCCCAAAAGTAATTGCAACTTGCATGAAGTTGTCTTGGGCATTTTTAGGATAAAGTTCATGAGTTTTTTGAATTTGAGGCCATGAAATGGCAGACCCCCTTATATTTCCTATTTCTTTGAACTCGTGGATACATCAATAAGAAATGGAAATAAATTGATTACTCTTGTGGATAGTAAAGCCCAAAAGTAATTGCAAATTTCATGAAGTTGTTTTAGGCATTTTTAGGGTAAAGTTCATGAGTTTTTTGAATTTGGGGCCATGCAATGGCAGACCCCCTTAGATTCCCGATTTTTTTGAACTCGTGGGTACATCAATTAGGAATGGAAATAAATTGATTACTCTTGTGGATAGTAAAGACCAAAAGTAATTGCAACTTGCATGAAGTTGTTTTAGGCATTTTTAGGATAAAGTTCATGAGTTTTCTGAATTTGGGGCCATGAAATGGCAGACCCCCTTATATTCCCTATTTTTTTGAACTCGTGGGTACATCAATTAAGAGTAGAAATAAATTGATTACTCTTGTGGATAGTAAAGCCCAAAAGTAATTGCAACTTGCATGAAGTTGTCTTGGGCATTTTTCGGATAAAGTTCATGAGTTTTTTGAATTTGGGGCCATGAAATGGCAGACCCCCTTACATTCCCTATTTTTTTGAACTCGTGGGTACATCAATAAGGAATGGAAATAAATTGATTACTCTTGTGGATAGTAAAGCCCAAAAGTAATTGCAACTTGCATGAAGTTGTCTTGGGCATTTTTAGGGTAAAGTTCATGAGTTTTTTGAATTTGGGGCCATGCAATGGCAGACCCCCTTGGATTCCCTATTTTTTTGAACTCATGGGTACATCAAGTAGGAATGGAAAAAAATTGATTACTCTTGTGGATAGTAAAGCCCAAAAGTAATTGCAACTTGCATGTAATTGTTTTGGGCATTTTTAGGGTAAAGTTCATGAGTTTTTTGAATTTGGGGTCATGCAATCGCAGACTCCCAACTTATATTCCCTATTCTTTTGAACTCGTGGATACATCAATAAGAAATGGAAATAAATTGATTACTCTTGTGGATAGTAAAGCCCAAAAGTAATTGCAATTTGCATGAAGTTGTCTTGGGCATTTTTCGGATAAAGTTCATGAGTTTTTTGAATTTGGGGCCATGAAATGGCAGACCCCCTTACATTCCCTATTTTTTTGAACTCGTGGATACATCAATAAGGAATGGAAATAAATTGATTACTCTTGTGGATAGTAAAGCCCAAAAGTAATTGCAACTTGCATGAAGTTGTCTTGGGCATTTTTAGGATAAAGTTCATGAGTTTTTTGAATTTGAGGCCATGAAATGGCAGACCCCCTTATATTCCCTATTTTTTTGAACTCGTGGATACATCAATAAGAAATGGAAATAAATTGATTACTCTTGTGGATAGTGAAGCCCAAAAGTAATTGCAAATTGCATGAAGTTGTTTTAGGCATTTTTAGGGTAAAGTTCATGAGTTTTTTGAATTTGGGGCCATGCAATGGCAGACCCCCTTATATTCCCTATTTTTTTGAACTCGTGGGTACATCAATTAGGAATGGAAATAAATTGATTACTCTTGTGGATAGTAAAGCCCAAAAGTAATTGCAACTTGCATGAAGTTGTTTTAGGCATTTTTAGGATAAAGTTCATGAGTTTTTTGAATTTGGGGCCATGAAATGGCAGACCCCATTATATTCCCTATTTTTTTGAACTCGTGGGTACATCAATTAAGAGTAGAAATAAATTGATTACTCTTGTGGATAGTAAAGCCCAAAAGTAATTGCAACTTGCATGAAGTTGTCTTGGGCATTTTTCGGATAAAGTTCATGAGTTTTTTGAATTTGGGGCCATGAAATGGCAGACCCCCTTACATTCCCTATTTTTTTGAACTCGTGGGTACATCAATAAGGAATGGAAATAAATTGATTACTCTTGTGGATAGTAAAGCCCAAAAGTAATTGCAACTTGCATGAAATTGTCTTGGGCATTTTTAGGGTAAAGTTCATGAGTTTTTTGAATTTGGGGCCATGCAATGGCAGACCCCCTTGGATTCCCTATTTTTTTGAACTCATGGGTACATCAAGTAGGAATGGAAAAAAATTGATTACTCTTGTGGATAGTAAAGCCCAAAAGTAATTGCAACTTGCATGAAGTTGTTTTGGGCATTTGTAGGGTAAAGTTCATGAGTTTTTTGAATTTGGGGCCATGAAATGGCAGACCCCCTTAGATTCCCTATTTTTTTGAACTCATGGGTACATCAAATAGGAATGAATAAAAATTGATTACTCTTGTGGATAGTAAAGCCCAAAGTAATTGCAACTTGCATGAAGTTGTTTTGGGCATTTTTAGGGTAAAGTTCATGAGTTTTTTGAATTTGGGGCCATGCAATGGCAGACCCCCTTAGATTCCCTATTTTTTTGAACTCGTGGGTACATCAATAAGGAATGGAAATAAATTGATTACTCTTGTGGATAGTAAAGCCCAAAAGTAATTGCAACTTGCATGAAGTTGTTTTGGGCATTTTTAGAGTAAAGTTCATGAGTTTTTTGAATTTGGGGCCATGCAATGGCAGAACCCCTTAGATTCCCGATTTTTTTGAACTCGTGGATACATCAATAAGGAATGGAAATAAATTGATTACTCTTGTGGATAGTAAAGCCCAAAAGTAATTGCAACTTGCATGAAGTTGTCTTGGGCATTTTTAGGATAAAGTTCATGAGGTTTTTGAATTTGAGGCCATGAAATGGCAGACCCCCTTATATTTCCTATTTCTTTGAACTCGTGGATACATCAATAAGAAATGGAAATAAATTGATTACTCTTGTGGATAGTAAAGCCCAAAAGTAATTGCAAATTTCATGAAGTTGTTTTAGGCATTTTTAGGGTAAAGTTCATGAGTTTTTTGAATTTGGGGCCATGCAATGGCAGACCCCCTTATATTCCCTATTTTTTTGAACTCGTGGGTACATCAATTAGGAATGGAAATAAATTGATTACTCTTGTGGATAGTAAAGACCAAAAGTAATTGCAACTTGCATGAAGTTGTTTTAGGCATTTTTAGGATAAAGTTCATGAGTTTTCTGAATTTGGGGCCATGAAATGGCAGACCCCCTTATATTCCCTATTTTTTTGAACTCGTGGGTACATCAATTAAGAGTAGAAATAAATTGATTACTCTTGTGGATAGTAAAGCCCAAAAGTAATTGCAACTTGCATGAAGTTGTCTTGGGCATTTTTCGGATAAAGTTCATGAGTTTTTTGAATTTGGGGCCATGAAATGGCAGACCCCCTTACATTCCCTATTTTTTTGAACTCGTGGGTACATCAATAAGGAATGGAAATAAATTGATTACTCTTGTGGATAGTAAAGCCCAAAAGTAATTGCAACTTGCATGAAGTTGTCTTGGGCATTTTTAGGGTAAAGTTCATGAGTTTTTTGAATTTGGGGCCATGCAATGGCAGACCCCCTTGGATTCCCTATTTTTTTGAACTCATGGGTACATCAAGTAGGAATGGAAAAAAATTGATTACTCTTGTAGATAGTAAAGCCCAAAAGTAATTGCAACTTGCATGAAGTTGTTTTAGGCATTTTTAGGATAAAGTTCATGAGTTTTTTGAATTTGGGGTCATGAAATGGCAGACCCCCTTACATTCCCTATTTTTTTGAACTCGTGGATACATCAATAAGGAATGGAAATAAATTGATTACTGTTGTGGATAGTAAAGCCCAAAAGTAATTGCAACTTGCATGTAATTGTTTTGGGCATTTTTAGGGTAAAGTTCATGAGTTTTTTGAATTTGGGGTCATGCAATCGCAGACTCCCAACTTATATTCCCTATTCTTTTGAACTCGTGGATACATCAATAAGAAATGGAAATAAATTGATTACTCTTGTGGATAGTAAAGCCCAAAAGTAATTGCAATTTGCATGAAGTTGTTTTGGGCATTTGTAGGGTAAAGTTCATGAGTTTTTTGAATTTGGGGCCATGCAATGGCAGACCCCCTTAGATTCCCTATTTTTTTGAACTCATGGGTACATCAATTAGGAATGGATAAAAATTGATTACTCTTGTGGATAGTAAAGCCCAAAAGTAATTGCAACTTGCATGAAGTTGTCTTGGGCATTTTTAGGGTAAAGTTCATGAGTTTTTTGAATTTGGGGCCATGCAATGGCAGACCCCCTTAGATTCCCTATTTTTTTGAACTCGTGGGTACATCAATAAGGAATGGAAATAAATTGATTACTCTTGTGGATAGTAAAGCCCAAAAGTAATTGCAACTTGCATGAAGTTGTCTTGGGCATTTTTAGGGTAAAGTTCATGAGTTTTTTGAATTTGGGGCCATGAAATGGCAGACCCCCTTGGATTCCCTGCTTTTTTGAACTCGTGGGTACATCAATTAGGAATGGAAAAAAATTGATTACTCTTGTGGATAGTAAAGCCCAAAAGTAATTGCAACTTGCATGAAGTTGTTTTGGGCATTTTTAGAGTAAAGTTCATGAGTTTTTTGAATTTGGGGCCATGCAATGGCAGACCCCCTTAGATTCCCGATTTTTTTGAACTCGTGGATACATCAATAAGGAATGGAAATAAATTGATTACTCTTGTGGATAGTAAAGCCCAAAAGTAATTACAATTTGCATGAAATTGTTTTGGGCATTTTTAGGGTAAAGTTCATGAGTTTTTTGAAATTGGGGTCATGCAATCGCAGACTCCCAACTTATATTCCCTATTTTTTTGAACTCGTGGATACATCAATAAGGAATGGAAATAAATTGATTACTGTTGTGGATAGTAAAGCCCAAAAGTAATTGCAACTTGCATGAAGTTGTCTTGGGCATTTTTAGGGTAAAGTTCATGAGTTTTCTGAATTTGGGGCCATGGAATGGCAGACCCCCTTAGATTCCCTATTTTTTTGAACTCGTGGATACATCAATAAGGAATGGAAATAAATTGATTACTCTTGTGGATAGTAAAGCCCAAAAGTAATTGCAACTTGCATGAAGTTGTCTTGGGCATTTTTAAGGTAAAGTTCATGAGTTTTTTGAATTTGGGGCCATGAAATGGCAGACCCCCTTAGATTCCCTACTTTTTTGAACTCGTGGGTACATCAATTAGGAATGGAAATAAATTGATTACGCCTGTGGATAGTAAAGCCCAAAAGTAATTGCAACTTGCATGAAGTTGTTTTGGGCATTTTTAGGGTAAAGTTCATGAGTTTTTTGAATTTGGGGCCATGAAATGGCAGACACCCTTAGATTTCCTATTTTTTTGAACTCTTGGGTACATCAATTAGGAATGGAAATAAATTGATTACTCTTGTGGATAGGAAAGCCCAAAAGTAATTGCAACTTGCATGAAGTTGTTTTAGGCATTTTTAGGATAAAGTTCATGAGTTTTTTGAATTTGGGGCCATGAAATGGCAGACCCCCTTGGATTCCCTATTTTTTTGAACTCGTGGGTACATCAATAAGGAATGGAAATAAATTGATTACTCTTGTGGATAGTAAAGCCCAAAAGTAATTGCAACTTGCATGTAATTGTTTTGGGCATTTTTAGGGTAAAGTTCATGAGTTTTTTGAATTTGGGTCATGCAATCGCAGACTCCCAACTTATATTCCCTATTTTTTTGAACTCGTGGGTACATCAATAAGGAATGGAAATAAATTGATTACTCTTGTGGATAGTAAAGCCCAAAAGTAATTGCAACTTGCATGAAATTGTCTTGGGCATTTTTAGGGTAAAGTTCATGAGTTTTTTGAATTTGGGGCCATGAAATGGCAGAGCCCCTTACATTCCCTATTTTCTTGAACTCGTGGGTACATCAATAAGGAATGGAAATAAATTGATTACTGTTGTGGATAGTAAAGCCCAAAAGTAATTGCAACTTGCATGAAGTTCTTTTGGGCATTTTTAGGGTAAAGTTCATGAGTTTTTTGAATTTGGGGCCATGAAATGGCAGACCCCCTTACATTCCCTATTTTTTTGAACTCGTGGATACATCAATAAGGAATGGAAATAAATTGATTACTCTTGTGGATAGTAAAGCCCAAAAGTAATTGCAACTTGCATGTAATTGTTATTGGGAATTTTTAGGGTAAAGTTCATGAGTTTTTTGAATTTGGGGTCATGCAATCGCAGACTCCCAACTTATATTCCCTATTCTTTTGAACTCGTGGGTACATCAATAAGGAATGGAAATAAATTGATTACTCTTGTGGATAGTAAAGACCAAAAGTAATTGCAACTTGCATGAAGTTGTTTTGGGCATTTTTAGGGTAAAGTTCATGAGTTTTTTGAATTTGGGGCCATGCAATGGCAGACCCCCTTAGATTCCCTATTTTTTTGAACTCGTGGATACATCAATAAGGAATGGAAATAAATTGATTACTCTTGTGGATAGTAAAGCCCAAAAGTAATTGCAACTTGCATGAAGTTGTCTTGGGCATTTTTAGGGTAAAGTTCATGAGTTTTTTGAATTTGGGGCCATGAAATGGCAGACCCCCTTAGATTCCCTATTTTTTTGAACTCATGGGTACATCAATTAGGAATGGAAATAAATTGATTACTCTTGTGGATAGTAAAGCCCAAAAGTAATTGCAACTTGCATGAAGTTGTTTTGGGCATTCTTAGGGTAAAGTTCATGAGTTTTTTGAATTTGGGGCCATGCAATGGCAGACCCCCTTATATTCCCTATTTTTTTGAACTCGTGGGTACATCAATAAGGAATGGAAATAAATTGATTACTCTTGTGGATAGTAAAGCCCAAAAGTAATTGCAACTTGCATGAAGTTGTCTCGGGCATTTTTAGGGTAAAGTTCATGAGTTTTTTGAATTTGGGGCCATGAAATGGCAGACCCCCTTGGATTCCCTACTTTTTTGAACTCGTGGGTACATCAATTAGGAATGGAAAAAAATTGATTACTCTTGTGGATAGTAAAGCCCAAAAGTAATTGCAACTTGCATGTAATTGTTTTGGGCATTTTTAGGGTAAAGTTCATGAGTTTTTTGAATTTGGGGCCATGAAATGGCAGACCCCCTTGGATTCCCTACTTTTTTGAACTCATGGGTACATCAATTAGGAATGGATAAAAATTGATTACTCTTGTGGATAGTAAAGCCCAAAAGTAATTGCAACTTGCATGTAATTGTTTTGGGCATTTCTAGGGTAAAGTTCATGAGTTTTTTGAATTTGGGGTCATGCAATCGCAGACTCCCAACTTATATTCCCTATTCTTTTGAACTCGTGGGTACATCAATAAGGAATGGAAATAAATTGATTACTCTTGTGGATAGTAAAGCCCAAAAGTAATTGCAACTTGCATGAAGTTGTTTTGGGCATTTGTAGGGTAAAGTTCATGAGTTTTTTGAATTTGGGGCCATGAAATGGCAGAGCCCCTTACATTCCCTATTTTCTTGAACTCGTGGATACATCAATAAAGAATGGAAATAAATTGATTACTCTTGTGGATAGTAAAGCCCAAAAGTAATTGCAACTTGCATGTAATTGTTTTGGGCATTTTTAGGGTAAAGTTCATGAGTTTTTTGAAATTGGGGTCATGCAATCGCAGACTCCCAACTTATATTCCCTATTTTTTTGAACTCATGGGTACATCAATTAGGAATGGATAAAAATTGATTACTCTTGTGGATAGTAAAGCCCAAAAGTAATTGCAACTTGCATGAAGTTGTTTTGGGCATTTGTAGGGTAAAGTTCATGAGTTTTTTGAATTTGGGGCCATGAAATGGCGGACCCCCTTAGATTCCCTATTTTCTTGAACTCGTGGATACATCAATAAAGAATGGAAATAAATTGATTACTCTTGTGGATAGTAAAGCCCAAAAGTAATTGCAACTTGCATGAAATTGTTTTGGGCATTTTTAGGGTAAAGTTCATGAGTTTTTTGAAATTGGGGTCATGCAATCGCAGACTCCCAACTTATATTCCCTATTTTTTTGAACTCGTGGATACATCAATAAGGAATGGAAATAAATTGATTACTGTTGTGGATAGTAAAGCCCAAAAGTAATTGCAACTTGCATGTAATTGTTTTGGGCATTTTTAGGGTAAAGTTCATGAGTTTTTTGAATTTGGGGTCATGCAATCGCAGACTCCCAACTCATATTTCCTATTCTTTTGAACTCGTGGGTACGTCAATAAGGAATGGAAATAAATTGATTACTCTTGTGGATAGTAAAGACCAAAAGTAATTGCAACTTGCATGAAGTTGTTTTGGGCATTTGTAGGGTAAAGTTCATGAGTTTTTTGAATTTGGGGCCATGCAATGGCAGACCCCCTTAGATTCCCTATTTTTTTGAACTCGTGGGTACATCAATAAGGAATGGAAATAAATTGATTACTCTCGTGGATAGTAAAGCCCAAAAGTAATTACAAATTGCATGAAGTTGTCTTGGGCATTTTTAGAGTAAAGTTCATGAGTTTTTTGAATTTGGGTCATGCAATCGCAGACTCCCAACTTATATTCCCTATTTTTTTGAACTCGTGGGTACATCAATAAGGAATGGAAATAAATTGATTACTCTTGTGGATAGTAAAGCCCAAAAGTAATTGCAACTTGCATGAAATTGTTTTGGGCATTTTTAGGGTAAAGTTCATGAGTTTTTTGAATTTGGGGCCATGAAATGGCAGAGCCCCTTACATTCCCTATTTTCTTGAACTCGTGGGTACATCAATAAGGAATGGAAATAAATTGATTACTGTTGTGGATAGTAAAGCCCAAAAGTAATTGCAACTTGCATGAAGTTCTTTTGGGCATTTTTAGGGTAAAGTTCATGAGTTTTTTGAATTTGGGGCCATGAAATGGCAGACCCCCTTACATTCCCTATTTTTTTGAACTCGTGGATACATCAATAAGGAATGGAAATAAATTGATTACTCTTGTGGATAGTAAAGCCCAAAAGTAATTGCAACTTGCATGTAATTGTTATTGGGAATTTTTAGGGTAAAGTTCATGAGTTTTTTGAATTTGGGGTCATGCAATCGCAGACTCCCAACTTATATTCCCTATTCTTTTGAACTCGTGGGTACATCAATAAGGAATGGAAATAAATTGATTACTCTTGTGGATAGTAAAGACCAAAAGTAATTGCAACTTGCATGAAGTTGTTTTGGGCATTTTTAGGGTAAAGTTCATGAGTTTTTTGAATTTGGGGCCATGCAATGGCAGACCCCCTTAGATTCCCTATTTTTTTGAACTCGTGGATACATCAATAAGGAATGGAAATAAATTGATTACTCTTGTGGATAGTAAAGCCCAAAAGTAATTGCAACTTGCATGAAGTTGTCTTGGGCATTTTTAGGGTAAAGTTCATGAGTTTTTTGAATTTGGGGCCATGAAATGGCAGACCCCCTTAGATTCCCTATTTTTTTGAACTCATGGGTACATCAATTAGGAATGGAAATAAATTGATTACTCTTGTGGATAGTAAAGCCCAAAAGTAATTGCAACTTGCATGAAGTTGTTTTGGGCATTCTTAGGGTAAAGTTCATGAGTTTTTTGAATTTGGGGCCATGCAATGGCAGACCCCCTTATATTCCCTATTTTTTTGAACTCGTGGGTACATCAATAAGGAATGGAAATAAATTGATTACTCTTGTGGATAGTAAAGCCCAAAAGTAATTGCAACTTGCATGAAGTTGTCTTGGGCATTTTTAGGGTAAAGTTCATGAGTTTTTTGAATTTGGGGCCATGAAATGGCAGACCCCCTTGGATTCCCTACTTTTTTGAACTCGTGGGTACATCAATTAGGAATGGAAAAAAATTGATTACTCTTGTGGATAGTAAAGCCCAAAAGTAATTGCAACTTGCATGTAATTGTTTTGGGCATTTTTAGGGTAAAGTTCATGAGTTTTTTGAATTTGGGGCCATGCAATGGCAGACCCCCTTAGATTCCCTATTTTTTTGAACTCATGGGTACATCAATTAGGAATGGATAAAAATTGATTACTCTTGTGGATAGTAAAGCCCAAAAGTAATTGCAACTTGCATGTAATTGTTTTGGGCATTTCTAGGGTAAAGTTCATGAGTTTTTTGAATTTGGGGTCATGCAATCGCAGACTCCCAACTTATATTCCCTATTCTTTTGAACTCGTGGGTACATCAATAAGGAATGGAAATAAATTGATTACTCTTGTGGATAGTAAAGCCCAAAAGTAATTGCAACTTGCATGAAGTTGTTTTGGGCATTTGTAGGGTAAAGTTCATGAGTTTTTTGAATTTGGGGCCATGAAATGGCAGAGCCCCTTACATTCCCTATTTTCTTGAACTCGTGGATACATCAATAAAGAATGGAAATAAATTGATTACTCTTGTGGATAGTAAAGCCCAAAAGTAATTGCAACTTGCATGTAATTGTTTTGGGCATTTCTAGGGTAAAGTTCATGAGTTTTTTGAAATTGGGGTCATGCAATCGCAGACTCCCAACTTATATTCCCTATTTTTTTGAACTCATGGGTACATCAATTAGGAATGGATAAAAATTGATTACTCTTGTGGATAGTAAAGCCCAAAAGTAATTGCAACTTGCATGAAGTTGTTTTGGGCATTTGTAGGGTAAAGTTCATGAGTTTTTTGAATTTGGGGCCATGAAATGGCGGACCCCCTTAGATTCCCTATTTTCTTGAACTCGTGGATACATCAATAAAGAATGGAAATAAATTGATTACTCTTGTGGATAGTAAAGCCCAAAAGTAATTGCAACTTGCATGAAATTGTTTTGGGCATTTTTAGGGTAAAGTTCACGAGTTTTTTGAAATTGGGGTCATGCAATCGCAGACTCCCAACTTATATTCCCTATTTTTTTGAACTCGTGGATACATCAATAAGGAATGGAAATAAATTGATTACTGTTGTGGATAGTAAAGCCCAAAAGTAATTGCAACTTGCATGTAATTGTTTTGGGCATTTTTAGGGTAAAGTTCATGAGTTTTTTGAATTTGGGGTCATGCAATCGCAGACTCCCAACTCATATTTCCTATTCTTTTGAACTCGTGGGTACGTCAATAAGGAATGGAAATAAATTGATTACTCTTGTGGATAGTAAAGACCAAAAGTAATTGCAACTTGCATGAAGTTGTTTTGGGCATTTGTAGGGTAAAGTTCATGAGTTTTTTGAATTTGGGGCCATGCAATGGCAGACCCCCTTAGATTCCCTATTTTTTTGAACTCGTGGGTACATCAATAAGGAATGGAAATAAATTGATTACTCTCGTGGATAGTAAAGCCCAAAAGTAATTACAAATTGCATGAAGTTGTCTTGGGCATTTTTAGGGTAAAGTTCATGAGTTTTTTGAATTTGGGGCCATGAAATGGCAGACCCCCTTAGATTCCCTATTTTTTTGAACTCATGGGTACATCAATTAGGAATGGATAAAAATTGATTACTCTTGTGGATAGTAAAGCCCAAAAGTAATTGCAACTTGCATGAAGTTGTTTTGGGCATTTGTAGGGTAAAGTTCATGAGTTTTTTGAATTTGGGGCCATGCAATGGCAGACCCCCTTAGATTCCCTATTTTTTTGAACTCGTGGGTACATCAATAAGGAATGGAAATAAATTGATTACTCTTGTGGATAGTAAAGCCCAAAAGTAATTGCAACTTGCATGAAGTTGTCTTGGGCATTTTTAGGGTAAAGTTCATGAGTTTTTTGAATTTGGGGCCATGAAATGGCAGACCCCCTTAGATTCGATATTTTTTTGAACTCATGGGTACATCAATTAGGAATGGATAAAAATTGATTACTCTTGTGGATAGTAAAGCCCAAAAGTAATTGCAACTTGCATGAAGTTGTTTTGGGCATTTGTAGGGTAAAGTTCATGAGTTTTTTGAATTTGCGGCCATGAAATGGCAGACCCCCTTAGATTCCCTATTTTTTTGAACTCATGGGTACATCAATTAGGAATGGATAAAAATTGATTACTCTTGTGGATAGTAAAGCCCAAAAGTAATTGCAACTTGCGTGTAATTGTTTTGGGCATTTCTAGGGTAAAGTTCATGAGTTTTTTGAATTTGGGGTCATGAAACCGCAGACTCCCAACTTATATTCCCTATTCTTTTGAACTCGTGGGTACATCAATAAGGAATGGAAATAAATTGATTACTCTTGTGGATAGTAAAGCCCAAAAGTAATTGCAACTTGCATGAAGTTGTTTTGGGCATTTGTAGGGTAAAGTTCATGAGTTTTTTGAATTTGAGGCCATGAAATGGCAGAGCCCCTTACATTCCCTATTTTCTTGAACTCGTGGGTACATCAATAAGGAATGGAAATAAATTGATTACTCTCGTGGATAGTAAAGCCCAAAAGTAATTACAAATTGCATGAAGTTTTTTTGGGCATTTTTAGGGTAAAGTTCATGAGTTTTTTGAATTTGGGGCCATGAAATGGCAGACCCCCTTAGATTCCTTATTTTTTTGAACTCGTGGATACATCAATAAAGAATGGAAATAAATTGATTACTCTTGTGGATAGTAAAGCCCAAAAGTAATTGCAACTTGCATGAAGTTGTTTTAGGCATTTTTAGGGTAAAGTTCATGAGTTTTTTGAATTTGGGGCCATGAAATGGCAGACCCCCTTATATTCCCTATTTTTTTGAACTCGTGGGTACATCAATTAAGAGTAGAAATAAATTGATTACTCTTGTGGATAGTAAAGCCCAAAAGTAATTACAACTTGCATGAAATTGTTTTGGGCATTTTTAGGGTAAAGTTCATGAGTTTTTTGAAATTGGGGTCATGCAATCGCAGACTCCCAACTTATATTTCCTATTCTTTTGAACTCGTGGGTACATCAATAAGGAATGGAAATAAATTGATTACTCTTGTGGATAGTAAAGCCCAAAAGTAATTGCAACTTGCATGAAGTTGTCTTGGGCATTTTTAGGGTAAAGTTCATGAGTTTTTTGAATTTGGGGCCATGAAATGGCAGACTCCCTTAGATTCCCTATTTTTTTGAACTCGTGGGTACATCAATAAGGAATGGAAATAAATTGATTAATCTTGTGGATAGTAAAGCCCAAAAGTAATTGCAACTTGCATGAAGTTGTCTTGGGCATTTTTAGGGTAAAGTTCATGAGTTTTTTGAATTTGGGGCCATGCAATGGTAGACCCCCTTATATTCCCTATTTTTTTGAACTCGTGGGTACATCAATAAGGAATGGAAATAAATTGATTACTCTTGTGGATAGTAAAGCCCAAAAGTAATTGCAACTTGCATGAAGTTGTCTTAGGCATTTTTAGGGTAAAGTTCATGAGTTTTTTGAATTTGGGGTCATGCAATCGCAGACTCCCAACTTATATTCCCTATTTTTTTGAACTCGTGGATACATCAATAAGGAATGGAAATAAATTGATTACTGTTGTGGATAGTAAAGCCCAAAAGTAATTGCAACTTGCATGTAATTGTTTTGGGCATTTTTAGGGTAAAGTTCATGAGTTTTTTGAATTTGGGGTCATGCAATCGCAGACTCCCAACTTATATTTCCTATTCTTTTGAACTCGTGGGTACATCAATAAGGAATGGAAATAAATTGATTACTCTTGTGGATAGTAAAGCCCAAAAGTAATTGCAACTTGCATGAAGTTGTCTTGGGCATTTTTAGGGTAAAGTTCATGAGTTTTTTGAATTTGGGGCCATGAAATGGCAGACTCCCTTAGATTCCCTATTTTTTTGAACTCGTGGGTACATCAATAAGGAATGGAAATAAATTGATTAATCTTGTGGATAGTAAAGCCCAAAAGTAATTGCAACTTGCATGAAGTTGTCTTGGGCATTTTTAGGGTAAAGTTCATGAGTTTTTTGAATTTGGGGCCATGCAATGGTAGACCCCCTTATATTCCCTATTTTTTTGAACTCGTGGATACATCAATAAGGAATGGAAATAAATTGATTACTGTTGTGGATAGTAAAGCCCAAAAGTAATTGCAACTTGCATGAAGTTGTCTTGGGCATTTTTAGGGTAAAGTTCATGAGTTTTTTGAATTTGGGGCCATGAAATGGCAGACTCCCTTAGATTCCCTATTTTTTTGAACTCGTGGGTACATCAATAAGGAATGGAAATAAATTGATTACTCTTGTGGATAGTAAAGCCCAAAAGTAATTGCAACTTGCATGAAGTTGTTTTGGGCATTTGTAGGGTAAAGTTCATGAGTTTTTTGAATTTGGGGCCATGAAATGGCAGACTCCCTTAGATTCCCTATTTTTTTGAACTCGTGGGTACATCAATAAGGAATGGAAATAAATTGATTACTCTTGTGGATAGTAAAGCCCAAAAGTAATTGCAACTTGCATGAAGTTGTTTTGGGCAGTTGTAGGGTAAAGTTCATGAGTTTTTTGAATTTGGGGCCATGCAATGGCAGACCCCCTTAGATTCCCTATTTTTTTGAACTCGTGGGTACATCAATAAGGAATGGAAATAAATTGATTAATCTTGTGGATAGTAAAGCCCAAAAGTAATTGCAACTTGCATGAAGTTGTCTTGGGCATTTTTAGGGTAAAGTTCATGAGTTTTTTGAATTTGGGGCCATGCAATGGCAGACCCCCTTGGATTCCCTATTTTTTTGAACTCGTGGGTACATCAATAAGGAATGGAAATAAATTGATTACTCTTGTGGATAGTAAAGCCCAAAAGTAATTGCAACTTGCATGAAGTTGTTTTGGGCAGTTGTAGGGTAAAGTTCATGAGTTTTTTGAATTTGGGGCCATGCAATGGCAGACCCCCTTAGATTCCCTATTTTTTTGAACTCGTGGGTACATCAATAAGGAATGGAAATAAATTGATTAATCTTGTGGATAGTAAAGCCCAAAAGTAATTGCAACTTGCATGAAGTTGTTTTGGGCATTTGTAGGGTAAAGTTCATGAGTTTTTTGAATTTGGGGCCATGAAATGGCAGACTCCCTTAGATTCCCTATTTTTTTGAACTCGTGGGTACATCAATAAGGAATGGAAATAAATTGATTACTCTTGTGGATAGTAAAGCCCAAAAGTAATTGCAACTTGCATGAAGTTGTTTTGGGCAGTTGTAGGGTAAAGTTCATGAGTTTTTTGAATTTGGGGCCATGCAATGGCAGACCCCCTTAGATTCCCTATTTTTTTGAACTCGTGGGTACATCAATAAGGAATGGAAATAAATTGATTAATCTTGTGGATAGTAAAGCCCAAAAGTAATTGCAACTTGCATGAAGTTGTCTTGGGCATTTTTAGGGTAAAGTTCATGAGTTTTTTGAATTTGGGGCCATGCAATGGCAGACCCCCTTGGATTCCCTATTTTTTTGAACTCGTGGGTACATCAATAAGGAATGGAAATAAATTGATTACTCTTGTGGATAGTAAAGCCCAAAAGTAATTGCAACTTGCATGAAGTTGTCTTGGGCATTTTTAGGGTAAAGTTCATGAGTTTTTTGAATTTGGGGCCATGCAATGGCAGACCCCCTTAGATTCCCTATTTTTTTGAACTCGTGGGTACATCAATAAGGAATGGAAATAAATTGATTAATCTTGTGGATAGTAAAGCCCAAAAGTAATTGCAACTTGCATGAAGTTGTCTTGGGCATTTTTAGGGTAAAGTTCATGAGTTTTTTGAATTTGGGGCCATGCAATGGCAGACCCCCTTAGATTCCCTATTTTTTTGAACTCGTGGGTACATCAATAAGGAATGGAAATAAATTGATTAATCTTGTGGATAGTAAAGACCAAAAGTAATTGCAAATTGCATGAAATTGTCTTGGGCATTTTTAGGGTAAAGTTCATGAGTTTTTTGAATTTGGGGCCATGCAATGGCAGACCCCCTTGGATTCCCTATTTTTTTGAACTCGTGGGTACATCAATAAGGAATGGAAATAAATTGATTACTCTTGTGGATAGTAAAGCCCAAAAGTAATTGCAACTTGCATGAAGTTGTCTTGGGCATTTTTAGGGTAAAGTTCATGAGATTTTTGAATTTGGGGCCATGAAATGGCAGACCCCTTTGGATTCCCTATTTTTTTGAACTCGTGGATACATCAATAAGGAATGGAAATAAATTGATTATTCTTGTGGATAGTAAAGCCCAAAAGTAATTGCAACTTGCATAAAATTGTCTTGGGCATTTTTAGGGTAAAGTTCATGAGTTTTTTGAATTTGGGGCCATGAAATGGCAGAGCCCCTTACATTCCCTATTTTCTTGAACTCGTGGGTACATCAATAAGGAATGGAAATAAATTGATTACTCTTGTGGATAGTAAAGACCAAAAGTAATTGCAACTTGCATGAAATTGTCTTGGGCATTTTTAGGGTAAAGTTCATGAGTTTTTTGAATTTGGGGCCATGCAATGGCAGACCCCCTTGGATTCCCTATTTTTTTGAACTCGTGGGTACATCAATAAGGAATGGAAATAAATTGATTACTGTTGTGGATAGTAAAGCCCAAAAGTAATTGCAACTTGCATGAAGTTGTCTTGGGCATTTTTAGGGTAAAGTTCATGAGTTTTTTGAATTTGGGGCCATGGAATGGCAGACCCCCTTAGATTCCCTATTTTTTTGAACTCGTGGATACATCAATAAGGAATGGAAATAAATTGATTACTCTTGTGGATAGTAAAGCCCAAAAGTAATTGCAACTTGCATGAAGTTGTCTTGGGCATTTCTAGGGTAAAGTTCATGAGTTTTTTGAATTTGGGGCCATGAAATGGCAGAGCCCCTTACATTCCCTATTTTCTTGAACTCGTGGATACATCAATAAGGAATGGAAATAAATTGATTACTCTTGTGGATAGTAAAGCCCAAAAGTAATTGCAACTTGCATAAAATTGTCTTGGGCATTTTTAGGGTAAAGTTCATGAGTTTTTTGAATTTGGGGCCATGAAATGGCAGAGCCCCTTACATTCCCTATTTTCTTGAACTCGTGGGTACATCAATAAGGAATGGAAATAAATTGATTACTCTTGTGGATAGTAAAGACCAAAAGTAATTGCAAATTGCATGAAATTGTCTTGGGCATTTTTAGGGTAAAGTTCATGAGTTTTTTGAATTTGGGGCCATGCAATGGCAGACCCCCTTGGATTCCCTATTTTTTTGAACTCGTGGGTACATCAATAAGGAATGGAAATAAATTGATTACTGTTGTGGATAGTAAAGCCCAAAAGTAATTGCAACTTGCATGAAATTGTCTTGGGCATTTTTAGGGTAAAGTTCATGAGTTTTCTGAATTTGGGGCCATGGAATGGCAGACCCCCTTAGATTCCCTATTTTTTTGAACTCGTGGATACATCAATTAGGAATGGAAATAAATTGATTACTCTTGTGGATAGTAAAGCCCAAAAGTAATTGCAACTTGCATGAAGTTGTTTTGGGCATTTGTAGGGTAAAGTTCATGAGTTTTTTGAATTTGGGGCCATGCAATGGCAGACCCCCTTAGATTCCCTATTTTTTTGAACTCGTGGGTACATCAATAAGGAATGGAAATAAATTGATTACTGTTGTAGATAGTAAAGCCCAAAAGTAATTGCAACTTGCATGAAATTGTCTTGGGCATTTTTAGGGTAAAGTTCATGAGTTTTTTGAATTTGGGGCCATGAAATGGCAGAGCCCCTTACATTCCCTATTTTTTTGAACTCGTGGGTACATCAATAAGGAATGGAAATAAATTGATTACTGTTGTGGATAGTAAAGCCCAAAAGTAATTGCAACTTGCATGAAGTTGTCTTGGGCATTTTTAGGGTAAAGTTCATGAGTTTTTTGAATTTGGGGCCATGAAATGGCAGACCCCCTTAGATTCCCTATTTTCTTGAACTCGTGGGTACATCAATAAGGAATGGAAATAAATTGATTACTCTTGTGGATAGTAAAGCCCAAAAGTAATTGCAACTTGCATGAAATTGTCTTGGGCATTTTTAGGGTAAAGTTCATGAGTTTTTTGAATTTGGGGCCATGCAATGGCAGACCCCCTTAGATTCCCTATTTTCTTGAACTCGTGGGTACATCAATAAGGAATGGAAATAAATTGATTACTCTTGTGGATAGTAAAGCCCAAAAGTAATTGCAACTTGCATGAAATTGTCTTGGGCATTTTTAGGGTAAAGTTCATGAGTTTCTTGAATTTGGGGTCATGCAATCGCAGACTCCCAACTTATATTCCCTATTCTTTTGAACTCGTGGGTACATCAATAAGGAATGGAAATAAATTGATTACTCTTGTGGATAGTAAAGCCCAAAAGTAATTGCAACTTGCATGAAGTTGTTTTGGGCATTTGTAGGGTAAAGTTCATGAGTTTTTTGAATTTGGGGCCATGCAATGGCAGACCCCCTTAGATTCCCTATTTTTTTGAACTCGTGGATACATCAATAAGGAATGGAAATCAATTGATTACTCTTGTGGATAGTAAAGCCCAAAAGTAATTGCAACTTGCATGAAGTTGTCTTGGGCATTTTTAGGGTAAAGTTCATGAGTTTTCTGAATTTGGAGCCATGAAATCGCAGACCCCCTTAGATTCCCTATTTTTTTGAACTCTTGGGTACATCAATAAGGAATGGAAATAAATTGATTACTGTTGTGGATAGTAAAGCCCAAAAGTAATTGCAACTTGCATGAAATTGTCTTGGGCATTTGTAGGGTAAAGTTCATGAGTTTTTTGAATTTGGGGCCATGCAATGGCAGACCCCCTTAGATTCCCTATTTTTTTGAACTCGTGGATACATCAATAAGGAATGGAAATCAATTGATTACTCTTGTGGATAGTAAAGCCCAAAAGTAATTGCAACTTGCATGAAGTTGTCTTGGGCATTTTTAGGGTAAAGTTCATGAGTTTTCTGAATTTGGAGCCATGAAATCGCAGACCCCCTTAGATTCCCTATTTTTTTGAACTCTTGGGTACATCAATAAGGAATGGAAATAAATTGATTACTCTTGTGGATAGTAAAGCCCAAAAGTAATTACAAATTGCATGAAGTTGTTTTGGGCATTTGTAGGGTAAAGTTCATGAGTTTTTTGAATTTGGGGCCATGAAATGGCAGACCCCCTTAGATTCCCTATTTTTTTGAACTCGTGGATACATCAATAAGGAATGGAAATAAATTGATTACTGTTGTGGATAGTAAAGCCCAAAAGTAATTGCAACTTGCATGAAATTGTCTTGGGCATTTGTAGGGTAAAGTTCATGAGTTTTTTGAATTTGGGGTCATGCAATCGCAGACTCCCAACTTATATTCCCTATTCTTTTGAACTCGTGGGTACATCAATAAGGAATGGAAATAAATTGATTACTCTTGTGGATAGTAAAGCCCAAAAGTAATTACAAATTGCATGAAGTTGTTTTGGGCATTTGTAGGGTAAAGTTCATGAGTTTTTTGAATTTGGGGCCATGAAATGGCAGAGCCCCTTACATTCCCTATTTTCTTGAACTCGTGGGTACATCAATAAGGAATAGAAATAAATTGATTACTCTTGTGGATAGTAAAGACCAAAAGTAATTGCAACTTGCATGAAGTTGTTTTGGGCATTTGTAGGGTAAAGTTCATGAGTTTTTTGAATTTGGGGCCATGAAATGGCAGAGCCCCTTACATTCCCTATTTTTTTGAACTCGTGGGTACATCAATAAGGAATGGAAATAAATTGATTACTCTTGTGGATAGTAAAGCTCAAAAGTAATTACAAATTGCATGAAGTTGTTTTGGGCATTTTTAGGGTAAAGTTCATGAGTTTTTTGAATTTGGGGCCATGAAATGGCAGACCCCCTTGGATTCCCTATTTTTTTGAACTCGTGGATACATCAAGAAGGAATGGAAATAAATTGATTACTCTTGTGGATAGTAAAGCCCAAAAGTAATTGCAACTTGCATGAAGTTGTTTTAGGCATTTTTAGGATAAAGTTCATGAGTTTTTTGAATTTGGGGCCATGCAATGGCAGACCCCCTTATATTCCCTATTTTTTTGAACTCGTGGATACATCAATAAGGAATGGAAATAAATTGATAACTGTTGTGGATAGTAAAGCTCAAAAGTAATTACAACGTGCATGTAATTGTTTTGGGCATTTTTAGGGTAAAGTTCATGAGTTTTTTGAAATTTGGGTCATGCAATCGCAGACTCCCAACTTATATTCCCTATTCTTTTGAACTCGTGGGTACATCAATAAGGAATGGAAATAAATTGATTACTCTTGTGGATAGTAAAGCCCAAAAGTAATTGCAACTTGCATGAAGTTGTTTTGGGCATTTGTAGGGTAAAGTTCATGAGTTTTTTGAATTTGGGGCCATGAAATGGCAGAGCCCCTTACATTCCCTATTTTTTTGAACTCGTGGGTACATCAATAAGGAATGGAAATAAATTGATTACTCTTGTGGATAGTAAAGCTCAAAAGTAATTACAAATTGCATGAAGTTGTTTTGGGCATTTTTAGGGTAAAGTTCATGAGTTTTTTGAATTTGGGGCCATGAAATGGCAGACCCCCTTGGATTCCCTATTTTTTTGAACTCGTGGATACATCAATAAGGAATGGAAATAAATTGATTACTCTTGTGGATAGTAAAGCCCAAAAGTAATTGCAACTTGCATGAAGTTGTTTTAGGCATTTTTAGGGTAAAGTTCATGAGTTTATTGAATTTGGGGCCATGAAATGGCAGACCCCCTTATATTCCCTATTTTTTTGAACTCGTGGGTACATCAATTAAGAGTGGAAATAAATTGATTACTCTTGTGGATAGTAAAGCCCAAAAGTAATTGCAACTTGCATGAAGTTGTCTTAGGCATTTTTAGGGTAAAGTTCATGAGTTTTTTCAAATTGGGGTCAAACAATCGCAGACTCCCAACTTATATTCCCTATTTTCTTGAACTCGTGGACACATCAATAAGGAATGGAAATAAATTGATTACTCTTGTGAATAGTAAAGCCTAAAAGTAATTACAACTTGCATGAAATTGTTTTGGGCATTTTTAGAGTAAAGTTCATGAGTTTTTTGAAATTGGGGCCATGAAATCGCAGACTCCCAACTTATATTCCCTATTTTTTTGAACTCGTGGATACATCAATAAGGAATGGAAATAAATTGATTACTGTTGTGGATAGTAAAGCCCAAAAGTAATTGCAACTTGCATGTAATTGTTTTGGGCATTTTTAGGGTAAAGTTCATGAGTTTTTTGAATTTGGGGTCATGCAATCGCAGACTCCCAATTTATATTCCCTATTCTTTTGAACTCGTGGGTACATCAATAAGGAATGGAAATAAATTGATTACTCTAGAGGATAGTAAAGACCAAAAGTAATTGCAACTTGCATGAAGTTGTTTTGGACATTTTTAGGGTAAAGTTCATGAGTTTTTTGAATTTGGGGCCATGAATTCGCAGACCCCCTTAGATTCCCTATTTTTTTGAACTCTTGGGTACATCAATTAGGAATGGAAATAAATTGATTACTCTTGTGGATAGTAAAGCCCAAAAGTAATTGCAACTTGCATGAAGTTGTTTTGGGCATTTTTAGGGTAAAGTTCATGAGTTTTTTGAATTTGGGGCCATGAAATGGCAGACCCCCTTAGATTCCCTATTTTTTTGAACTCGTGGGTACATTAATAAGGAATGGAAATAAATTGATTACTCTTGTGGATAGTAAAGCCCAAAAGTAATTACAACTTGCATGAAGTTGTCTTGGGCATTTTTAGGGTAAAGTTCATGAGTTTTTTGAATTTGGGGCCATGAAATGGCAGACCCCCTTGGATTCCCTACTTTTTTGAACTCGTGGGTACATCAATTAGGAATGGAAATAAATTGATTACTCTTGTGGATAGTAAAGCCCAAAAGTAATTGCAACTTGCATGAAGTTGTCTTGGGCATTTGTAGGGTAAAGTTCATGAGTTTTTTGAATTTGGGGCCATGCAATGACAGACCCCCTTATATTCCCTATTTTTTTGAACTCGTGGATACATCAATAAGGAATGGAAATAAATTGATTACTCTTGTGGATAGTAAAGCCCAAAAGTAATTGCAACTTGCATGTAATTGTTTTGGGCATTTTTAGGGTAAAGTTCATGAGTTTTTTGAATTTGGGGTCATGCAATCGCAGACTCCCAATTTATATTCCCTATTCTTTTGAACTCGTGGGTACATCAATAAGGAATGGAAATAAATTGATTACTCTTGTGGATAGTAAAGCCCAAAAGTAATTGCAACTTGCATGAAGTTGTCTTGGGCATTTTTAGGGTAAAGTTCATGAGTTTTTTGAATTTGGGGCCATGAAATGGCAGAGCCCCTTACATTCCCTATTTTCTTGAACTCGTGGGTACATCAATAAGAAATGGAAATAAATTGATTACTCTTGTGGATAGTAAAGCCCAAAAGTAATTACAAACTGCATGAAGTTGTTTTGGGCATTTTTAGGGTAAAGTTCATGAGTTTTTTGAATTTGGGGCCATGAAATGGCAGACCCCCTTACATTCCCTATTTTTTTGAACTCGTGGATACATCAATAAAGAATGGAAATAAATTGATTACTGTTGTGGATAGTAAAGCCCAAAAGTAATTGCAACTTGCATGAAGTTGTCTTGGGCATTTTTAGGGTAAAGTTCATGAGTTTTTTGAATTTGGGGCCATGGAATGGCAGACCCCCTTAGATTCCCTATTTTTTTGAACTCGTGGATACATCAATAAGGAATGGAAATAAATTGATTACTGTTGTGGATAGTAAAGCCCAAAAGTAATTGCAACTTGCATGAAGTTGTCTTGGGCATTTTTAGGGTAAAGTTCATGAGTTTTTTGAATTTGGGGCCATGGAATGGCAGACCCCCTTAGATTCCCTATTTTTTTGAACTCGTGGATACATCAATAAGGAATGGAAATAAATTGATTACTCTTGTGGATAGTAAAGCCCAAAAGTAATTGCAACTTGCATGAAGTTGTTTTGGGCATTTTTAGGGTAAAGTTCATGAGTTTTTTGAATTTGGGGCCATGAAATGGCAGACCCCCTTACATTCCCTATTTTTTTGAACTCGTGGATACATCAATAAGGAATGGAAATAAATTGATTACTCTTGTGGATAGTAAAGCCCAAAAGTAATTGCAACTTGCATGAAGTTGTCTTGGGCATTTTTAGGGTAAAGTTCATGAGTTTTTTGAATTTGGGGCCATGGAATGGCAGACCCCCTTAGATTCCCTATTTTTTTGAACTCGTGGATACATCAATAAGGAATGGAAATAAATTGATTACTGTTGTGGATAGTAAAGCCCAAAAGTAATTGCAACTTGCATGAAGTTGTCTTGGGCATTTTTAGGGTAAAGTTCATGAGTTTTTTGAATTTGGGGCCATGGAATGGCAGACCCCCTTAGATTCCCTATTTTTTTGAACTCGTGGATACATCAATAAGGAATGGAAATAAATTGATTACTCTTGTGGATAGTAAAGCCCAAAAGTAATTGCAACTTGCATGAAGTTGTTTTGGGCATTTTTAGGGTAAAGTTCATGAGTTTTTTGAATTTGGGGCCATGAAATGGCAGACCCCCTTACATTCCCTATTTTTTTGAACTCGTGGATACATCAATAAGGAATGGAAATAAATTGATTACTCTTGTGGATAGTAAAGCCCAAAAGTAATTGCAACTTGCATGAAGTTGTCTTGGGCATTTTTAGGGTAAAGTTCATGAGTTTTTTGAATTTGGGGCCATGGAATGGCAGACCCCCTTAGATTCCCTATTTTTTTGAACTCGTGGATACATCAATAAGGAATGGAAATAAATTGATTACTCTTGTGGATAGTAAAGCCCAAAAGTAATTGCAACTTGCATGAAGTTGTTTTGGGCATTTTTAGGGTAAAGTTCATGAGTTTTTTGAATTTGGGGCCATGAAATGGCAGACCCCCTTACATTCCCTATTTTTTTGAACTCGTGGATACATCAATAAGGAATGGAAATAAATTGATTACTCTTGTGGATAGTAAAGCCCAAAAGTAATTGCAACTTGCATGTAATTGTTTTGGGCATTTTTAGGGTAAAGTTCATGAGTTTTTTGAATTTGGGGCCATGAAATGGCAGACCCCCTTGGATTCCCTATTTTTTTGAACTCGTGGATACATCAATAAGGAATGGAAATAAATTGATTACTCTTGTGGATAGTAAAGCCCAAAAGTAATTGCAACTTGCATGAAGTTGTCTTGGGCATTTTTAGGATAAAAATCATGAGTTTTTTGAAATTGAAGTCATGCAATCGCAGACTCCCAACTTATATTCCCTATTCTTTTGAACTCGTGGGTACATCAATAAGGAATGAAAATAAATTGAGTACTGTTGTGGATAGTAAAGCCCAAAAGTAATTGCAACTTGCATGAAGTTGTCTTGGGCATTTGTAGGGTAAAGTTCATGAGTTTTTTGAATTTGGGGCCATGCAATGGCAGACCCCCTTATATTCCCTATTTTTTTGAACTCGTGGATACATCAATAAGGAATGGAAATAAATTGATTACTCTTGTGGATAGTAAAGCCCAAAAGTAATTGCAACTGGCATGTAATTGTTTTGGGCATTTTTAGGGTAAAGTTCATGAGTTTTTTGAATTTGGGGTCATGCAATCGCAGACTCCCAACTTATATTCCCTATTCTTTTGAACTCGTGGGTACATCAATAAGGAATGGAAATAAATTGATTACTCTTGTGGATAGTAAAGCCCAAAAGTAATTGCAACTTGCATGAAGTTGTTTTGGGCATTTTTAGGGTAAAGTTCATGAGTTTTTTGAATTTGGGGCCATGAAATGGCAGACCCCCTTACATTCCCTATTTTTTTGAACTCGTGGATACATCAATAAGGAATGGAAATAAATTGATTACTCTTGTGGATAGTAAAGCCCAAAAGTAATTGCAACTTGCATGTAATTGTTTTGGGCATTTTTAGGGTAAAGTTCATGAGTTTTTTGAATTTGGAGTCATGCAATCGCAGACTCCCAACTTATATTCCCTATTCTTTTGAACTCGTGGGTACATCAATAAGGAATGGAAATAAATTGATTACTCTTGTGGATAGTAAAGCCCAAAAGTAATTGCAACTTGCATGAAGTTGTTTTGGGCATTTTTAGGGTAAAGTTCATGAGTTTTTTGAATTTAGGGCCATGCAATGGCAGACCCCCTTAGATTCCCTATTTTTTTGAACTCGTGGATACATCAATAAGGAATGGAAATAAATTGATTACTCTTGTGGATAGTAAAGCCCAAAAGTAATTGCAACTTGGATGAAGTTGTCTTGGGCATTTTTAGGGTAAACATCATGAGTTTTTTGAATTTGGGGCCATGAAATGGCAGACCCCCTTGGATTCCCTATTTTTTTGAACTCATGGGTACATCAATTAGGAATGGATAAAAATTGATTACTCTTGTGGATAGTAAAGCCCAAAAGTAATTGCAACTTGCATGAAGTTGTTTTAGGCATTTTTAGGATAAAAATCATGAGTTTTTTGAAATTGAAGTCATGCAATCGCAGACTCCCAACTTATATTCCCTATTCTTTTGAACTCGTGGGTACATCAATAAGGAATGAAAATAAATTGAGTACTGTTGTGGATAGTAAAGCCCAAAAGTAATTGCAACTTGCATGAAGTAGTCTTGGGCATTTGTAGGGTAAAGTTCATGAGTTTTTTGAATTTGGGGCCATGCAATGGCAGACCCCCTTATATTCCCTATTTTTTTGAACTCGTGGATACATCAATAAGGAATGGAAATAAATTGATTACTCTTGTGGATAGTAAAGCCCAAAAGTAATTGCAACTTGCATGTAATTGTTTTGGGCATTTTTAGGGTAAAGTTCATGAGTTTTTTGAATTTGGGGTCATGCAATCGCAGACTCCCAATTTATATTCCCTATTCTTTTGAACTCGTGGGTACATCAATAAGGAATGGAAATAAATTGATTACTCTTGTGGATAGTAAAGCCCAAAAGTAATTGCAACTTGCATGAAGTTGTCTTGGGCATTTTTAGGGTACAGTTCATGAGTTTTTTGAATTTGGGGCCATGAAATGGCAGAGCCCCTTACATTCCCTATTTTCTTGAACTCGTGGGTACATCAATAAGAAATGGAAATAAATTGATTACTCTTGTGGATAGTAAAGCCCAAAAGTAATTACAAATTGCATGAAGTTGTTTTGGGCATTTTTAGGGTAAAGTTCATGAGTTTTTTGAATTTAAGGTCATGCGATGGCAGACCCCCTTGGATTCCCTACTTTTTTGAACTCGTGGATACATCAATAAAGAATGGAAATAAATTGATTACTGTTGTGGATAGTAAAGCCCAAAAGTAATTGCAACTTGCATGAAGTTGTCTTGGGCATTTTTAGGGTAAAGTTCATGAGTTTTTTGAATTTGGGGCCATGGAATGGCAGACCCCCTTAGATTCCCTATTTTTTTGAACTCGTGGATACATCAATAAGGAATGGAAATAAATTGATTACTCTTGTGGATAGTAAAGCCCAAAAATAATTGCAACTTGCATGAAGTTGTTTTGGGCATTTTTAGGGTAAAGTTCATGAGTTTTTTGAATTTGGGGCCATGAAATGGCAGACCCCCTTACATTCCCTATTTTTTTGAACTCGTGGATACATCAATAAGGAATGGAAATAAATTGATTACTCTTGTGGATAGTAAAGCCCAAAAGTAATTGCAACTTGCATGTAATTGTTTTGGGCATTTTTAGGGTAAAGTTCATGAGTTTTTTGAATTTGGGGTCATGCAATCGCAGACTCCCAACTTATATTCCCTATTCTTTTGAACTCGTGGGTACATCAATAAGGAATGGAAATAAATTGATTACTCTTGTGGATAGTAAAGCCCAAAAGTAATTGCAACTTGCATGAAGTTGTTTTGGGCATTTTTAGGGTAAAGTTCATGAGTTTTTTGAATTTAGGGCCATGCAATGGCAGACCCCCTTAGATTCCCTATTTTTTTGAACTCGTGGATACATCAATAAGGAATGGAAATAAATTGATTACTCTTGTGGATAGTAAAGCCCAAAAGTAATTGCAACTTGCATGAAGTTGTCTTGGGCATTTTTAGGGTAAACTTCATGAGTTTTTTGAATTTGGGGCCATGAAATGGCAGACCCCCTTGGATTCCCTATTTTTTTGAACTCATGGGTACATCAATTAGGAATGGATAAAAATTGATTACTCTTGTGGATAGTAAAGCCCAAAAGTAATTGCAACTTGCATGAAGTTGTTTTAGGCATTTTTAGGATAAAAATCATGAGTTTTTTGAAATTGAAGTCATGCAATCGCAGACTCCCAACTTATATTCCCTATTCTTTTGAACTCGTGGGTACATCAATAAGGAATGGAAATAAATTGATTACTCTTGTGGATAGTAAAGCCCAAAAGTAATTGCAACTTGCATGAAGTTGTTTTAGGCATTTTTAGGATAAAGTTCATGAGTTTTTTGAATTTGGGGCCATGAAATGGCAGACCCCCTTAGATTCCCTATTTTTTTGAACTCGTGGGTACATCAATTAAGAGTGGAAATAAATTGATTACTCTTGTGGATAGTAAAGCCCAAAAGTAATTGCAACTTGCATGAAGTTGTCTTGGGCATTTTTAGGGTAAAGTTCATGAGTTTTTTGAATTTGGGGCTATGAAATGGCAGACCCCCTTGGATTCCCTATTTTTTTGAACTCAAGGATACATCAATAAGGAATGAAAATAAATTGAGTACTGTTGTGGATAGTAAAGCCCAAAAGTAATTACAACTTGCATGAAATTGTTTTGGGCATTTTTAGGGTAAAGTTCATGAGTTTTTTGAAATTGGGGCCATGAAATCGCAGACTCCCAACTTATATTCCCTATTTTTTTGAACTCGTGGATACATCAATAAGGAATGGAAATAAATTGATTACTGTTGTGGATAGTAAAGACCAAAAGTAATTGCAACTTGCATGAAGTTGTTTTGGACATTTGTAGGGTAAAGTTTATGAGTTTTTTGAATTTGGGGCCATGCAATGGCAGACCCCCTTAGATTCCCTATTTTTTTGAACTCGTGGGTACATTAATAAGGAATGGAAATAAATTGATTACTCTTGTGGATAGTAAAGCCCAAAAGTAATTGCAACTTGCATGAAGTTGTCTTGGGCATTTTTAGGGTAAAGTTCATGAGTTTTTTGAATTTGGGGCCATGAAATGGCAGACCCCCTTGGATTCCCTACTTTTTTGAACTCGTGGGTACATCAATTAGGAATGGAAATAAATTGATTACTCTTGTGGATAGTAAAGCCCAAAAGTAATTGCAACTTGCATGATGTTGTCTTGGGCATTTGTAGGGTAAAGTTCATGAGTTTTTTGAATTTGGGGCCATGCAATGGCAGACCCCCTTATATTCCCTATTTTTTTGAACTCGTGGATACATCAATAAGGTATGGAAATAAATTGATTACTGTTGTGGATAGTAAAGCGCAAAAGTAATTACAACTTGCATGTAATTGTTTTGGGCATTTTTAGGGTAAAGTTCATGAGTTTTTTGAAATTTGGGTCATGCAATCGCAGACTCCCAACTTATATTCCCTATTCTTTTGAACTCGTGGGTACATCAATAAGGAATGGAAATAAATTGATTACTCTTGTGGATAGTAAAGCCCAAAAGTAATTGCAACTTGCATGAAGTTGTTTTGGGCATTTGTAGGGTAAAGTTCATGAGTTTTTTGAATTTGGGGCCATGAAATGACAGAGCCCCTTACATTCCCTATTTTCTTGAACTCGTGGGTACATCAATAAGGAATGGAAATAAATTGATTACTCTTGTGGATAGTAAAGCCCAAAAGTAATTACAAATTGCATGAAGTTGTTTTGGGCATTTTTAGGGTAAAGTTCATGAGTTTTTTGAATTTGGGGCCATGAAATGGCAGACCCCCTTAGATTCCCTATTTTTTTGAACTCGTGGATACATCAATAAAGAATGGAAATAAATTGATTACTCTTGTGGATAGTAAAGCCCAAAAGTAATTGCAACTTGCATGAAGTTGTTTTAGGCATTTTTAGGATAAAGTTCATGAGTTTTTTGAATTTGGGGTCATGCAATGGCAGACCCCCTTATATTCCCTATTTTTTTGAACTCGTGGGTACATCAATTAAGAGTGGAAATAAATTGATTACTCTTGTGGATAGTAAAGCCCAAAAGTAATTGCAACTTGCATGAAGTAGTCTTGGGCATTTGTAGGGTAAAGTTCATGAGTTTTCTGAATTTGGGGTCATGCAATCGCAGACTCCCAACTTATATTCCCTATTTTTTTGAACTCGTGGATACATCAATAAGGAATGGAAATAAATTGATTACTGTTGTGGATAGTAAAGACCAAAAGTAATTGCAACTTGCATGTAATTGTTTTGGGCATTTTCAGGGTAAAGTTCATGAGTTTTTTGAAATTGGGGTCATGCAATCGCAGACTCCCAACTTATATTCCCTATTCTTTTGAACTCGTGGGTACATCAATAAGGAATGGAAATAAATTGATTACTCTTGTGGATAGTAAAGCCCAAAAGTAATTACAAATTGCATGAAGTTGTTTTGGGCATTTTTAGGGTAAAGTTCATGAGTTTTTTGAATTTGGGGCCATGAAATGGCAGACCCCCTTAGATTCCCTATTTTTTTGAACTCGTGGATACATCAATAAGGAATGGAAATAAATTGATTACTCTTGAGGATAGTAAAGACCAAAAGTAATTGCAACTTGCATGAAGTTGTTTTGGACATTTGTAGGGTAAAGTTCATGAGTTTTTTGAATTTGGGGCCATGAAATGGCAGACCCCCTTACATTCCCTATTTTTTTGAACTCGTGGATACATCAATAAGGAATGGAAATCAATTGATTACTCTTGTGGATAGTAAAGCCCAAAAGTAATTGCAACTTGCATGAAGTTGTCTTGGGCATTTTTAGGGTAAAGTTCATGAGTTTTCTGAATTTGGGGCCATGAAATCGCAGACCCCCTTAGATTCCCTATTTTTTTGAACTCTTGGGTACATCAATTAGGAATGGAAATAAATTGATTACTCTTGTGGATAGTAAAGCCCAAAAGTAATTGCAACTTGCATGAAGTTGTTTTGGGCATTTTTAGGGTAAAGTTCATGAGTTTTTTGAATTTGGGGCCATGCAATGGCAGACCCCCTTAGATTCCCTATTTTTTTGAACTCGTGGATACATCAATAAGGAATGGAAATAAATTGATTACTCTTGTGGATAGTAAAGCCCAAAAGTAATTACAACTTGCATGAAATTGTTTTGGGCATTTTTAGGGTAAAGTTCATGAGTTTTTTGAAATTGGGGTCATGCAATCGCAGACTCCCAACTTATATTCCCTATTTTTTTGAACTCGTGGATACATCAATTAGGAATGGAAATAAATTGATTACTCTTGTGGATAGTAAAGCCCAAAAGTAATTGGAACTTGCATGTAATTGTTTTGGGCATTTTCAGGGTAAAGTTCATGAGTTTTATGAATTTGGGGTCATGCAATCGCAGACTCCCAACTTATATTCCCTATTCTTTTGAACTCGTGGGTACATCAATAAGGAATGGAAATAAATTGATAACTGTTGTGGATAGTAAAGACCAAAAGTAATTGTAACTTGCATGAAGTTGTTTTGGGCATTTTTAGGATAAAATTCATGAGTTTTTTGAATTTGGGGCCATGAAATGGCAGACCCCCTTGGATTCCCTATTTTTTTGAACTCGTGGGTACATCAATAAGGAATGGAAATAAATTGATTACTCTTGTGGATAGTAAAGCCCAAAGTAATTGCAACTTGCATAAAATTGTCTTGGGCATTTTTAGGGTAAAGTTCATGAGTTTTTTGAATTTGGGGCCATGAAATGGCAGAGCCCCTTATATTCCCTATTCTTTTGAACTCTTGGGTACATCAATTAGGAATGGAAATAAATTGATTACTCTTGTGGATAGTAAAGCCCAAAAGTAATTGCAACCTGCATGAAGTTGTTTTAGGCATTTCTAAGATAAAGTTCATAAGTTTTTTGAATTTGAGGCCATGCAATTGCAGACCCCTAACTTATATTCCCTATACTTTTGAACTCGTGGGTACATCAATAAGGAATGGAGATAAGTTGATTACTCTTGTGGATAGTAAAGCCCAAAAGTAATTGGAACTTGCATGAAGCTGTCTTGGGCATTTTTAGGGTAAAGTTCATGAGTTTTTTGAATTTGGGGCCATGAAATGGCAGACCCCCTTAGATTCCCTATTTTTTTGAACTCGTGGGTACATCAATAAGGAATGGAAATAAATTGATTACTCTTGTGGATAGTAAAGCCCAAAAGTAATTGCAACTTGCATGAAATTGTTTTGGGCATTTTTAGGGTAAAGTTCATGAGTTTTTTGAATTTGGGGCCATGAAATGGCAGAGCCCCTTACATTCCCTATTTTCTTGAACTCGTGGGTACATCAATTAGGAATGGAAATAAATTGATTACTCTTGTGGATAGTAAAGCCCAAAAGTAATTGCAACTTGCATGAAGTTGTTTTGGGCATTTTTAGGGTAAAGTTCATGAGTTTTTTGAATTTGGGGCCATGAAATGGCAGAGCCCCTTAC
This sequence comes from Antitrichia curtipendula, assembly GCA_951230915.1. NCBI lineage: Eukaryota > Viridiplantae > Streptophyta > Bryopsida > Hypnales > Leucodontaceae > Antitrichia > Antitrichia curtipendula. The sequence goes on along the minus strand of OX579636.1, from coordinate 29,658,884 downwards.
ATTCCCTATTTTCTTGAACCCGTGGGTACATCAATTAGGAATGGAAATAAATTGATTACTCTTGTGGATAGTAAAGCCCAAAAGTAATTGCAACTTGCATGAAATTGTCTTGGGTATTTTTAGGGTAAAGTTCATGAGTTTTTTGAATTTGGGGCCATGAAATGGCAGACCCCCTTGGATTCCCTATTTTCTTGAACTCGTGGGTACATCAATAAGGAATGGAAATAAATTGATTACTGTTGTGGATAGTAAAGCCCAAAAGTAATTGCAACTTGCATGAAATTGTCTTGGGCATTTGTAGGGTAAAGTTCATGAGTTTTTTGAATTTGGGGCCATGCAATGTCAGACCCCCTTGGATTCCCTATTTTTTTGAACTCATGGGTACATCAAGTAGGATTGGAAAAAAATTGATTACTCTTGTGGATAATAAAGCCCAAAAGTAATTGCAACTTGCATGAAGTTGTTTTGGGCATTTTTAGGGTAAAGTTCATGAGTTTTTTGAATTTGGGGCCATGAAATGGCAGACCCCCTTGGATTCCCTATTTTCTTGAACTCGTGGGTACATCAATAAGGAATGGAAATAAATTGATTACTGTTGTGGATAGTAAAGCCCAAAAGTAATTGCAACTTGCATGAAATTGTCTTGGGCATTTTTAGGGTAAAGTTCATGAGTTTTTTGAATTTGGGGCCATGCAATGTCAGACCCCCTTGGATTCCCTATTTTTTTGAACTCATGGGTACATCAAGTAGGATTGGAAAAAAATTGATTACTCTTGTGGATAATAAAGCCCAAAAGTAATTGCAACTTGCATGAAGTTGTTTTAGGCATTTTTAGGGTAAAGTTCATGAGTTTTTTGAATTTGGGGCCATGAAATGGCAGACCCCCTTAGATTCCCTATTTTTTTGAACTCGTGGATACATCAATAAGGAATGGAAATAAATTGATTACTCTTGTGGATAGTAAAGCCCAAAAGTAATTGCAACTTGCATGAAGTTGTCTTAGGCATTTTTAGGGTAAAGTTCATAAGTTTTTTGAATTTGGGGCCATGAAATGGCAGACCCCCTTGGATTCCCTATTTTTTTGAACTCATGGGTACATCAATTAGGAATGGAAATAAATTGATTACTCTTGTGGATAGTAAAGCCCAAAAGTAATTGCAACTTGCATGAAGCTGTCTTGGGCATTTTTAGGGTAAAGTTCATGAGTTTTTTGAATTTGGGGCCATGAAATGGCAGACCCCCTTACCTTCCCTATTTTTTTGAACTCGTGAGTACATCAATAAGGAATGGAAATAAATTGATTACTCTTGTGGATAGTAAAGCCCAAAAGTAATTACAAATTGCATGAAGTTGTTTTGGGCATTTTTAGGGTAAAGTTCATGAGTTTTTTGAATTTGGGGCCATGAAATGGCAGACCCCCTTAGATTCCCTATTTTTTTGAACTCGTGGATACATCAATAAGGAATGGAAATAAATTGATTACTCTTGTGGATAGTAAAGCCCAAAAGTAATTGCAACTTGCATGAAGTTGTCTTGGGCATTTTTAGGGTAAAGTTCATGAGTTTTTTGAATTTGGGGCCATGAAATGGCAGACCCCCTTAGATTCCCTATTTTTTTGAACTCGTGGGTACATCAATAAGGAATGGAAATAAATTGATTACTCTTGTGGATAGTAAAGCCCAAAAGTAATTGCAACTTGCATGAAATTGTCTTGGGCATTTTTAGGGTAAAGTTCATGAGTTTTTTGAATTTGGGGCCATGAAATGGCAGACCCCCTTGGATTCCCTATTTTTTTGAACTCGTGGATACATCAATAAGGAATGGAAATAAATTGATTACTCTTGTGGATAGTAAAGCCCAAAAGTAATTGCAACTTGCATGAAGTTGTCTTGGGCATTTTTAGGGTAAAGTTCATGAGTTTTTTGAATTTGGGGCCATGAAATGGCAGACCCCCTTAGATTCCCTATTTTTTTGAACTCGTGGGTACATCAATAAGGAATGGAAATAAATTGATTACTCTTGTGGATAGTAAAGCCCAAAAGTAATTGCAACTTGCATGAAATTGTCTTGGGCATTTTTAGGGTAAAGTTCATGAGTTTTTTGAATTTGGGGCCATGAAATGGCAGACCCCCTTACCTTCCCTATTTTTTTGAACTCGTGAGTACATCAATAAGGAATGGAAATAAATTGATTACTCTTGTGGATAGTGAAGCCCAAAAGTAATTACAAATTGCATGAAGTTGTTTTGGGCATTTTTAGGGTAAAGTTCATGAGTTTTTTGAATTTGGGGCCATGAAATGGCAGACCCCCTTGGATTCCCTATTTTTTTGAACTCATGGGTACATCAATTAGGAATGGAAATAAATTGATTACTCTTGTGGATAGTAAAGACCAAAAGTAATTACAACCTGCATGTAATTGTTTTGGGCATTTGTACGGTAAAGTTCATGAGTTTTTTGAAATTGGGGTCATGCAATCGCAGACTCCCAACTTATATTCCCTATTCTTTTGAACTCGTGGGTACATCAATAAGGAATGGAAATAAATTGATTACTCTTGTAGATAGTAAAGACCAAAAGTAATTGCAACTTGCATGAAGTTGTTTTGGGCATTTTTAGGGTAAAGTTCATGAGTTTTTTAAAATTGGGGCCATGAAATGGCAGAGCCCCTTACATTCCCTATTTTCTTGAACTCGTGGGTACATCAATAAGGAATGGAAATAAATTGATTACTGTTGTGGATAGTAAAGCCCAAAAGTAAATGCAACTTGCATGAAATTGTCTTGAGCATTTTTAGGGTAAAGTTCATGAGTTTTTTGAATTTGGGGCCATGAAATGGCAGACCCCCTTATATTCCCTATTTTTTTGAACTCGTGGGTACATCAATTAAGAGTGGAAATAAATTGATTACTGTTGTGGATAGTAAAGACCAAAAGTAATTGCAACTTGCATGAAGTTGTTTTGGGCATTTTTAGGGTAAAGTTCATGAGTTTTTTAAAATTGGGGCCATGAAATGGCAGAGCCCCTTACATTCCCTATTTTCTTGAACTCGTGGGTACATCAATAAGGAATGGAAATAAATTGATTACTCTTGTGGATAGTAAAGCCCAAAAGTAATTGCAACTTGCATGAAGCTGTCTTGGGCATTTTTAGGGTAAAGTTCATGAGTTTTTTAAAATTGGGGCCATGAAATGGCAGAGCCCCTTACATTCCCTATTTTCTTGAACTCGTGGGTACATCAATTAGGAATGGAAATAAATTGATTACTCTTGTGGATAGTAAAGCCCAAAAGTAATTGGAACTTGCATGAAGCTGTCTTGGGCATTTTTAGGGTAAAGTTCATGAGTTTTTTGAATTTGGGGCCATGAAATGGCAGACCCCCTTAGATTCCCTATTTTTTTGAACTCGTGGGTACATCAATAAGGAATGGAAATAAATTGATTACTCTTGTGGATAGTAAAGCCCAAAAGTAATTGCAACTTGCATGAAGTTGTTTTGGGCATTTTTAGGGTAAAGTTCATGAGTTTTTTGAATTTGGGGCCATGAAATGGCAGAGCCCCTTACATTCCCTATTTTCTTGAACTCGTGGGTACATCAATTAGGAATGGAAATAAATTGATTACTCTTGTGGATAGTAAAGCCCAAAAGTAATTGGAACTTGCATGAAGCTGTCTTGGGCATTTTTAGGGTAAAGTTCATGAGTTTTTTGAATTTGGGGCCATGAAATGGCAGACCCCCTTAGATTCCCTATTTTTTTGAACTCGTGGGTACATCAATAAGGAATGGAAATAAATTGATTACTCTTGTGGATAGTAAAGCCCAAAAGTAATTGCAACTTGCATGAAATTGTTTTGGGCATTTTTAGGGTAAAGTTCATGAGTTTTTTGAATTTGGGGCCATGAAATGGCAGAGCCCCTTACATTCCCTATTTTCTTGAACTCGTGGGTACATCAATTAGGAATGGAAATAAATTGATTACTCTTGTGGATAGTAAAGCCCAAAAGTAATTACAAATTGCATGAAGTTGTTTTGGGCATTTTTAGGGTAAAGTTCATGAGTTTTTTGAATTTGGGGCCATGAAATGGCAGACCCCCTTATATTCCCTATTTTTTTGAACTCGTGGGTACATCAATAAGGAATGGAAATAAATTGATTACTCTTGTGGATAGTAAAGCCCAAAAGTAATTGCAACTTGCATGAAGTTGTTTTGGGCATTTTTAGGGTAAAGTTCATGAGTTTTTTGAATTTGGGGCCATGAAATGGCAGAGCCCCTTACATTCCCTATTTTCTTGAACTCGTGGGTACATCAATTAGGAATGGAAATAAATTGATTACTCTTGTGGATAGTAAAGCCCAAAAGTAATTGCAACTTGCATGAAATTGTCTTGGGTATTTTTAGGGTAAAGTTCATGAGTTTTTTGAATTTGGGGCCATGAAATGGCAGACCCCCTTGGATTCCCTATTTTCTTGAACTCGTGGGTACATCAATAAGGAATGGAAATAAATTGATTACTGTTGTGGATAGTAAAGCCCAAAAGTAATTGCAACTTGCATGAAATTGTCTTGGGCATTTGTAGGGTAAAGTTCATGAGTTTTTTGAATTTGGGGCCATGCAATGTCGGACCCCCTTGGATTCCCTATTTTTTTGAACTCATGGGTACATCAAGTAGGATTGGAAAAAAATTGATTACTCTTGTGGATAATAAAGCCCAAAAGTAATTGCAACTTGCATGAAGTTGTTTTGGGCATTTTTAGGGTAAAGTTCATGAGTTTTTTGAATTTGGGGCCATGAAATGGCAGACCCCCTTGGATTCCCTATTTTCTTGAACTCGTGGGTACATCAATAAGGAATGGAAATAAATTGATTACTGTTGTGGATAGTAAAGCCCAAAAGTAATTGCAACTTGCATGAAATTGTCTTGGGCATTTGTAGGGTAAAGTTCATGAGTTTTTTGAATTTGGGGCCATGCAATGTCAGACCCCCTTGGATTCCCTATTTTTTTGAACTCATGGGTACATCAAGTAGGATTGGAAAAAAATTGATTACTCTTGTGGATAATAAAGCCCAAAAGTAATTGCAACTTGCATGAAGTTGTTTTGGGCATTTTTAGGGTAAAGTTCATGAGTTTTTTGAATTTGGGGCCATGAAATGGCAGACCCCCTTAGATTCCCTATTTTTTTGAACTCGTGGATACATCAATAAGGAATGGAAATAAATTGATTACTCTTGTGGATAGTAAAGCCCAAAAGTAATTGCAACTTGCATGAAGTTGTCTTAGGCATTTTTAGGGTAAAGTTCATAAGTTTTTTGAATTTGGGGCCATGAAATGGCAGACCCCCTTGGATTCCCTATTTTTTTGAACTCATGGGTACATCAATTAGGAATGGAAATAAATTGATTACTCTTGTGGATAGTAAAGCCCAAAAGTAATTGCAACTTGCATGAAGCTGTCTTGGGCATTTTTAGGGTAAAGTTCATGAGTTTTTTGAATTTGGGGCCATGAAATGGCAGACCCCCTTACCTTCCCTATTTTTTTGAACTCGTGAGTACATCAATAAGGAATGGAAATAAATTGATTACTCTTGTGGATAGTAAAGCCCAAAAGTAATTACAAATTGCATGAAGTTGTTTTGGGCATTTTTAGGGTAAAGTTCATGAGTTTTTTGAATTTGGGGCCATGCAATGGCAGACCCCCTTAGATTCCCTATTTTTTTGAACTCGTGGATACATCAATAAGGAATGGAAATAAATTGATTACTCTTGTGGATAGTAAAGCCCAAAAGTAATTGCAACTTGCATGAAGTTGTCTTGGGCATTTTTAGGGTAAAGTTCATGAGTTTTTTGAATTTGGGGTCATGAAATGGCAGACCCCCTTAGATTCCCTATTTTTTTGAACTCGTGGGTACATCAATAAGGAATGGAAATAAATTGATTACTGTTGTGGATAGTAAAGCCCAAAAGTAATTGCAACTTGCATGAAATTGTCTTGGGCATTTTTAGGGTAAAGTTCATGAGTTTCTTGAATTTGGGGCCATGAAATGGCAGACCCCCTTGGATTCCCTATTTTTTTGAACTCGTGGATACATCAATAAGGAATGGAAATAAATTGATTACTCTTGTGGATAGTAAAGCCCAAAAGTAATTGCAACTTGCATGAAGTTGTCTTGGGCATTTTTAGGGTAAAGTTCATGAGTTTTTTGAATTTGGGGCCATGAAATGGCAGACCCCCTTAGATTCCCTATTTTTTTGAACTCGTGGGTACATCAATAAGGAATGGAAATAAATTGATTACTGTTGTGGATAGTAAAGCCCAAAAGTAATTGCAACTTGCATGAAATTGTCTTGGGCATTTTTAGGGTAAAGTTCATGAGTTTTTTGAATTTGGGGCCATGAAATGGCAGACCCCCTTGGATTCCCTATTTTTTTGAACTCGTGGATACATCAATAAGGAATGGAAATAAATTGATTACTCTTGTGGATAGTAAAGCCCAAAAGTAATTGCAACTTGCATGAAGTTGTCTTGGGCATTTTTAGGGTAAAGTTCATGAGTTTTTTGAATTTGGGGCCATGAAATGGCAGACTCCCTTAGATTCCCTATTTTTTTGAACTCGTGGGTACATCAATAAGGAATGGAAATAAATTGATTACTCTTGTGGATAGTAAAGCCCAAAAGTAATTGCAACTTGCATGAAATTGTCTTGGGCATTTTTAGGGTAAAGTTCATGAGTTTTTTGAATTTGGGGCCATGAAATGGCAGACCCCCTTACCTTCCCTATTTTTTTGAACTCGTGAGTACATCAATAAGGAATGGAAATAAATTGATTACTCTTGTGGATAGTGAAGCCCAAAAGTAATTACAAATTGCATGAAGTTGTTTTGGGCATTTTTAGGGTAAAGTTCATGAGTTTTTTGAATTTGGGGCCATGAAATGGCAGACCCCCTTAGATTCCCTATTTTTTTGAACTCGTGGGTACATCAATAAGGAATGGAAATAAATTGATTACTGTTGTGGATAGTAAAGCCCAAAAGTAATTGCAACTTGCATGAAATTGTCTTGGGCATTTTTAGGGTAAAGTTCATGAGTTTTTTGAATTTGGGGCCATGAAATGGCAGACCCCCTTGGATTCCCTATTTTTTTGAACTCATGGGTACATCAATTAGGAATGGAAATAAATTGATTACTGTTGTGGATAGTAAAGCCCAAAAGTAATTGCAACTTGCATGAAATTGTCTTGGGCATTTTTAGGGTAAAGTTCATGAGTTTTTTGAATTTGGGGCCATGAAATGGCAGACCCCCTTATATTCCCTATTTTTTTGAACTCGTGGGTACATCAATTAAGAGTGGAAATAAATTGATTACTGTTGTGGATAGTAAAGACCAAAAGTAATTGCAACTTGCATGAAGTTGTTTTGGGCATTTTTAGGGTAAAGTTCATGAGTTTTTTAAAATTGGGGCCATGAAATGGCAGAGCCCCTTACATTCCCTATTTTCTTGAACTCGTGGGTACATCAATAAGGAATGGAAATAAATTGATTACTCTTGTGGATAGTAAAGCCCAAAAGTAATTGCAACTTGCATGAAGTTGTTTTGGGCATTTTTAGGGTAAAGTTCATGAGTTTTTTGAATTTGGGGCCATGAAATGGCAGACCCCCTTATATTCCCTATTTTTTTGAACTCGTGGGTACATCAATTAAGAGTGGAAATAAATTGATTACTCTTGTGGATAGTAAAGACCAAAAGTAATTGCAACCTGCATGAAGTTGTCTTGGGCATTTTTAGGGTAAAGTTCATGAGTTTTTTGAATTTGGGGCCATGAAATGGCAGACCCCCTTGGATTCCCTGTTTTTTTGAACTCGTGGGTACATCAATAAGGAATGGAAATAAATTGATTACTCTTGTGGATAGTAAAGCCCAAAAGTAATTGCAACTTGCATAAAATTGTCTTGGGCATTTTTAGGGTAAAGTTCATGAGTTTTTTGAATTTAGGGCCATGAAATGGCAGAGCCCCTTACATTCCCTATTTTCTTGAACTCGTGGGTACATCAATAAGGAATGGAAATAAATTGATTACTCTTGTGGATAGTAAAGACCAAAAGTAATTGCAACTTGCATGAAGTTGTTTTGGGCATTTGTAGGGTAAAGTTCATGAGTTTTCTGAATTTGGGGCCATGAAATGGCAGACCCCCTTAGATTCCCTATTTTTTTGAACTCGTGGATACATCAATAAGGAATGGAAATAAATTGATTACTGTTGTGGATAGTAAAGCCCAAAAGTAATTGCAACTTGCATGAAATTGTCTTGGGCATTTTTAGGGTAAAGTTCATGAGTTTATTGAATTTGGGGCCATGCAATGGCAGACCCCCTTAGATTCCCTATTTTTTTGAACTCGTGGGTACATCAATAAGGAATGGAAATAAATTGATTACTCTTGTGGATAGTAAAGCCCAAAAATAATTGCAACTTGCATGAAATTGTCTTGGGCATTTTTAGGGTAAAGTTCATGAGTTTTTTGAATTTGGGGCCATGAAATGGCAGACCCCCTTGGATTCCCTATTTTTTTGAACTCGTGGGTACATCAATAAGGAATGGAAATAAATTGATTACTCTTGTGGATAGTAAAGCCCAAAAGTAATTGCAACTTGCATGAAATTGTCTTGGGCATTTTTAGGGTAAAGTTCATGAGTTTTTTGAATTTGGGGCCATGCAATGTCAGACCCCCTTAGATTCCCTATTTTTTTGAACTCGTGGATACATCAATAAGGAATGGAAATAAATTGATTACTCTTGTGGATAGTAAAGCCCAAAAGTAATTGCAACTTGCATGAAGTTGTCTTAGGCATTTTTAGGGTAAAGTTCATAAGTTTTTTGAATTTGGGGCCATGAAATGGCAGACCCCCTTGGATTCCCTATTTTTTTGAACTCATGGGTACATCAATTAGGAATGGAAATAAATTGATTATTCTTGTGGTTAGTAAAGCCCAAAAGTAATTGCAACTTGCATGAAGTTGTTTTGGGCATTTTTAGGGTAAAGTTCATGAGTTTTTTGAATTTGGGGCCATGAAATGGCAGACCCCCTTACCTTCCCTATTTTTTTGAACTCGTGAGTACATCAATAAGGAATGGAAATAAATTGATTACTCTTGTGGATAGTAAAGCCCAAAAGTAATTACAAATTGCATGAAGTTGTTTTGGGCATTTTTAGGGTAAAGTTCATGAGTTTTTTGAATTTGGGGCCATGAAATGGCAGACCCCCTTAGATTCCCTATTTTTTTGAACTCGTGGATACATCAATAAGGAATGGAAATAAATTGATTACTGTTGTGGATAGTAAAGCCCAAAAGTAATTGCAACTTGCATGAAATTGTCTTGGGCATTTTTAGGGTAAAGTTCATGGGTTTATTGAATTTGGGGCCATGCAATGGCAGACCCCCTTAGATTCCCTATTTTTTTGAACTCGTGGGTACATCAATAAGGAATGGAAATAAATTGATTACTCTTGTGGATAGTAAAGCCCAAAAGTAATTGCAACTTGCATGAAGTTGTCTTGGGCATTTTTAGGGTAAAGTTCATGAGTTTTTTGAATTTGGGGCCATGAAATGGCAGAGTCCCTTATATTCCCTATTTTCTTGAACTCGTGGGTACATCAATTAGGAATGGAAATAAATTGATTACTCTTGTGGATAGTAAAGACGAAAAGTAATTGCAACTTGCATGAAGTTGTTTTGGGCATTTGTAGGGTAAAGTTCATGAGTTTTTTGAATTTGGGGCCATGAAATGGCAGACCCCCTTATATTCCCTATTTTTTTGAACTCGTGGATACATCAATAAGGAATGGAAATAAATTGATTACTGTTGTGGATAGTAAAGACCAAAAGTAATTGCAACTTGCATGAAATTGTTTTGGGCATTTTTAGGGTAAAGTCCATGAGTTTTCTGAATTTGGGGCCATGGAATGGCAGACCCCCTTAGATTCCCTATTTTTTTGAACTCATGGGTACATCAATTAGGAATGGATAAAAATTGATTACTCTTGTGGATAGTAAAGCCCAAAAGTAATTGCAACTTGCATGAAGTTGTTTTGGGCATTTTTAGGGTAAAGTTCATGAGTTTTTTGAATTTGGGGCCATGCAATGGCAGACCCCCTTATATTCCCTATTTTTTTGAACTCGTGGATACATCAATAAAGAATGGAAATAAATTGATTACTGTTATGGATAGTAAAGCCCAAAAGTAAATGCAACTTGCATGAAGTTGTTTTGGGCATTTTTAGGGTAAAGTTCATGAGTTTTTTGAATTTGGGGCCATGAAATGGCAGAGCCCCTTACATTCCCTATTTTCTTGAACTCGTGGGTACATCAATAAGGAATGCAAATAAATTGATTACTGTTGTGGATAGTAAAGCCCAAAAGTAATTACAAATTGCATGAAGTTGTTTTGGGCATTTTTAGGGTAAAGTTCATGAGTTTTTTGAATTTGGGGCCATGCAATGGCAGACCCCCTTATATTCCCTATTTTTTTGAACTCGTGGATACATCAATAAGGAATGCAAATAAATTGATTACTGTTGTGGATAGTAAAGCCCAAAAGTAATTACAAATTGCATGAAGTTGTTTTGGGCATTTTTAGGGTAAAGTTCATGAGTTTTTTGAATTTGGGGCCATGCAATGGCAGACCCCCTTATATTCCCTATTTTTTTGAACTCGTGGATACATCAATAAAGAATGGAAATAAATTGATTACTGTTATGGATAGTAAAGCCCAAAAGTAAATGCAACTTGCATGAAGTTGTCTTGGGCATTTTTAGGGTAAAGTTCATGAGTTTTTTGAATTTGGGGCCATGAAATGGCAGACCCCGTTGGATTCCCTATTTTTTTGAACTCATGGGTACATCAATTAGGAATGGAAATAAATTGATTACTCTTGTGGATAGTAAAGCCCAAAAGTAATTACAAATTGCATGAAGCTGTCTTGGGCATTTTTAGGGTAAAGTTCATGAGTTTTTTGAATTTGGGGCCATGAAATGGCAGACCCCCTTACCTTCCCTATTTTTTTGAACTCGTGAGTACATCAATAAGGAATGGAAATAAATTGATTACTCTTGTGGATAGTAAAGCCCAAAAGTAATTACAAATTGCATGAAGTTGTTTTGGGCATTTTTAGGATAAAGTTCATGAGTTTTTTGAAATTGGGGCCATGAAATGGCAGACCCCCTTAGATTCCCTATTTTTTTGAACTCGTGGATACATCAATAAGGAATGGAAATAAATTGATTACTCTTGTGGATAGTAAAGCCCAAAAGTAATTGCAACTTGCATGAAGTTGTCTTGGGCATTTTTAGGGTAAAGTTCATGAGTTTTTTGAATTTGGGGCCATGAAATGGCAGAGCCCCTTACATTCCCTATTTTCTTGAACTCGTGGGTACATCAATAAGGAATGCAAATAAATTGATTACTGTTGTGGATAGTAAAGCCCAAAAGTAATTACAAATTGCATGAAGTTGTTTTGGGCATTTTTAGGGTAAAGTTCATGAGTTTTTTGAATTTGGGGCCATGCAATGGCAGACCCCCTTATATTCCCTATTTTTTTGAACTCGTGGATACATCAATAAAGAATGGAAATAAATTGATTACTGTTATGGATAGTAAAGCCCAAAAGTAAATGCAACTTGCATGAAGTTGTCTTGGGCATTTTTAGGGTAAAGTTCATGAGTTTTTTGAATTTGGGGCCATGAAATGGCAGACCCCGTTGGATTCCCTATTTTTTTGAACTCATGGGTACATCAATTAGGAATGGAAATAAATTGATTACTCTTGTGGATAGTAAAGCCCAAAAGTAATTGGAACTTACATGAAGCTGTCTTGGGCATTTTTAGGGTAAAGTTCATGAGTTTTTTGAATTTGGGGCCATGAAATGGCAGACCCCCTTACCTTCCCTATTTTTTTGAACTCGTGAGTACATCAATAAGGAATGGAAAGAAATTGATTACTCTTGTGGATAGTAAAGCCCAAAAGTAATTACAAATTGCATGAAGTTGTTTTGGGCATTTTTAGGGTAAAGTTCATGAGTTTTTTGAATTTGGGGCCATGAAATGGCAGACCCCCTTAGATTCCCTATTTTTTTGAACTCGTGGATACATCAATAAGGAATGGAAATAAATTGATTACTCTTGTGGATAGTAAAGCCCAAAAGTAATTGCAACTTGCATGAAGTTGTCTTGGGCATTTTTAGGGTAAAGTTCATGAGTTTTTTGAATTTGGGGCCATGCAATGGCAGACCCCCTTAGATTCCCTATTTTTTTGAACTCATGGGTACATCAATTAGGAATGGAAATAAATTGATTACTCTTGTGGATAGTAAAGCCCAAAAGTAATTGCAACTTGCATGAAGTTGTTTTGGGCATTTTTAGGGTAAAGTTCATGAGTTTTTTGAATTTGGGGCCATGAAATGGCAGACCCCCTTGGATTCCCTATTTTCTTGAACTCGTGGGTACATCAATAAGGAATGGAAATAAATTGATTACTGTTGTGGATAGTAAAGCCCAAAAGTAATTGCAACTTGCATGAAATTGTTTTGGGCATTTTTAGGGTAAAGTTCATGAGTTTTTTGAATTTGGGGCCATGAAATGGCAGAGCCCCTTACATTCCCTATTTTCTTGAACTCGTGGGTACATCAATAAGGAATGCAAATAAATTGATTACTCTTGTGGATAGTAAAGCCCAAAAGTAATTACAAATTGCATGAAGTTGTTTTGGGCATTTTTAGGGTAAAGTTCATGAGTTTTTTGAATTTGGGGCCATGAAATGGCAGAGCCCCTTACATTCCCTATTTTCTTGAACTCGTGGGTACATCAATAAGGAATGGAAATAAATTGATTATTCTTGTGGATAGTAAAGCCCAAAAGTAATTGCAACTTGCATGAAATTGTTTTGGGCATTTTTAGGGTAAAGTTCATGAGTTTTTTGAATTTGGGGCCATGAAATGGCAGAGCCCCTTACATTCCCTATTTTCTTGAACTCGTGGGTACATCAATAAGGAATGCAAATAAATTGATTACTCTTGTGGATAGTAAAGCCCAAAAGTAATTACAAATTGCATGAAGTTGTTTTGGGCATTTTTAGGGTAAAGTTCATGAGTTTTTTGAATTTGGGGCCATGCAATGGCAGACCCCCTTATATTCCCTATTTTTTTGAACTCGTGGATACATCAATAAAGAATGGAAATAAATTGATTACTGTTATGGATAGTAAAGCCCAAAAGTAAATGCAACTTGCATGAAGTTGTCTTGGGCATTTTTAGGGTAAAGTTCATGAGTTTTTTGAATTTGGGGCCATGAAATGGCAGAGCCCGTTGGATTCCCTATTTTTTTGAACTCATGGGTACATCAATTAGGAATGGAAATAAATTGATTACTCTTGTGGATAGTAAAGCCCAAAAGTAATTGGACCTTACATGAAGCTGTCTTGGGCATTTTTAGGGTAAAGTTCATGAGTTTTTTGAATTTGGGGCCATGAAATGGCAGACCCCCTTACCTTCCCTATTTTTTTGAACTCGTGAGTACATCAATAAGGAATGGAAATAAATTGATTACTCTTGTGGATAGTAAAGCCCAAAAGTAATTACAAATTGCATGAAGTTGTTTTGGGCATTTTTAGGATAAAGTTCATGAGTTTTTTGAAATTGGGGCCATGAAATGGCAGACCCTCTTAGATTCCCTATTTTTTTGAACTCGTGGGTACATCAATAAAGAATGGAAATAAATTGATTACTGTTATGGATAGTAAAGCCCAAAAGTAAATGCAACTTGCATGAAGTTGTCTTGGGCATTTGTAGGGTAAAGTTCATGAGTTTTTTGAATTTGGGGCCATGAAATGGCAGACCCCCTTGGATTCCCTATTTTTTTGAACTCGTGGATACATCAATAAAGAATGGAAATAAATTGATTACTGTTATGGATAGTAAAGCCCAAAAGTAAATGCAACTTGCATGAAGTTGTCTTGGGCATTTTTAGGGTAAAGTTCATGAGTTTTTTGAATTTGGGGCCATGAAATGGCAGACCCCCTTAGATTCCCTATTTTTTTGAACTCGTGGGTACATCAATAAGGAATGCAAATAAATTGATTACTGTTGTGGATAGTAAAGCCCAAAAGTAATTACAAATTGCATGAAGTTGTTTTGGGCATTTTTAGGGTAAAGTTCATGAGTTTTTTGAATTTGGGGCCATGCAATGGCAGACCCCCTTATATTCCCTATTTTTTTGAACTCGTGGATACATCAATAAAGAATGGAAATAAATTGATTACTGTTATGGATAGTAAAGCCCAAAAGTAAATGCAACTTGCATGAAGTTGTCTTGGGCATTTGTAGGGTAAAGTTCATGAGTTTTTTGAATTTGGGGCCATGAAATGGCAGACCCCCTTGGATTCCCTATTTTTTTGAACTCGTGGGTACATCAATAAGGAATGGAAATAAATTGATTACTCTTGTGGATAGTAAAGCCCAAAAGTAATTGCAACTTGCATGAAGCTGTCTTGGGCATTTTTAGGGTAAAGTTCATGAGTTTTTTGAATTTGGGGCCATGAAATGGCAGAGCCCCTTACATTCCCTATTTTCTTGAACTCGTGGGTACATCAATAAGGAATGCAAATAAATTGATTACTCTTGTGGATAGTAAAGCCCAAAAGTAATTACAAATTGCATGAAGTTGTTTTGGGCATTTTTAGGGTAAAGTTCATGAGTTTTTTGAATTTGGGGCCATGAAATGGCAGAGCCCCTTACATTCCCTATTTTCTTGAACTCGTGGGTACATCAATAAGGAATGGAAATAAATTGATTATTCTTGTGGATAGTAAAGCCCAAAAGTAATTGCAACTTGCATGAAATTGTTTTGGGCATTTTTAGGGTAAAGTTCATGAGTTTTTTGAATTTGGGGCCATGAAATGGCAGAGCCCCTTACATTCCCTATTTTCTTGAACTCGTGGGTACATCAATAAGGAATGCAAATAAATTGATTACTGTTGTGGATAGTAAAGCCCAAAAGTAATTACAAATTGCATGAAGTTGTTTTGGGCATTTTTAGGGTAAAGTTCATGAGTTTTTTGAATTTGGGGCCATGCAATGGCAGACCCCCTTATATTCCCTATTTTTTTGAACTCGTGGATACATCAATAAAGAATGGAAATAAATTGATTACTGTTATGGATAGTAAAGCCCAAAAATAATTGCAACTTGCATGAAATTGTCTTCGGCATTTTTAGGGTAAAGTTCATGAGTTTTTTGAATTTGGGGCCATGAAATGGCAGACCCCCTTAGATTCCCTATTTTTTTGAACTCATGGGTACATCAATTAGGAATGGATAAAAATTGATTACTCTTGTGGATAGTAAAGCCCAAAAATAATTGCAACTTGCATGAAGTTGTTTTGGGCATTTTTAGGGTAAAGTTCATGAGTTTTTTGAATTTGGGGCCATGAAATGGCAGAGCCCCTTACATTCCCTATTTTTTTGAACTCGTGGGTACATCAATATGGAATGGAAATAAATTGATTACTCTTGTGGATAGTAAAGCCTAAAAGTAATTGCAACTTGCATGAAATTGTTTTGGGCATTTTTAGGGTAAAGTTCATGAGTTTTTTGAATTTGGGGCCATGAAATGGCAGAGCCCCTTACATTCCCTATTTTCTTGAACTCGTGGGTACATCAATAAGGAATGGAAATAAATTGATTACTCTTGTGGATAGTAAAGCCCAAAAGTAATTACAAATTGCATGAAGTTGTTTTGGGCATTTTTAGGGTAAAGTTCATGAGTTTTTTGAATTTGGGGCCATGAAATGGCAGAGCCCCTTACATTCCCTATTTTCTTGAACTCGTGGGTACATCAATAAGGAATGGAAATAAATTGATTACTCTTGTGGATAGTAAAGCCCAAAAGTAATTACAAATTGCATGAAGTTGTTTTGGGCATTTTTAGGGTAAAGTTCATGAGTTTTTTGAATTTGGGGCCATGAAATGGCAGACCCCCTTACCTTCCCTATTTTTTTGAACTCGTGAATACATCAATAAGGAATGGAAAGAAATTGATTACTCTTGTGGATAGTAAAGCCCAAAAGTAATTACAAATTGCATGAAGTTGTTTTGGGCATTTTTAGGGTAAAGTTCATGAGTTTTTTGAATTTGGGGCCATGAAATGGCAGACCCCCTTAGATTCCCTATTTTTTTGAACTCATGGGTACATCAATTAGGAATGGATAAAAATTGATTACTCTTGTGGATAGTAAAGCCCAAAAGTAATTGCAACTTGCATGAAGCTGTTTTGGGCATTTTTAGGGTAAAGTTCATGAGTTTTTTGAATTTGGGGCCATGAAATGGCAGACCCCCTTGGATTCCCTATTTTTTTGAACTCGTGGGTACATCAATAAGGAATGGAAATAAATTGATTACTCTTGTGGATAGTAAAGCCCAAAAGTAATTGCAACTTGCATGAAATTGTTTTGGGCATTTTTAGGGTAAAGTTCATGAGTTTTTTGAATTTGGGGCCATGAAATGGCAGACCCCCTTGGATTCCCTATTTTTTTGAACTCGTGGATACATCAATAAGGAGTGGAAATAAATTGATTACTCTTGTGGATTGTAAAGCCCAAAAGTAATTACAAATTGCATGAAGTTGTTTTGGGCATTTGTAGGGTAAAGTTCATGCGTTTTTTGAATTTGGGGCCATGAAATGGCAGAGCCCCTTACATTCCCTATTTTCTTGAACTCGTGGGTACATCAATAAGGAATGGATAAAAATTGATTACTCTTGTGGATAGTAAAGCTCAAAAGTAATTACAACTTGCATATAATTGGTTTGGGCATTTTTAGGGTAAAGTTCATGAGTTTTTTGAATTTGGGGCCATGAAATGGCAGACCCCCTTAGATTCCCTATTTTTTTGAACTCATGGATACATCAATAAGGAATGGAAATAAATTGATTAGTCTTGTGGATTGTAAAGCCCAAAAGTAATTACAAATTGCATGAAGTTGTTTTGGGCATTTGTAGGGTAAAGTTCATGAGTTTTTGGATATTGGGGCCATGCAATCGCAGACTCCCAACTTATATTCCCTATTTTTATGAACTCGTGGGTACATCAATTAGGAATGGAAATAAATTGATTACTCTTGTGGATAGTAAAGCCCAAAAGTAATTGCAACTTGCATGAAGTTGTTTTGGGCATTTTTAGGGTAAAGTTCATGAGTTTTTGGATATTGGGGCCATGCAATCGCAGACTCCCAACTTATATTCCCTATTTTTTTGAACTCTTAGGTACATCAATTAGGAATGGAAATAAATTGATTACTCTTGTGGATAGTAAAGCCCAAAAGTAATTGCAACTTGCATGAAGTTGTTTTGGGCATTTTTACAGTAAAGTTCATGAGTTTTTTAATATTGGGGCCATGCAATCGCAGACTCCCAACTTATATTCCCTATTTTTTTGAACTCTTGGGTACATCAATTAGGAATGGAAATAAATTGATTACTCTTGTGGATAGTAAAGCCCAAAAGTAATTGCAACTTGCATGAAGTTGTTTTGGGCATTTTTAGGGTAAAGTTCATGAGTTTTTTCATATTGGGGCCATGCAATCGCAGACTCCCAACTTATATTCCCTATTTCTTTGAACTCTTGGGTACATCAATTAGGAATGGAAATAAATTGATTACTCTTGTGCATAGTAAAGCCCAAAAGTAATTGCAACTTGCATGAAGTTGTTTTGGGCATTTTTAGGGTAAAGTTCATGAGTTTTTTGATATTGAGGCCATGCAATCGCAGACTCCCAACTTATATTCCCTACTTTTTTGAACTCTTGGGTACATCAATTAGGAATGGAAATAAATTGATTACTCTTGTGGATAGTAGAGCCCAAAAGTAATTGCAACTTGCATGAAGTTGTTTTAGGCATGTTTAGGGTAAAGTTCATGAGTTTTTTGAATTTGGGGTCATGCAATCGCAGACCCCCTACTTATATTCCCTATTTTTTTGAACTCGTGGGTACATCAATTAGGAATGGAAATAAATTGATTACTCTTGTGGATAGTAAAGCCCAAAAGTAATTGCAACTTGCATGAAGTTGTTTTAGGCATTTCTAAGATAAAGTTCATGAGTTATTTGAATTTGGGGCCACGCAATCGCAGACTCCCAACTTATATTCCCTATTTTTTTGAACTCATGGGTACATCAATTAGGAATGGAAATAAATTGATTACTCTTGTGGATAGTAAAGCCCAAAAGTAATTGCAACTTGCATGAAGTTGTTTTGGGCATTTTTAGGGTAAAGTTCATGAGTTTTTTGATATTGGGGCCATGCAATTGCAGACCCCCAACTTATATTCCCTATTTTTATGAACTCGTGGGTACATCAATTAGGAATGCAAATAAATTGATTACTCTTGTGGATAGTAAAGCCCAAAAGTAATTGCAACTTGCATGAAGTTGTTTTAGGCATTTTTAGGGTAAAGTTCATGAGTTTTTTGATATTGGGGCCATGCAATCGCAGACTCCCAACTTATATTCCATATTCTTTTGAACTCTTGGGTACATCAATTAGGAATGGAAATAAATTGATTACTCTTGTGGATAGTAAAGCCCAAAAATAATTGCAACTTGCATGAAGTTGTTTTAGGCATTTTTAGGGTAAAGTTCATGAGTTTTTTGAATTTGGGGCCATGCAATCGCAGACTCCCAACTTATATTCCCTATTTTTTTGAACTCTTGGGTACATCAATTAGGAATGGAAATAAATTGATTACTCTTGTGGATAGTAAAGCCCAAAAGTAATTGCAACTTGCATGAAGTTGTTTTGGGCATTTTTAGGGTAAAGTTCATGAGTTTTTTGATATTGGGGCCATGCAATTGCAGACCCCCAACTTATATTCCCTATTTTTATGAACTCGTGGGTACATCAATTAGGAATGCAAATAAATTGATTACTCTTGTGGATAGTAAAGCCCAAAAGTAATTGCAACTTGCATGAAGTTGTTTTAGGCATTTTTAGGGTAAAGTTCATGAGTTTTTTGATATTGGGGCCATGCAATCGCAGACTCCCAACTTATATTCCCTATTTTTTTGAACTCTTGGGTACATCAATTAGGAATGGAAATAAATTGATTACTCTTGTGGATAGTAAAGCCCAAAAGTAATTGCAACTTGCATGAAGTTGTTTTGGGCATTTTTAGGGTAAAGTTCATGAGTTTTTTGATATTGGGGCCATGCAATTGCAGACCCCCAATTTATATTCCCTATTTTTATGAACTCTTGGGTACATCAATTAGGAATGCAAATAAATTGATTACTCTTGTGGATAGTAAAGCCCAAAAGTAATTGCAACTTGCATGAAATTGTTTTAGGCATTTTTAGGGTAAAGTTCATGAGTTTTTTGATATTGGGGCCATGCAATTGCAGACTCCCAACTTATATTCCCTATTTTTTTGAACTCTTGGGTACATCAATTAGGAATGGAAATAAATTGATTACTCTTGTGGATAGTAAAGCCCAAAAGTAATTGCAACTTGCATGAAGTTGTTTTCGGCATTTCTAAGATAAAGTTCATGAGTTATTTGAATTTGGGGCCATGCAATCGCAGACTCCCAACTTATATTCCCTATTTTTTTGAACTCTTGGGTACATCAATTAGGAATGGAAATAAATTGATTACTCTTGTGGATAGTAAAGCCCAAAAGTAATTGCAACTTGCATGAAGTTGTTTTGGGCATTTTTAGGGTAGAGTTCATGAGTTTTTTGATATTGGGGCCATGCAATGGCAGACCCCCAACTTATATTCCCTATTTTTATGAACTCGTGGGTACATCAATTAGGAATGCAAATAAATTGATAACTCTTGTGGATAGTAAAGCCCAATAGTAATTGCAACTTGCATGAAGTTGTTTTAGGCATTTTTAGGGTAAAGTTCATGAGTTTTTTGATATTGGGCCCATGCAATCGCAGACTCCCAACTTATATTCCCTATTTTTTTGAACTCTTGGGTACATCAATTAGGAATGGAAATAAATTGATTACTCTTGTGGATAGTAAAGCCCAAAACTAATTGCAACTTGCATGAAGTTGTTTTGGGCATTTTTAGGGTAAAGTTCATGAGTTTTTTGATATTGGGGCCATGCAATTGCAGACCCCCAACTTATATTCCCTATTTTTATGAACTCGTGGGTACATCAATTAGGAATGGAAATAAATTGATTACTCTTGTGGATAGTAAAGCCCAAAAGTAATTGCAACTTGCATGAAGTTGTTTTGGGCATTTTTAGGGTAAAGTTCATGAGTTTTTTCATATTGGGGCCATGCAATCGCAGACTCCCAACTTATATTCCCTATTTCTTTGAACTCTTGGGTACATCAATTAGGAATGGAAATAAATTGATTACTCTTGTGCATAGTAAAGCCCAAAAGTAATTGCAACTTGCATGAAGTTGTTTTGGGCATTTTTAGGGTAAAGTTCATGAGTTTTTTGATATTGAGGCCATGCAATCGCAGACTCCCAACTTATATTCCCTACTTTTTTGAACTCTTGGGTACATCAATTAGGAATGGAAATAAATTGATTACTCTTGTGGATAGTAGAGCCCAAAAGTAATTGCAACTTGCATGAAGTTGTTTTAGGCATGTTTAGGGTAAAGTTCATGAGTTTTTTGAATTTGGGGTCATGCAATCGCAGACCCCCTACTTATATTCCCTATTTTTTTGAACTCGTGGGTACATCAATTAGGAATGGAAATAAATTGATTACTCTTGTGGATAGTAAAGCCCAAAAGTAATTGCAACTTGCATGAAGTTGTTTTAGGCATTTCTAAGATAAAGTTCATGAGTTATTTGAATTTGGGGCCACGCAATCGCAGACTCCCAACTTATATTCCCTATTTTTTTGAACTCATGGGTACATCAATTAGGAATGGAAATAAATTGATTACTCTTGTGGATAGTAAAGCCCAAAAGTAATTGCAACTTGCATGAAGTTGTTTTGGGCATTTTTAGGGTAAAGTTCATGAGTTTTTTGATATTGGGGCCATGCAATTGCAGACCCCCAACTTATATTCCCTATTTTTATGAACTCGTGGGTACATCAATTAGGAATGCAAATAAATTGATTACTCTTGTGGATAGTAAAGCCCAAAAGTAATTGCAACTTGCATGAAGTTGTTTTAGGCATTTTTAGGGTAAAGTTCATGAGTTTTTTGATATTGGGGCCATGCAATCGCAGACTCCCAACTTATATTCCATATTCTTTTGAACTCTTGGGTACATCAATTAGGAATGGAAATAAATTGATTACTCTTGTGGATAGTAAAGCCCAAAAGTAATTGCAACTTGCATGAAGTTGTTTTAGGCATTTTTAGGGTAAAGTTCATGAGTTTTTTGATATTGGGGCCATGCAATCGCAGACTCCCAACTTATATTCCATATTCTTTTGAACTCTTGGGTACATCAATTAGGAATGGAAATAAATTGATTACTCTTGTGGATAGTAAAGCCCAAAAATAATTGCAACTTGCATGAAGTTGTTTTAGGCATTTTTAGGGTAAAGTTCATGAGTTTTTTGAATTTGGGGCCATGCAATCGCAGACTCCCAACTTATATTCCCTATTTTTTTGAACTCTTGGGTACATCAATTAGGAATGGAAATAAATTGATTACTCTTGTGGATAGTAAAGCCCAAAAGTAATTGCAACTTGCATGAAGTTGTTTTGGGCATTTTTAGGGTAAAGTTCATGAGTTTTTTGATATTGGGGCCATGCAATTGCAGACCCCCAACTTATATTCCCTATTTTTATGAACTCGTGGGTACATCAATTAGGAATGCAAATAAATTGATTACTCTTGTGGATAGTAAAGCCCAAAAGTAATTGCAACTTGCATGAAGTTGTTTTAGGCATTTTTAGGGTAAAGTTCATGAGTTTTTTGATATTGGGGCCATGCAATCGCAGACTCCCAACTTATATTCCCTATTTTTTTGAACTCTTGGGTACATCAATTAGGAATGGAAATAAATTGATTACTCTTGTGGATAGTAAAGCCCAAAAGTAATTGCAACTTGCATGAAGTTGTTTTGGGCATTTTTAGGGTAAAGTTCATGAGTTTTTTGATATTGGGGCCATGCAATTGCAGACCCCCAATTTATATGCCCTATTTTTATGAACTCTTGGGTACATCAATTAGAAATGCAAATAAATTGATTACTCTTGTGGATAGTAAAGCCCAAAAGTAATTGCAACTTGCATGAAATTGTTTTAGGCATTTTTAGGGTAAAGTTCATGAGTTTTTTGATATTGGGGCCATGCAATTGCAGACTCCCAACTTATATTCCCTATTTTTTTGAAGTCTTGGGTACATCAATTAGGAATGGAAATAAATTGATTACTCTTGTGGATAGTAAAGCCCAAAAGTAATTGCAACTTGCATGAATTTGTTTTCGGCATTTCTAAGATAAAGTTCATGAGTTATTTGAATTTGGGGCCATGCAATCGCAGACTCCCAACTTATATTCCCTATTTTTTTGAACTCTTGGGTACATCAATTAGGAATGGAAATAAATTGATTACTCTTGTGGATAGTAAAGCCCAAAAGTAATTGCAACTTGCATGAAGTTGTTTTGGGCATTTTTAGGGTAGAGTTCATGAGTTTTTTGATATTGGGGCCATGCAATTGCAGACCCCCAACTTATATTCCCTATTTTTATGAACTCGTGGGTACATCAATTAGGAATGCAAATAAATTGATTACTCTTGTGGATAGTAAAGCCCAATAGTTATTGCAACTTGCATGAAGTTGTTTTAGGCATTTTTAGGGTAAAGTTCATGAGTTTTTTGATATTGGGCCCATGCAATCGCAGACTCCCAACTTATATTCCCTATTTTTTTGAACTCTTGGGTACATCAATTAGGAATGGAAATAAATTGATTACTCTTGTGGATAGTAAAGCCCAAAACTAATTGCAACTTGCATGAAGTTGTTTTGGGCATTTTTAGGGTAAAGTTCATGAGTTTTTTGATATTGGGGCCATGCAATTGCAGACCCCCAACTTATATTCCCTATTTTTATGAACTCGTGGGTACATCAATTAGGAATGGAAATAAATTGATTACTCTTGTGGATAGTAAAGCCCAAAAGTAATTGCAACTTGCATGAAGTTGTTTTGGGCATTTTTAGGGTAAAGTTCATGATTTTTTTGAAATTGGGGCCATGCAATCGCAGACTCCCCCCTTGGATTCCCTATTGTTTTGAACTCTTGGGTACATCAATAAGGAATGGAGATAAATTGATTACTCTTGTGGATAGTAAAGCCCAAAAGTAATTGCAACTTGCATGAAGTTGTTTTGGGCATTCTTAGGATAAAGTTCATGAGTTTTTTGAATTTGGGGTCATGCAATCGCAGACCCCCTACTTATATTCCCTATTTTTTTGAACTCGTGGGTACATCAATTAAGAATGGAAATAAATTGATTACTCTTGTGGATAGTAAAGCCCAAAAGTAATTGCAACTTGCATGAAGTTGTTTTAGGCATTTCTAAGATAAAGTTCATGAGTTATTTGAATTTGGGGCCATGACATGGCAGACCCCCTTAGATTCCCTATTTTTTTGAACTCGTGGGTACATCAATTAGGAATGGAAATAAATTGATTACTCTTGTGGATAGTAAAGCCCAAAAGTAATTGCAACTTGCATGAAGTTGTTTTGGGCATTTTTAGGGTAAAGTTCATGAGTTTTTTGAAATTGGGGCCATGCAATCGCAGACCCCCAACTTAAATTCCCTATTTTTTTGAATTCTTGGGTACATCAATTAGGAATGGAAATAAATTGATTACTCTTGTGGATAGTAAAGCCCAAAAGTAATTGCAACTTGCATGAAGTTGTTTTGGGCATTTTTAGGGTAAAGTTCATGAATTTTTAGATATTGGGCCCATGCAATCGCAGACTCCCAACTTATATTCTCTATTTTTTTGAACTCTTGGGTACATCAATTAGGAATGGAAATAAATTGATTACTCTTGTGGATAGTAAAGCCCAAAAGTAATTGCAACTTGCATGAAGTTGTTTTGGGCATTTTTAGGGTAAAGTTCATGAATTTTTAGATATTGGGCCCATGCAATCGCAGACTCCCAACTTATATTCTCTATTTTTTTGAACTCTTGGGTACATCAATTAGGAATGGAAATAAATTGATTACTCTTGTGGATAGTAAAGCCCAAAAGTAATTGCAACTTGCATGAAGTTGTTTTGGGCATTTTTAGGGTAAAGTTCATGAGTTTTTTGATATTGGGGCCATGCAATTGCAGACCCCCAACTTATATTCCCTATTTTTATGAACTCGTGGGTACATCAATTAGGAATGCAAATAAATTGATTACTCTTGCGGATAGTAAAGCCCAAAAGTAATTGCAACTTGCATGAAGTTGTTTTGGGCATTTTTAGGGTAAAGTTCATGAGTTTTTTGAAATTGGGGCCTTGCAATCGCAGACTCCCCCCTTGGATTCCCTATTTTTTTGAACTCGTGGGTACATCAATAAGGAATGGAGATAAATTGATTACTCTTGTGGATAGTAAAGCCCAAAAGTAATTGCAACTTGCATGAAGTTGTTTTGGGCATTTTTAGGGTAAAGTTCATGAGTTTTTTGATATTGGGGCCATGCAATCGCAGACTCCCAACTTATATTCCCTATTTTTTTGAACTCGTGGGTACATCAATTAGAAATGGAAATAAATTGATTACTCTTGTGGATAGTAAAGCCCAAAAGTAATTGCAACTTGCATGAAGTTGTTTTGGGCATTTTTAGGGTAAAGTTCATGAGTTATTTGAATTTGGGGCCACGCAATCGCAGACTCCCAACTTATATTCCCTATTTTTTTGAACTCATGGGTACATCAATTAGGAATGGAAATAAATTGATTACTCTTGTGGATAGTAAAGCCCAAAAATAATTGCAACTTGCATGAAGTTGTTTTAGGCATTTTTAGGGTAAAGTTCATGAGTTTTTTGATATTGGGGCCATGCAATCGCAGACTCCCAACTTATATTCCCTATTTTTTTGAACTCTTGGGTACATCAATTAGGAATGGAAATAAATTGATTACTCTTGTGGATAGTAAAGCCCAAAAGTAATTGCAACTTGCATGAAGTTGTTTTGGGCATTTTTAGGGTAAAGTTCATGAGTTTTTTGATATTGGGGCCATGCAATTGCAGACCCCCAACTTATATTCCCTATTTTTATGAACTCGTGGGTACATCAATTAGGAATGCAAATAAATTGATTATTCTTGTGGATAGTAAAGCCCAAAAGTAATTGCAACTTGCATGAAGTTGTTTTAGGCATTTTTAGGGTAAAGTTCATGAGTTTTTTGATATTGGGGCCATGCAATCGCAGACTCCCAACTTATATTCCCTATTTTTTTGAACTCTTGGGTACATCAATTAGGAATGGAAATAAATTGATTACTCTTGTGGATAGTAAAGCCCAAAAGTAATTGCAACTTGCATGAAGTTGTTTTGGGCATTTTTAGGGTAAAGTTCATGAGTTTTTTGATATTGGGGCCATGCAATTGCAGACCCCCAATTTATATTCCCTATTTTTATGAACTCTTGGGTACATCAATTAGGAATGCAAATAAATTGATTACTCTTGTGGATAGTAAAGCCCAAAAGTAATTGCAACTTGCATGAAATTGTTTTAGGCATTTTTAGGGTAAAGTTCATGAGTTTTTTGATATTGGGGCCATGCAATTGCAGACTCCCAACTTATATTCCCTATTTTTTTGAACTCTTGGGTACATCAATTAGGAATGGAAATAAATTGATTACTCTTGTGGATAGTAAAGCCCAAAAGTAATTGCAACTTGCATGAAGTTGTTTTAGGCATTTCTAAGATAAAGTTCATGAGTTATTTGAATTTGGGGCCATGACATGGCAGACTCCCAACTTATATTCCCTATTTTTATGAACTCGTGGGTACATCAATTAGGAATGCAAATAAATTGATTACTCTTGTGGATAGTAAAGCCCAATAGTAATTGCAACTTGCATGAAGTTGTTTTAGGCATTTTTAGGGTAAAGTTCATGAGTTTTTTGATATTGGGCCCATGCAATCGCAGACTCCCAACTTATATTCCCTATTTTTTTGAACTCTTGGGTACATCAATTAGGAATGGAAATAAATTGGTTACTCTTGTGGATAGTAAAGCCCAAAACTAATTGCAACTTGCATGAAGTTGTTTTGGGCATTTTTAGGGTAAAGTTCATGAGTTTTTTGATATTGGGGCCATGCAATTGCAGACCCCCAACTTATATTCCCTATTTTTATGAACTCGTGGGTACATCAATTAGGAATAGAAATAAATTGATTACTCTTGTGGATAGTAAAGCCCAAAAGTAATTGCAACTTGCATGAAGTTGTTTTGGGCATTTTTAGGGTAAAGTTCATGATTTTTTTGAAATTGGGGCCATGCAATCGCAGACTCCCCCCTTGGATTCCCTATTGTTTTGAACTCGTGGGTACATCAATTAGGAATGGAAATAAATTGATTACTCTTGTGGATAGTAAAGCCCAAAAGTAATTGCAACTTGCATGAAGTTGTTTTGGGCATTTTTAGGGTAAAGTTCATGATTTTTTTGAAATTGGGGCCATGCAATCGCAGACTCCCCCCTTGGATTCCCTATTGTTTTGAACTCTTGGGTACATCAATAAGGAATGCAAATAAATTGATTACTCTTGCGGATAGTAAAGCCCAAAAGTAATTGCAACTTGCATGAAGTTGTTTTGGGCATTTTTAGGGTAAAGTTCATGAGTTTTTTGAAATTGGGGCCTTGCAATCGCAGACTCCCCCCTTGGATTCCCTATTTTTTTGAACTCGTGGGTACATCAATAAGGAATGGAGATAAATTGATTACTCTTGTGGATAGTAAAGCCCAAAAGTAATTGCAACTTGCATGAAGTTGTTTTGGGCATTTTTAGGGTAAAGTTCATGAGTTTTTTGATATTGGGGCCATGCAATCGCAGACTCCCAACTTATATTCCCTATTTTTTTGAACTCGTGGGTACATCAATTAGAAATGGAAATAAATTGATTACTCTTGTGGATAGTAAAGCCCAAAAGTAATTGCAACTTGCATGAAGTTGTTTTGGGCATTTTTAGGGTAAAGTTCATGAGTTATTTGAATTTGGGGCCACGCAATCGCAGACTCCCAACTTATATTCCCTATTTTTTTGAACTCATGGGTACATCAATTAGGAATGGAAATAAATTGATTACTCTTGTGGATAGTAAAGCCCAAAAATAATTGCAACTTGCATGAAGTTGTTTTAGGCATTTTTAGGGTAAAGTTCATGAGTTTTTTGATATTGGGGCCATGCAATCGCAGACTCCCAACTTATATTCCCTATTTTTTTGAACTCTTGGGTACATCAATTAGGAATGGAAATAAATTGATTACTCTTGTGGATAGTAAAGCCCAAAAGTAATTGCAACTTGCATGAAGTTGTTTTGGGCATTTTTAGGGTAAAGTTCATGAGTTTTTTGATATTGGGGCCATGCAATCGCAGACCCCCAACTTATATTCCCTATTTTTATGAACTCGTGGGTACATCAATTAGGAATGCAAATAAATTGATTATTCTTGTGGATAGTAAAGCCCAAAAGTAATTGCAACTTGAATGAAGTTGTTTTAGGCATTTTTAGGGTAAAGTTCATGAGTTTTTTGATATAGGGGCCATGCAATCGCAGACTCCCAACTTATATTCCCTATTTTTTTGAACTCTTGGGTACATCAATTAGGAATGGAAATAAATTGATTACTCTTGTGGATAGTAAAGCCCAAAAGTAATTGCAACTTGCATGAAGTTGTTTTGGGCATTTTTAGGGTAAAGTTCATGAGTTTTTTGATATTGGGGCCATGCAATTGCAGACCCCCAATTTATATTCCCTATTTTTATGAACTCTTGGGTACATCAATTAGGAATGCAAATAAATTGATTACTCTTGTGGATAGTAAAGCCCAAAAGTAATTGCAACTTGCATGAAATTGTTTTAGGCATTTTTAGGGTAAAGTTCATGAGTTTTTTGATATTGGGGCCATGCAATTGCAGACTCCCAACTTATATTCCCTATTTTTTTGAACTCTTGGGTACATCAATTAGGAATGGAAATAAATTGATTACTCTTGTGGATAGTAAAGCCCAAAAGTAATTGCAACTTGCATGAAGTTGTTTTAGGCATTTCTAAGATAAAGTTCATGAGTTATTTGAATTTGGGGCCATGACATGGCAGACTCCCAACTTATATTCCCTATTTTTATGAACTCGTGGGTACATCAATTAGGAATGCAAATAAATTGATTACTCTTGTGGATAGTAAAGCCCAATAGTAATTGCAACTTGCATGAAGTTGTTTTAGGCATTTTTAGGGTAAAGTTCATGAGTTTTTTGATATTGGGCCCATGCAATCGCAGACTCCCAACTTATATTCCCTATTTTTTTGAACTCTTGGGTACATCAATTAGGAATGGAAATAAATTGGTTACTCTTGTGGATAGTAAAGCCCAAAACTAATTGCAACTTGCATGAAGTTGTTTTGGGCATTTTTAGGGTAAAGTTCATGAGTTTTTTGATATTGGGGCCATGCAATTGCAGACCCCCAACTTATATTCCCTATTTTTATGAACTCGTGGGTACATCAATTAGGAATGGAAATAAATTGATTACTCTTGTGGATAGTAAAGCCCAAAAGTAATTGCAACTTGCATGAAGTTGTTTTGGGCATTTTTAGGGTAAAGTTCATGATTTTTTTGAAATTGGGGCCATGCAATCGCAGACTCCCCCCTTGGATTCCCTATTGTTTTGAACTCTTGGGTACATCAATAAGGAATGGAGATAAATTGATTACTCTTGTGGATAGTAAAGCCCAAAAGTAATTGCAACTTGCATGAAGTTGTTTTGGGCATTCTTAGGATAAAGTTCATGAGTTTTTTGAATTTGGGGTCATGCAATCGCAGACCCCCTACTTATATTCCCTGTTTTTTTGAACTCGTGGGTACATCAATTAGAAATGGAAATAAATTGATTACTCTTGTGGATAGTAAAGCCCAAAAGTAATTGCAACTTGCATGAAGTTGTTTTAGGCATTTCTAAGATAAAGTTCATGAGTTATTTGAATTTGGGGCCATGACATGGCAGACCCCCTTAGATTCCCTATTTTTTTGAACTCGTGGGTACATCAATTAGGAATGGAAATAAATTGATTACTCTTGTGGATAGTAAAGCCCAAAAGTAATTGCAACTTGCATGAAGTTGTTTTGGGCATTTTTAGGGTAAAGTTCATGAGTTTTTTGATATTGGGGCCATGCAATCGCACACCCCCAACTTAAATTCCCTATTTTTTTGAACTCTTGGGTACATCAATTAGGAATGGAAATAAATTGATTACTCTTGTGGATAGTAAAGCCCAAAAGTAATTGCAACTTGCATGAAGTTGTTTTGGGCATTTTTAGAGTAAGTTCATGAGTTTTTTGATATTGGGGCCATGCAATTGCAGACCCCCAACTTATATTCCCTATTTTTATGAACTCGTGGGTACATCAATTAGGAATGCAAATAAATTGATTACTCTTGTGGATAGTAAAGCCCAAAAGTAATTGCAACTTGCATGAAGTTGTTTTGGGCATTTTTAGGGTAAAGTTCATGAATTTTTTGATATTGGGGCCATGCAATCGCACACCCCCAACTTAAATTCCCTATTTTTTTGAATTCTTGGGTACATCAATTAGGAATGGAAATAAATTGATTACTCTTGTGGATAGTAAAGCCCAAAAGTAATTGCAACTTGCATGAAATTGTTTTGGGCATTTTTAGGGTAAAGTTCATGAGTTTTTTGATATTGGGGCCATGCAATTGCAGACTCCCAACTTATATTCCCTATTTTTTTGAACTCTTGGGTACATCAATTAGGAATGGAGATAAATTGATTACTCTTGTGGATAGTAAAGCCCAAAAGTAATTGCAACTTGCATGAAATTGTTTTGGGCATTTTTAGGGTAAAGTTCATGAGTTTTTTGATATTGGGGCCATGCAATTGCAGACCCCCAACTTATATTCCCTATTTTTATGAACTCTTGGGTACATCAATTAGGAATGGAAATAAATTGATTACTCTTGTGCATAGTAAAGCCCAAAAGTAATTGCAACTTGCATGAAGTTGTTTTAGGCATTTCTAAGATAAAGTTCATGAGTTTTTTGAATTTGGGGCCATGCAATTGCAGACCCCCAACTTATATTCCCTATTTCTTTGAACTCTTGGGTATATCAATTAGGAATGGAAATAAATTGATTACTCTTGTGGATAGTAAAGCCCAAAAGTAATTGCAACTTGCATGAAATTGTTTTGGGCATTTTTAGGGTAAAGTTCATGAGTTTTTTGATATTGGGCCCATGCAATCGCAGACTCCCAACTTATATTCCCTATTTTTTTGAACTCTTGGGTACATCAATTAGGAATGGAAATAAATTGATTACTCTTGTGGATAGTAAAGCCCAAAAGTAATTGCAACTTGCATGAAGTTGTTTTGGGCATTTTTAGGGTAAAGTTTATGAGTTTTTTGAATTTGGGGTCATGCAATCGCAGACCCCCTACTTATATTCCCTATTTTTTTGAACTCGTGGGTACATCAATTAGGAATGCAAATAAATTGATTACTCTTGTGGATTGTAAAGCCCAAAAGTAATTGCAACTTGCATGAAGTTGTTTTGGGCATTTTTAGAGTAAAGTTCATGAGTTTTTTGATATTGGGGCCATGCAATTGCAGACCCCCAACTTATATTCCCTATTTTTATGAACTCGTGGGTACATCAATTAGGAATGCAAATAAATTGATTACTCTTGTGGATTGTAAAGCCCAAAAGTAATTGCAACTTGCATGAAGTTGTTTTGGGCATTTTTAGGGTAAAGTTCATGAGTTTTTTGAAATTGGGGCCATGCAATCGCAGACTCCCCCCTTGGATTCCCTATTTTTTTGAACTCGTGGGTACATCAATTAGGAATGCAAATAAATTGATTACTCTTGTGGATAGTAAAGCCCAAAAGTAATTGCAACTTGCATGAAGTTGTTTTAGGCATTTCTAGGATAAAGTTCATGAGTTTTTTGAATTTGGGGCCATGCAATTGCTGACCCCCAACTTATATTCCCTATTTTTTTGAACTCGTGGGTACATCAATTAGGAATGCAAATAAATTGATTACTCTTGTGGATTGTAAAGCCCAAAAGTAATTGCAACTTGCATGAAGTTGTTTTGGGCATTTTTAGGGTAAAGTTCATGAGTTTTTTGAAATTGGGGCCATGCAATCGCAGACTCCCAACTTATATTCCCTATTTTTTTGAACTCGTGGGTACATCAATTAGGAATGGAAATAAATTGATTACTCTTGTGGATAGTAAAGCCCAAAAGTAATTGCAACTTGCATGAAGTTGTTTTGGGCATTTTTAGGGTAAAGTTCATGAATTTTTTGATATTGGGGCCATGCAATCGCACACCCCCAACTTAAATTCCCTATTTTTTTGAATTCTTGGGTACATCAATTAGGAATGGAAATAAATTGATTACTCTTGTGGATAGTAAAGCCCAAAAGTAATTGCAACTTGCATGAAATTGTTTTGGGCATTTTTAGGGTAAAGTTCATGAGTTTTTTGATATTGGGGCCATGCAATTGCAGACTCCCAACTTATATTCCCTATTTTTTTGAACTCTTGGGTACATCAATTAGGAATGGAGATAAATTGATTACTCTTGTGGATAGTAAAGCCCAAAAGTAATTGCAACTTGCATGAAATTGTTTTGGGCATTTTTAGGGTAAAGTTCATGAGTTTTTTGATATTGGGGCCATGCAATTGCAGACTCCCAACTTATATTCCCTATTTTTTTGAACTCTTGGGTACATCAATTAGGAATGGAGATAAATTGATTACTCTTGTGGATAGTAAAGCCCAAAAGTAATTGCAACTTGCATGAAATTGTTTTGGGCATTTTTAGGGTAAAGTTCATGAGTTTTTTGATATTGGGGCCATGCAATTGCAGACCCCCTACTTATATTCCCTATTTTTTTGAACTCGTGGGTACATCAATTAGGAATGCAAATAAATTGATTACTCTTGTGGATTGTAAAGCCCAAAAGTAATTGCAACTTGCATGAAGTTGTTTTGGGCATTTTTAGAGTAAAGTTCATGAGTTTTTTGATATTGGGGCCATGCAATTGCAGACCCCCAACTTATATTCCCTATTTTTATGAACTCGTGGGTACATCAATTAGGAATGCAAATAAATTGATTACTCTTGTGGATTGTAAAGCCCAAAAGTAATTGCAACTTGCATGAAGTTGTTTTGGGCATTTTTAGGGTAAAGTTCATGAGTTTTTTGAAATTGGGGCCATGCAATCGCAGACTCCCCCCTTGGATTCCCTATTTTTTTGAACTCGTGGGTACATCAATTAGGAATGCAAATAAATTGATTACTCTTGTGGATAGTAAAGCCCAAAAGTAATTGCAACTTGCATGAAGTTGTTTTAGGCATTTCTAGGATAAAGTTCATGAGTTTTTTGAATTTGGGGCCATGCAATTGCTGACCCCCAACTTATATTCCCTATTTTTTTGAACTCTTGGGTACATCAATTAGGAATGGAAATAAATTGATTACTCTTGTGGATAGTAAAGCCCAAAAGTAATTGCAACTTGCATGAAGTTGTTTTGGGCATTTTTAGGGTAAAGTTCATGAGTTTTTTGATATTGGGGCCATGCAATCGCACACCCCCAACTTAAATTCCCTATTTTTTTGAATTCTTGGGTACATCAATTAGGAATGGAAATAAATTGATTACTCTTGTGGATAGTAAAGCCCAAAAGTAATTGCAACTTGCATGAAATTGTTTTGGGCATTTTTAGGGTAAAGTTCATGAGTTTTTTGATATTGGGGCCATGCAATTGCAGACTCCCAACTTATATTCCCTATTTTTTTGAACTCTTGGGTACATCAATTAGGAATGGAGATAAATTGATTACTCTTGTGGATAGTAAAGCCCAAAAGTAATTGCAACTTGCATGAAGTTGTTTTAGGCATTTTTAGGGTAAAGTTCATGAGTTTTTTGATATTGGGGCCATGCAATCGCACACCCCCAACTTAAATTCCCTATTTTTTTGAATTCTTGGGTACATCAATTAGAAATGGAAATAAATTGATTACTCTTGTGGATAGTAAAGCCCAAAAGTAATTGCAACTTGCATGAAGTTGTTTTGGGCATTTTTAGGGTAAAGTTCATGAGTTTTTTGATATTGGGTCCATGCAATTGCAGACCCCCAACTTATATTCCCTATTTTTATGAACTCTTGGGTACATCAATTAGGAATGGAAATAAATTGATTACTCTTGTGCATAGTAAAGCCCAAAAGTAATTGCAACTTGCATGAAGTTGTTTTAGGCATTTCTAAGATAAAGTTCATGAGTTTTTTGAATTTGGGGCCATGCAATTGCAGACCCCCAACTTATATTCCCTATTTCTTTGAACTCTTGGGTATATCAATTAGGAATGGAAATAAATTGATTACTCTTGTGGATAGTAAAGCCCAAAAGTAATTGCAACTTGCATGAAATTGTTTTGGGCATTTTTAGGGTAAAGTTCATGAGTTTTTTGATATTAGGCCCATGCAATCGCAGACTCCCAACTTATATTCCCTATTTTTTTGAACTCTTGGGTACATCAATTAGGAATGGAAATAAATTGATTACTCTTGTGGATAGTAAAGCCCAAAAGTAATTGCAACTTGCATGAAATTGTTTTGGGCATTTTTAGGGTAAAGTTCATGAGTTTTTTGATATTGGGGCCATGCAATCGCACACTCCCAACTTATATTCCCTATTTTTTTGAACTCTTGGGTACATCAATTAGGAATGGAAATAAATTGATTACTCTTGTGGATAGTAAAGCCCAAAAGTAATTGCAACTTGCATGAAATTGTTTTGGGCATTTTTAGGGTAAAGTTCATGAGTTTTTTGAATTCGGGGCCATGCAATCGCAGACTCCCCCCTTGGATTCCCTATTTTTCTGAACTCGTGGGTACATCAATAAGGAATGGAGATAAATTGATTACTCTTGTGGATAGTAAAGCCCAAAAGTAATTGCAACTTGCATGAAATTGTTTTGGGCATTTTTAGGGTAAGGTTCATGAGTTTTTTGAATTCGGGGCCATGCAATCGCAGACTCCCCCCTTGGATTCCCTATTTTTCTGAACTCGTGGGTACATCAATAAGGAATGGAGATAAATTGATTACTCTTGTGGATAGTAAAGCCCAAAAGTAATTGCAACTTGCATGAAGTTGTTTTAGGCATTTCTAAGATAAAGTTCATGAGTTTTTTGAATTTGGGGTCATGCAATCGCAGACCCCCTACTTATATTCCCTATTTTTTTGAACTCGTGGGTACATCAATTAGGAATGGAAATAAATTGATTACTCTTGTGGATAGTAAAGCCCAAAAGTAATTGCAACTTGCATGAAATTGTTTTGGGCATTTTTAGGGTAAAGTTCATGAGTTTTTTGATATTGGGGCCATGCAATCGCAGACTCCCAACTTATATTCCCTATTTTTTTGAACTCTTGGGTACATCAATTAGGAATGGAAATAAATTGATTACTCTTGTGGATAGTAAAGCCCAAAAGTAATTGCAACTTGCATGAAGTTGTTTTGGGCATTTTTAGGGTAAAGTTCATGAGTTTTTTGATATTGGGGCCATGCAATCGCAGACTCCCCCCTTGGATTCCCTATTTTTTTGAACTCGTGGGTACATCAATAAGGAATGGAGATAAGTTGATTACTCTTGTGGATAGTAAAGCCCAAAAGTAATTGCAACTTGCATGAAGTTGTTTTAGGCATTTCTAAGATAAAGTTCATGAGTTTTTTGAATTTGGGGCCATGCAATTGCAGACCCCCAACTTATATTCCCTATTTCTTTGAATTCTTGGGTACATCAATTAGGAATGGAAATAAATTGATTACTCTTGTGGATAGTAAAGCCCAAAAGTAATTGCAACTTGCATGAAGTTGTTTTAGGCATTTTTAAAATAAAGTTCATGAGTTTTTTGAAATTGGGGCCATGCAATCGCAGACCCCCTACTTAAATTCACTATTCTTTTGAACTCCTGGGTACATCAATAAAGAATGGAAATAAATTGATTACTCTTGTGGATAGTAAAGCCCAAAAGTAATTGCAACTTGCATGAAATTGTTTTGGGCATTTTTAGGGTAAAGTTCATGAGTTTTTTGATATTGGGGCCATGCAATCGTAGACTCCCAACTTATATTCCCTATTTTTTTGAATTCTTGGGTACATCAATTAGGAATGGAAATAAATTGATTACTCTTGTGGATAGTAAAGCCCAAAAGTAATTGCAACTTGCATGAAGTTGTTTTGGGCATTTTTAGGGTAAAGTTCATGAGTTTTTTGAATTTGGGGCCATGACATGGCAGACCCCCTTAGATTCCCTATTTTTTTGAACTCGTGGGTACATCAATTAGGAATGGAAATAAATTGATTACTCTTGTGGATAGTAAAGCCCAAAAGTAATTGCAACTTGCATGAAGTTGTTTTGGGCATTTTTAGGGTAAAGTTCATGAGTTTTTTGATATTGAGGCCATGCAATCGCAGACTCCCAACTTATATTCCCTATTTTTTTGAACTCTTGGGTACATCAATTAGGAATGGAAATAAATTGATTACTCTTGTGGATAGTAAAGCCCAAAAGTAATTGCAACTTGCATGAAGTTGTTTTGGGCATTTTTAGGGTAAAGTTCATGAGTTTTTTGAATTTGGGGCCATGACATGGCAGACCCCCTTAGATTCCCTATTTTTTTGAACTCTTCGGTACATCAATTAGGAATGGAAATAAATTGATTACTCTTGTGGATAGCAAAGCCCAAAAGTAATTGCAACTTGCATGAAGTTGTTTTAGGCATTTTTAAGATAAAGTTCATGAGTTTTTTGAATTTGGGGCCATGCAATTGCAGACCCCCAACTTATATTCCCTATTTCTTTGAACTCGTGGGTACATCAATTAGGAAGGGAAATAAATTGATTACTCTTGTGGATAGTAAAGCCCAAAAGTAATTGCAACCTGCATGAAGTTGTTTTAGGCATTTCTAAGATAAAGTTCATGAGTTTTTTGAATTTGGGGCCATGCAATTGCAGACCCTCAACTTATATTCCCTAATTTTTTTGAACTCTTGGGTACATCAATTAGGAATGGAAATAAATTGATTACTCTTGTGGATAGTAAAGCCCAAAAGTAATTGCAACTTGCATGAAGTTGTTTTGGGCATTTTTACAGTAAAGTTCATGAGTTTTTTGAAATTGGGGTCATGCAATTGCAGACCCCCAACTTATATTCCCTATTTTTTGAACTCTTGGGTACATCAATTAGGAATGGAAATAAATTGATTACTCTTGTGCATAGTAAAGCCCAAAAGTAATTGCAACCTGTATGATGTTGTTTTAGGCATTTCTAAGATAAGGTTCATGAGTTTTTTGAATTTGGGGCCATACAATTGCAGACCCCCAACTTATATTCCCTATTTTTTTGAACTCTTGGGTACATCAATTAGGAATGGAAATAAATTGATTACTCTTGTGGATAGTAAAGCCCAAAAGTAATTGCAACTTGCATGAAGTTGTTTTGGGCATTTCTACAGTAAAGTTCATGAGTTTTTTGAAATTGGGGCCATGCAATCGCAGACTCCTAACTTATATTCCCTATTCTTTTGAACTCGTGGGTACATCAATAAGGAATGGAAATAAATTGATTACTCTTGTGGATAGTAAAGCCCAAAAGTAATTGCAACTTGCATGAAGTTGTTTTAGGCAATTTTACAGTAAAATTCATGAGTTTTTTGAATTTGGGGCCATGAAATGGCAGACCCCCTTAGATTCCCGATTTTTTTTGAACTCGTGGGTATATCGATTAGGAATGGAAATAAATTGATTACTCTTGTGGATAGTAAAGCCCAAAAGTAATTGCAATTTGCATGAAGTTGTTTTGGGCATTTTTACAGTAAAGTTCATGAGTTTTTTGAATTTGGAGCCATGAAATGGCAGACCCCCTTCGATTCCCTATTTTTTTGAACTCTTGGATACATCAATTAGGAATGGAAATAAATTGATTACTCTTGTGCATAGTAAAGCCCAAAAATAATTGCAACCTGCATGAAGTTGTTTTAGGCATTTCTAAGATAAAGTTCATGAGTTTTTTGAATTTGGGGCCATGCAATTGCAGACCCCCAACTTATATTCCCTATTTTTTGAATTCTTGGGTACATCAATTAGGAATGGAAATAAATTGATTACTCTTGTGCATAGTAAAGCCCAAAAGTAATTGCAACCTGTATGATGTTGTTTTAGGCATTTCTAAGATAAGGTTCATGAGTTTTTTGAATTTGGGGCCATACAATTGCAGACCCCCAACTTATATTCCCTATTTTTTTGAACTCTTGGGTACATCAATTAGGAATGGAAATAAATTGATTACTCTTGTGGATAGTAAAGCCCAAAAGTAATTGCAACTTGCATGAAGTTGTTTTGGGCATTTCTACAGTAAAGTTCATGAGTTTTTTGAAATTGGGGCCATGCAATCGCAGACTCCTAACTTATATTCCCTATTCTTTTGAACTCGTGGGTACATCAATAAGGAATGGAAATAAATTGATTACTCTTGTGGATAGTAAAGCCCAAAAGTAATTGCAACTTGCATGAAGTTGTTTTAGGCAATTTTACAGTAAAATTCATGAGTTTTTTGAATTTGGGGCCATGAAATGGCAGACCCCCTTAGATTCCCGATTTTTTTTGAACTCGTGGGTATATCGATTAGGAATGGAAATAAATTGATTACTCTTGTGGATAGTAAAGCCCAAAAGTAATTGCAATTTGCATGAAGTTGTTTTGGGCATTTTTACAGTAAAGTTCATGAGTTTTTTGAATTTGGAGCCATGAAATGGCAGACCCCCTTAGATTCCCTATTTTTTTGAACTCTTGGGTACATCAATTAGGAATGGAAATAAATTGATTACTCTTGTGCATAGTAAAGCCCAAAAATAATTGCAACCTGCATGAAGTTGTTTTAGGCATTTCTAAGATAAAGTTCATGAGTTTTTTGAATTTGGGGTCATGCAATTGCAGACCCCCAACTTATATTCCCTATTTTTTGAATTCTTGGGTACATCAATTAGGAATGGAAATAAATTGATTACTCTTGTGCATAGTAAAGCCCAAAAGTAATTGCAACCTGCATGAAGTTGTTTTAGGCATTTCTAAGATAAAGTTCATGAGTTTTTTGAATTTGGGGCCATGCAATTGCAGACCCTCAACTTATATTCCCTAATTTTTTTGAACTCTTGGGTACATCAATTAGGAATGGAAATAAATTGATTACTCTTGTGGATAGTAAAGCCCAAAAGTAATTGCAACTTGCATGAAGTTGTTTTGGGCATTTTTACAGTAAAGTTCATGAGTTTTTTGAAATTGGGGTCATGCAATTGCAGACCCCCAACTTATATTCCCTATTTTTTGAACTCTTGGGTACATCAATTAGGAATGGAAATAAATTGATTACTCTTGTGCATAGTAAAGCCCAAAAGTAATTGCAACCTGTATGATGTTGTTTTAGGCATTTCTAAGATAAGGTTCATGAGTTTTTTGAATTTGGGGCCATACAATTGCAGACCCCCAACTTATATTCCCTATTTTTTTGAACTCTTGGGTACATCAATTAGGAATGGAAATAAATTGATTACTCTTGTGGATAGTAAAGCCCAAAAGTAATTGCAACTTGCATGAAGTTGTTTTGGGCATTTCTACAGTAAAGTTCATGAGTTTTTTGAAATTGGGGCCATGCAATCGCAGACTCCTAACTTATATTCCCTATTCTTTTGAACTCGTGGGTACATCAATAAGGAATGGAAATAAATTGATTACTCTTGTGGATAGTAAAGCCCAAAAGTAATTGCAACTTGCATGAAGTTGTTTTAGGCAATTTTACAGTAAAATTCATGAGTTTTTTGAATTTGGGGCCATGAAATGGCAGACCCCCTTAGATTCCCGATTTTTTTTGAACTCGTGGGTATATCGATTAGGAATGGAAATAAATTGATTACTCTTGTGGATAGTAAAGCCCAAAAGTAATTGCAATTTGCATGAAGTTGTTTTGGGCATTTTTACAGTAAAGTTCATGAGTTTTTTGAATTTGGAGCCATGAAATGGCAGACCCCCTTCGATTCCCTATTTTTTTGAACTCTTGGATACATCAATTAGGAATGGAAATAAATTGATTACTCTTGTGCATAGTAAAGCCCAAAAATAATTGCAACCTGCATGAAGTTGTTTTAGGCATTTCTAAGATAAAGTTCATGAGTTTTTTGAATTTGGGGCCATGCAATTGCAGACCCCCAACTTATATTCCCTATTTTTTGAATTCTTGGGTACATCAATTAGGAATGGAAATAAATTGATTACTCTTGTGCATAGTAAAGCCCAAAAGTAATTGCAACCTGTATGATGTTGTTTTAGGCATTTCTAAGATAAGGTTCATGAGTTTTTTGAATTTGGGGCCATACAATTGCAGACCCCCAACTTATATTCCCTATTTTTTTGAACTCTTGGGTACATCAATTAGGAATGGAAATAAATTGATTACTCTTGTGGATAGTAAAGCCCAAAAGTAATTGCAACTTGCATGAAGTTGTTTTGGGCATTTCTACAGTAAAGTTCATGAGTTTTTTGAAATTGGGGCCATGCAATCGCAGACTCCTAACTTATATTCCCTATTCTTTTGAACTCGTGGGTACATCAATAAGGAATGGAAATAAATTGATTACTCTTGTGGATAGTAAAGCCCAAAAGTAATTGCAACTTGCATGAAGTTGTTTTAGGCAATTTTACAGTAAAATTCATGAGTTTTTTGAATTTGGGGCCATGAAATGGCAGACCCCCTTAGATTCCCGATTTTTTTTGAACTCGTGGGTATATCGATTAGGAATGGAAATAAATTGATTACTCTTGTGGATAGTAAAGCCCAAAAGTAATTGCAATTTGCATGAAGTTGTTTTGGGCATTTTTACAGTAAAGTTCATGAGTTTTTTGAATTTGGAGCCATGAAATGGCAGACCCCCTTAGATTCCCTATTTTTTTGAACTCTTGGGTACATCAATTAGGAATGGAAATAAATTGATTACTCTTGTGCATAGTAAAGCCCAAAAATAATTGCAACCTGCATGAAGTTGTTTTAGGCATTTCTAAGATAAAGTTCATGAGTTTTTTGAATTTGGGGTCATGCAATTGCAGACCCCCAACTTATATTCCCTATTTTTTGAATTCTTGGGTACATCAATTAGGAATGGAAATAAATTGATTACTCTTGTGCATAGTAAAGCCCAAAAGTAATTGCAACCTGCATGAAGTTGTTTTAGGCATTTCTAAGATAAAGTTCATGAGTTTTTTGAATTTGGGGCCATGCAATTGCAGACCCTCAACTTATATTCCCTAATTTTTTTGAACTCTTGGGTACATCAATTAGGAATGGAAATAAATTGATTACTCTTGTGGATAGTAAAGCCCAAAAGTAATTGCAACTTGCATGAAGTTGTTTTGGGCATTTTTACAGTAAAGTTCATGAGTTTTTTGAAATTGGGGTCATGCAATTGCAGACCCCCAACTTATATTCCCTATTTTTTGAACTCTTGGGTACATCAATTAGGAATGGAAATAAATTGATTACTCTTGTGCATAGTAAAGCCCAAAAGTAATTGCAACCTGTATGATGTTGTTTTAGGCATTTCTAAGATAAGGTTCATGAGTTTTTTGAATTTGGGGCCATACAATTGCAGACCCCCAACTTATATTCCCTATTTTTTTGAACTCTTGGGTACATCAATTAGGAATGGAAATAAATTGATTACTCTTGTGGATAGTAAAGCCCAAAAGTAATTGCAACTTGCATGAAGTTGTTTTGGGCATTTCTACAGTAAAGTTCATGAGTTTTTTGAAATTGGGGCCATGCAATCGCAGACTCCTAACTTATATTCCCTATTCTTTTGAACTCGTGGGTACATCAATAAGGAATGGAAATAAATTGATTACTCTTGTGGATAGTAAAGCCCAAAAGTAATTGCAACTTGCATGAAGTTGTTTTAGGCAATTTTACAGTAAAGTACATGAGTTTTT
This sequence comes from Antitrichia curtipendula, assembly GCA_951230915.1. Classification (NCBI taxonomy): domain Eukaryota; kingdom Viridiplantae; phylum Streptophyta; class Bryopsida; order Hypnales; family Leucodontaceae; genus Antitrichia; species Antitrichia curtipendula. The sequence goes on along the minus strand of OX579636.1, from coordinate 29,617,611 downwards.
TGAATTTGGGGCCATGAAATGGCAGACCCCCTTAGATTCCCGATTTTTTTTGAACTCGTGGGTATATCGATTAGGAATGGAAATAAATTGATTACTCTTGTGGATAGTAAAGCCCAAAAGTAATTGCAATTTGCATGAAGTTGTTTTGGGCATTTTTACAGTAAAGTTCATGAGTTTTTTGAATTTGGAGCCATGAAATGGCAGACCCCCTTAGATTCCCTATTTTTTTGAACTCTTCGGTACATCAATTAGGAATGGAAATAAATTGATTACTCTTGTGCATAGTAAAGCCCAAAAATAATTACAACCTGCATGAAGTTGTTTTAGGCATTTCTAAGATAAAGTTCATGAGTTTTTTGAATTTGGGGCCATGCAATTGCAGACCCCCAACTTATATTCCCTAATTTTTTTGAACTCTTGGGTACATCAATTAGGAATGGAAATAAATTGATTACTCTTGTGGATAGTAAAGCCCAAAAGTAATTGCAACTTGCATGAAGTTGTTTTGGGAATTTTTACAGTAAAGTTCATGAGTTTTTTGAAATTGGGGTCATGCAATTGCAGACCCCCAACTTATATTCCCTATTTTTTGAACTCTTGGGTACATCAATTAGGAATGGACATAAATTGATTACTCTTGTGCATAGTAAAGCCCAAAAGTAATTGCAACCTGTATGATGTTGTTTTAGGCATTTCTAAGATAAGGTTCATGAGTTTTTTGAATTTGGGGCCATACAATTGCAGACCCCCAACTTATATTCCCTATTTTTTTGAACTCTTGGGTACATCAATTAGGAATGGAAATAAATTGATTACTCTTGTGCATAGTAAAGCCCAAAAGTAATTGCAACTTGCATGAAGTTGTTTTGGGCATTTCTACAGTAAAGTTCATGAGTTTTTTGAAATTGGGGCCATGCAATCGCAGACTCCCAACTTATATTCCCTATTCTTTTGAACTCGTGGGTACATCAATAAGGAATGGAAATAAATTGATTACTCTTGTGGATAGTAAAGCCCAAAAGTAATTGCAACTTGCATGAAGTTGTTTTAGGCAATTTTACAGTAAAGTTCATGAGTTTTTTGAATTTGGGGCCATGAAATGGCAGACCCCCTTAGATTCCCGATTTTTTTTGAACTCGTGGGTATATCGATTAGGAATGGAAATAAATTGATTACTCTTGTGGATAGTAAAGCCCAAAAGTAATTGCAATTTGCATGAAGTTGTTTTGGGCATTTTTACAGTAAAGTTCATGAGTTTTTTGAATTTGGAGCCATGAAATGGCAGACCCCCTTAGATTCCCTATTTTTTTGAACTCTTGGGTACATCAATTAGGAATGGAAATAAATTGATTACTCTTGTGCATAGTAAAGCCCAAAAATAATTGCAACCTGCATGAAGTTGTTTTAGGCATTTCTAAGATAAAGTTCATGAGTTTTTTGAATTTGGGGTCATGCAATTGCAGACCCCCAACTTATATTCCCTATTTTTTGAATTCTTGGGTACATCAATTAGGAATGGAAATAAATTGATTACTCTTGTGCATAGTAAAGCCCAAAAGTAATTGCAACCTGCATGAAGTTGTTTTAGGCATTTCTAAGATAAAGTTCATGAGTTTTTTGAATTTGGGGCCATGCAATTGCAGACCCCCAACTTATATTCCCTAATTTTTTTGAACTCTTGGGTACATCAATTAGGAATGGAAATAAATTGATTACTCTTGTGGATAGTAAAGCCCAAAAGTAATTGCAACTTGCATGAAGTTGTTTTGGGCATTTTTACAGTAAAGTTCATGAGTTTTTTGAATTTGGGGTCATGCAATTGCAGACCCCCAACTTATATTCCCTATTTTTTGAACTCTTGGGTACATCAATTAGGAATGGAAATAAATTGATTACTCTTGTGCATAGTAAAGCCCAAAAGTAATTGCAATCTGTATGATGTTGTTTTAGGCATTTCTAAGATAAGGTTCATGAGTTTTTTGAATTTGGGGCCATACAATTGCAGACCCCCAACTTATATTCCCTATTTTTTTGAACTCTTGGGTACATCAATTAGGAATGGAAATAAATTGATTACTCTTGTGGATAGTAAAGCCCAAAAGTAATTGCAACTTGCATGAAGTTGTTTTGGGCATTTCTACAGTAAAGTTCATGAGTTTTTTGAAATTGGGGCCATGCAATCGCAGACTCCCAACTTATATTCCCTATTCTTTTGAACTCGTGGGTACATCAATAAGGAATGGAAATAAATTGATTACTCTTGTGGATAGTAAAGCCCAAAAGTAATTGCAACTTGCATGAAGTTGTTTTAGGCAATTTTACAGTAAAGTTCATGAGTTTTTTGAATTTGGGGCCATGAAATGGCAGACCCCCTTAGATTCCCGATTTTTTTTGAACTCGTGGGTATATCGATTAGGAATGGAAATAAATTGATTACTCTTGTGGATAGTAAAGCCCAAAAGTAATTGCAACTTGCATGAAGTTGTTTTGGGAATTTTTACAGTAAAGTTCATGAGTTTTTTGAAATTGGGGTCATGCAATTGCAGACCCCCAACTTATATTCCCTATTTTTTGAACTCTTGGGTACATCAATTAGGAATGGACATAAATTGATTACTCTTGTGCATAGTAAAGCCCAAAAGTAATTGCAACCTGTATGATGTTGTTTTAGGCATTTCTAAGATAAGGTTCATGAGTTTTTTGAATTTGGGGCCATACAATTGCAGACCCCCAACTTATATTCCCTATTTTTTTGAACTCTTGGGTACATCAATTAGGAATGGAAATAAATTGATTACTCTTGTGCATAGTAAAGCCCAAAAGTAATTGCAACCTGTATGATGTTGTTTTAGGCATTTCTAAGATAAGGTTCATGAGTTTTTTGAATTTGGGGCCATACAATTGCAGACCCCCAACTTATATTCCCTATTTTTTTGAACTCTTGGGTACATCAATTAGGAATGGAAATAAATTGATTACTCTTGTGGATAGTAAAGCCCAAAAGTAATTGCAACTTGCATGAAGTTGTTTTGGGCATTTCTACAGTAAAGTTCATGAGTTTTTTGAAATTGGGGCCATGCAATCGCAGACTCCCAACTTATATTCCCTATTCTTTTGAACTCGTGGGTACATCAATAAGGAATGGAAATAAATTGATTACTCTTGTGGATAGTAAAGCCCAAAAGTAATTGCAACTTGCATGAAGTTGTTTTAGGCAATTTTACAGTAAAGTTCATGAGTTTTTTGAATTTGGGGCCATGAAATGGCAGACCCCCTTAGATTCCCGATTTTTTTTGAACTCGTGGGTATATCGATTAGGAATGGAAATAAATTGATTACTCTTGTGGATAGTAAAGCCCAAAAGTAATTGCAATTTGCATGAAGTTGTTTTGGGCATTTTTACAGTAAAGTTCATGAGTTTTTTGAATTTGGAGCCATGAAATGGCAGACCCCCTTAGATTCCCTATTTTTTTGAACTCTTGGGTACATCAATTAGGAATGGAAATAAATTGATTACTCTTGTGCATAGTAAAGCCCAAAAGTAATTGCAACCTGCATGAAGTTGTTTTAGGCATTTCTAAGATAAAGTTCATGAGTTTTTTGAATTTGGGGCCATGCAATTGCAGACCCCCAACTTATATTCCCTAATTTTTTTGAACTCTTGGGTACATCAATTAGGAATGGAAATAAATTGATTACTCTTGTGGATAGTAAAGCCCAAAAGTAATTGCAACTTGCATGAAGTTGTTTTGGGCATTTTTACAGTAAAGTTCATGAGTTTTTTGAATTTGGGGTCATGCAATTGCAGACCCCCAACTTATATTCCCTATTTTTTGAACTCTTGGGTACATCAATTAGGAATGGAAATAAATTGATTACTCTTGTGCATAGTAAAGCCCAAAAGTAATTGCAATCTGTATGATGTTGTTTTAGGCATTTCTAAGATAAGGTTCATGAGTTTTTTGAATTTGGGGCCATACAATTGCAGACCCCCAACTTATATTCCCTATTTTTTTGAACTCTTGGGTACATCAATTAGGAATGGAAATAAATTGATTACTCTTGTGGATAGTAAAGCCCAAAAGTAATTGCAACTTGCATGAAGTTGTTTTGGGCATTTCTACAGTAAAGTTCATGAGTTTTTTGAAATTGGGGCCATGCAATCGCAGACTCCCAACTTATATTCCCTATTCTTTTGAACTCGTGGGTACATCAATAAGGAATGGAAATAAATTGATTACTCTTGTGGATAGTAAAGCCCAAAAGTAATTGCAACTTGCATGAAGTTGTTTTAGGCAATTTTACAGTAAAGTTCATGAGTTTTTTGAATTTGGGGCCATGAAATGGCAGACCCCCTTAGATTCCCGATTTTTTTTGAACTCGTGGGTATATCGATTAGGAATGGAAATAAATTGATTACTCTTGTGGATAGTAAAGCCCAAAAGTAATTGCAATTTGCATGAAGTTGTTTTGGGCATTTTTACAGTAAAGTTCATGAGTTTTTTGAATTTGGAGCCATGAAATGGCAGACCCCCTTAGATTCCCTATTTTTTTGAACTCTTGGGTACATCAATTAGGAATGGAAATAAATTGATTACTCTTGTGCATAGTAAAGCCCAAAAATAATTACAACCTGCATGAAGTTGTTTTAGGCATTTCTAAGATAAAGTTCATGAGTTTTTTGAATTTGGGGTCATGCAATTGCAGACCCCCAACTTATATTCCCTATTTTTTGAATTCTTGGGTACATCAATTAGGATGGAAATAAATTGATTACTCTTGTGCATAGTAAAGCCCAAAAGTAATTGCAACCTGCATGAAGTTGTTTTAGGCATTTCTAAAATAAAGTTCATGAGTTTTTTGAATTTGGGGCCATGCAATTGCAGACCCCCAACTTATATTCCCTAATTTTTTTGAACTCTTGGGTACATCAATTAGGAATGGAAATAAATTGATTACTCTTGTGGATAGTAAAGCCCAAAAGTAATTGCAACTTGCATGAAGTTGTTTTGGGCATTTTTACAGTAAAGTTCATGAGTTTTTTGAAATTGGGGTCATGCAATTGCAGACCCCCAACTTATATTCCCTATTTTTTGAACTCTTGGGTACATCAATTAGGAATGGAAATAAATTGATTACTCTTGTGCATAGTAAAGCCCAAAAGTAATTGCAACCTGTATGATGTTGTTTTAGGCATTTCTAAGATAAGGTTCATGAGTTTTTTGAATTTGGGGCCATACAATTGCAGACCCCCAACTTATATTCCCTATTTTTTTGAACTCTTGGGTACATCAATTAGGAATGGAAATAAATTGATTACTCTTGTGGATAGTAAAGCCCAAAAGTAATTGCAACTTGCATGAAGTTGTTTTGGGCATTTCTACAGTAAAGTTCATGAGTTTTTTGAAATTGGGGCCATGCAATCGCAGACTCCTAACTTATATTCCCTATTCTTTTGAACTCGTGGGTACATCAATAAGGAATGGAAATAAATTGATTACTCTTGTGGATAGTAAAGCCCAAAAGTAATTGCAACTTGCATGAAGTTGTTTTAGGCAATTTTACAGTAAAGTTCATGAGTTTTTTGAATTTGGGGCCATGAAATGGCAGACCCCCTTAGATTCCCGATTTTTTTTGAACTCGTAGGTATATCGATTAGGAATGGAAATAAATTGATTACTCTTGTGGATAGTAAAGCCCAAAAGTAATTGCAATTTGCATGAAGTTGTTTTGGGCATTTTTACAGTAAAGTTCATGAATTTTTTGAATTTGGAGCCATGAAATGGCAGACCCCCTTAGATTCCCTATTTTTTTGAACTCTTGGGTACATCAATTAGGAATGGAAATAAATTGATTACTCTTGTGCATAGTAAAGCCCAAAAATAATTGCAACCTGCATGAAGTTGTTTTAGGCATTTCTAAGATAAAGTTCATGAGTTTTTTGAATTTGGGGTCATGCAATTGCAGACCCCCAACTTATATTCCCTATTTTTTGAATTCTTGGGTACATCAATTAGGATGGAAATAAATTGATTACTCTTGTGCATAGTAAAGCCCAAAAGTAATTGCAACCTGCATGAAGTTGTTTTAGGCATTTCTAAGATAAAGTTCATGAGTTTTTTGAATTTGGGGCCATGCAATTGCAGACCCCCAACTTATATTCCCTAATTTTTTTGAACTCTTGGGTACATCAATTAGGAATGGAAATAAATTGATTACTCTTGTGGATAGTAAAGCCCAAAAGTAATTGCAACTTGCATGAAGTTGTTTTGGGCATTTTTACAGTAAAGTTCATGAGTTTTTTGAAATTGGGGTCATGCAATTGCAGACCCCCAACTTATATTCCCTATTTTTTGAACTCTTGGGTACATCAATTAGGAATGGAAATAAATTGATTACTCTTGTGCATAGTAAAGCCCAAAAGTAATTGCAACTTGCATGAAGTTGTTTTAGGCAATTTTACAGTAAAGTTCATGAGTTTTTTGAATTTGGGGCCATGAAATGGCAGACCCCCTTAGATTCCCGATTTTTTTTGAACTCTTGGGTACATCAATTAGGAATGGAAATAAATTGATTACTCTTGTGGATAGTAAAGCCCCAAAGTAATTGCAATTTGCATGAAGTTGTTTTGGGCATTTGTAGGGTAAAGTTCATGAGTTTTTTGAATTTGGGGCCATACAATTGCAGACCCCCAACTTATATTCCCTATTTTTTTGAATTCTTGGGTACATCAATTAGGAATGGAAATAAATTGATTACTTTTGTGGATAGTAAAGCGCAAAAGTAATTGCAACTTGCATGAAGTTGTTTTGGGCATTTTTAGGGTAACGTTCATGAGTTTTTTGAATTTGGGGTCATGCAATCGCAGACTCCCAACTTATATTCCCTATTTCTTTGAAATCTTGGGTACATCAATTAGGAATGGAAATAAATTGATTACTCTTGTGGATAGTAAAGCCCAAAAGTTATTGCAACTTGTATGAAGTTGTTTTGGGCATTTCTAGGGTAAAGTTCATGAGATTTTTGAATGTGAAGGCATGAAAGTAACTGTCTTACATTTGCAGATGTTGGGAAAGAAATCATTTTTTCGGAAAATTGAATTCCGATGTTAGTTCTTTTTATTTTGTAATATTTATGCTGAGAATCTATGATTTATTCCAATCCAAACAATGAGCCAAGTGTTATGAAGGCTTTTATTTGGAGGATAGGCATTGAAAATAATTGTTGTGCACAATAAACTTTGAAGTGCTTTCAATTATATTGAATTTACTTTTCAGTGTTTTTGGAAAATTTTATTTAATTTGTGCAATTCATTATTTATTAGAATATTGAAACCGTTGTGATTGAATGGTACTTTTTAATAGATGCAAGAACAAATTTTTTTATATCTAAATGAAGTTCAATTCATCTTTTGAAGCTGAAAAATCGAAGGAAAAAAATATTTATTGAAAAAGAATGTGTGGTTTAGGAAATTTTGAAGCAATGAACTTTGAAAGAAATGTATTCAAATGATTAAAGGTTTAACCCTTCATTTTAAAATATGAACTGTAGAATAACAGGGTCCAGGACCTTTGTTTCCTGAAACCTAACTCTTCAATCATAAACCCCAAATTCATTGAACTCATTCAACTGGAGCATTCATCTGCACCCTTGAACCCTAAGTTCTATGCAACCCTAAACCCTAAACCCTTAAATCCTTAACTTTAAACCCTTAATCCTGAAGATTGACCGAGGTCACCTTTACAAAATAATTAAGTACATGTGAAATATTCTACTTAGTCTAATCATTATGAGCCTGAATGTCTTATTGACTTTTGGGGATACATAGAAATGGAATATCGTTACGAAGAGGATAAAATAATAAAAACCCGGCAGCCACAGCTGGAGCATCAAAGTTTATGGACGTGGATGTTTGAACTGCAGTCATAAATCTGTAAACGAGAATTCAAACGAGAAGAGCACCTCTCATGAACCGCGTTCACTTACAGGCTAGTTAATGCATGATCCTACATTTAAAGAACTCCTAAGCACGGAGGGGTAACGGACCGGGGATATTAGCAGTGAATGCTGCGGAAAAGAGGGGGAACGGATCGGGGATATCCGCAGTGAATGCTGCGGAAAAGTCCTTGATTTGTTGGAGATTTGAACTCGCAGGCCGCACGAACCCTGTTGAAGACCTAGTGGTGCGGGTTCAAATGATCCAGTGCAGATTTGAATTGAAGGTCCGCACGTTTCCTGTCAAAGTTCTCGGAAGGGCTCAAAATTCTACGGATGCTACACACGCGCGGCATTTCTTCAGTCAGTGAAGCATGGCGTCCAAGAATCAGTGAACATTCGAAAAGAAGACCGCATCTTCAGATCCGTCTTGGACACAATGCTGCACAACCTTGAGTAGTGCACGTGAAAGTCAAGAGGTTGGACCGGCGGACCCTTTCGAAATCACGGCGGGAAACAGGAGTTCCGGAATCCAGAGCAATTCAGCCGACGCCCCCCGACTAACCTTTTTTTTTTTTGGGAGCGGACGAGAACAAGCAGGGGCGGTCGAGGAGTCAGGAGACATTGCTGTCGGTCCTTGCTAGCGCCTGCAGATTGAGGCGCGCTTAGATTTCCGCCCCTATCCTTGATTTCTTATACAGGTATGAATTTGTCATGCAAATCCTCTCTGCCCATTGTGCAAAATTCCTTGGACAGTTCAATAATCCCAGTAGATTATAGAATTCTGTGTTAACGAGGAATGATAGTGAAATTGAGTCTAGTAGTGTAGAGCGCGGAAGCTCACCTTCTCTAGTCCTCTGAATTTTCGCCCTTTGGATGTTGTCGGTCCGATGTTGAAAGTGCACTCGCGTATCGCATGAGTGGTATTCGGTGAATCAGGATTGTCGTTTGCAAAGCTAAACTATTACCAAGCGAACCCACTCCCATGTGCTTGAGTTTGGGTTACTATCGTAAACTTGATTGTCCATGCCACTCGCAGTGGCCGTTCATAAGGATATTCCCCACAGTGGAGACCTAACCACATGATTTCGCCACTAAGAGGAGGCATGAAGTTGCAGGGTGTCGTGGTGCCTTCTCTGATGACCTGTACCAAATACGGAATTACAGTACGGATATTGGTTTTCTCTACGTATTCAGTGTATTGTACGGAATTCCTGGTCACGCGTTAGTAGTGGATTTAATGTTGCTTGCATGGAGGGAAGTCTCTCTGAAATCATCGAGATATATCCCGATAGCATGATGTAGCTGACTTACTCATCGTTATGTCAACCGTTGTTGCCATCGGAAGATCTCCCGATGTCATCACTTCACCAGTACTTTAGAACTGACGTCGTAAGTTCTTCTAATGCCTTCCACTTGTCAGTACTGGAAAACCTGCATCGGGATATATCCTGATGACTTTCTTTTGTCAATACTAAAAAAACAAAACATCGTTATACCTCTCATTGACCTTCTTTTTGTAAATACAATAGAACATGGGGTGATCTGCCGATGAGTTTTCTATGTCAGTATTTGTAAAGCTATGTTGGGAGATCTCCCGATGTGCTTACTTCGTCAATTGCAGAGAACATACATCGAGATACCTCCCGATGGCTTCCCTTTGTCAATATTTGGAAACTAACAACGGGAGATCTTCCGATGACTTCCTGTAGAACTTGTTATTTCTCCATTGTTATGTTTACAGACTGATGGTGGCCTTATTCTTATTTGCAGGTTTACTATTACCAGATTTTTTATTATGCTTTCTGGGGACACTGAGTCCGACACTATGGAGTCGTGCTCTGAATCGTTTGATGAAGCCATCACCCCATACATAGGCGAATCCACCGGGGAGGCTGAGTCTCAAGAATCTTGTGCTCATGATATATCATTGACTAATGGTGACATAGTGAGGCTTTACCTTCCGAAATTTGGAGAAGTTGGAGTAGGGTCTATTGTGGAGGGTCGACCTCAAGGGGAGTGGCTTGGTGTGCCCATCCCGTTTGAGCCCTGGGTCTTCGTTCTTTTACGGCCTTCATCGGTAGTAGTTGAAGCTCAGCATCTAATGCTCAATCCGTGCCAGAGAGGTTTTCGGACATTATACGATGTTCTGAACCGGACAGTGTTGTGGAGAGTCGCCAATGTTGTGAAAGTGATTGCGGATCCCCATATGGACGGAAGCCCATTTATTCGTCAAAAAGAGTGGACCGACTTAGAGGTGCATCGACTTGATTCCATAGGTGTGCTTTTATCGTCCGGACAAATAAGTTGCTGTCAGGCAGATGATTACTTTCAGAACTGTACTCTAGGTGAGGACCACGTAGGTGTGACAGTCCTTGATGTTTTCGTGGGTAATCAAGACGCAATCATGTCCCATGCTCGTTGGCCCCTTTCGGAGTGCTGGTTCCCTAGTGGACGGTGTTTGAAGAATATAGTGGAACACTTCGCTGCCTTTCCTGATGTACAGGATCCCCTAGCCTATTTGGGTGGAAGAAGGAAGGCAGCCTATCGCTTCACTGTTCGGCGACCCTCCCTTCGTGAGAAGGACACGCTATTCTCACGCAAAACTGCGGACTCTGAACTTCGAAAGGTTAGTTTTGAAAAGTGCTGTGACAATCATTGCTGCCAATTTTTTTCCCATCATAAGTCGTTCAAGGTCAGGCAGAGATTTTATTCGAAGTCTTTTGAAGAGCGTCGAGAGTACGGAATCGCTGTTGGTGGACAATTGCACCCTGTCGATTGGACAAGGAAGCGGAAGTACATTACGTTGGAGGGAGTGGAAGTTTGTGCAACGGCGTGGTATCTTATTCACGGAATCCCGAAGTCGACCTATCACAATTACATTGAGAAGTACAAGGAAGGCGTTGTTTCTTCGACACATGGAAACAAAGGGATAAAACGCCCACGACTTCGAACTGTGCAGGTCACTGGTACAATTGAAGCCATGATTGACAATATTGCTGACCAAATGCCACACCAAATGCGATGCATTGGAAACGGAAGAGTGGACACACTGAAGTTTCTACCTTCTGGGAACAACTGGAAACGTGTCCATGCTGATGCCAATGAGGTATTTTTATGAATTCATTATTACTTTCCTCTGGAACATTTCTGGATTTCGTGGAGGGTTTGGTAAACGGGAGATTTCCCGATACATTTCTCTTATGGGGCTTTACTTCATGTATCATCTTATCGAGACATATCCCGATATCTCTCTCTCTTCGGGATTCACTTGATTTTTCCGCTTAGCGGGAGATATCCCCTTCTTTTTTTGCGGGATCACTTGTTTCATTACTAATGTTCTGATTGTTGCTGCTGGTCTTCTCTTGTTTATACTGTCACTGCCTTTGATACTTAGGCTTTTGTTTTCTGAACTTGCAGTTGAATGTGGAGTATGGCCTTCCTATTGTGAGCCAATCCACCATCAGTAGAATAAAGAAACAGCACTTCAACAACGTCTCCATCAAGCCTGTCGGGAGCTCTTTTGCAAAGTGTACGAAGTGCGATGAACTACAACAGTTCATTCTGAAGTCACCTAAAGGAAGTTTGGACTTCTTGGAGTTTGTGAAGCAGAGAACTGAACATCATAATCATCAAGCGTCGTGTCGTCGTTTGTATGCTTCGTGGCGTGAGGAATCAAAAAGGAACCCTCATGAGATATTGTGCATTATTCATGACAAGATGGATACGAGGAAGACTGCTCTTCCAAGAATGCGTGTGACGACAAAGGCCATACAAGGTCTGGGTCAGCTTCCCATGAGTGTAACGGGAATGGTGGCTCATGGTCATGCCGACGGTGCATATGCCCATTATGCACCGGCGTGTTGGCCGGGCGACTCGAACTTCACCACTTCGTCGTTAGCCAGACTGCTTCGGCGGCTTGAAGGTCCACCAATTCGGGAGACGGGTGAAATCTTCCCGTATCCGCCTGCAAATGCAATGTTCGACGCGCTACTTAGAGGGAAATCTAGGTGTATGGACGCTTTGAAATTGATTCCAGAGTCAGCCCGACGTGGATCTCGCCCCCTTCCTAAGAATCTTTATCTTCAGCTTGACAACTCCGCCAAGGATAACAAGAACCAATATCTGATGGCATTCTTGTCTTTGCTTACTGCACGAGGAGTGTTTAAGGAAATTCAGGTCGGTTTTCTACTAGTGGGACATACGCATGAGGACATTGATGCGTATTTCAGCCACCTATCAAAGGCTTTGAAGAGCAAGAATACATTTGTTGTCGCGGATCTTATGAAAGCTTTCATGGAGTCCCAGGAATTGTCATTCATGCCGGAAATCATCCAAGAGGTTGCTGATTTCAAGTCATTTCTGAAGGGTTACTTGTGCAGTGGCACGGCAAAACTAATTGGTTTGGAGGAAATGCACCTCTTCCGGTTCTACGTGGATAGTGACGGAGTCCCCGTCATGAAGTATAAGAAGTCGGCAGTTGATTCACAATGGCTTCCATCTGATAGACCTTCTCGATGCCTGTGGAAGAAAGATCGCGTGGGTCGTCCGAAGCTCCCTCGGGGTTGCCCTCAACCTGTTCCTTTCAAGCCCATGTGGGGCAGCAAAGTTCCGAAAGCCACGGGGAATCAAGAGAGAGCTGTAGAAGCGGCACGGAAAGCGACCTTGAGCAAGGGTTTGATTCTATTAGGAATTGAGAAGTACCTTGAGTACTGGGCAAACGGAATGTCTAAATGCTCTGGATTTGCGACCGCCTTTGCTCCATACGTGGAGTACTGGAAACGTGTGTTGCATGAGCTGAAGGAGCCCCTTCCCGACTGTCCTTCAAAACTAGTTGAAGGTTTCTGGCCAAAGCACGACTGGAGGGTGGAAGAACCATCTTCTCAGGGCCCGACGATCAATCATGTTGACATAATTCCTGAGGAAGAGGAATTGGAACCGTATTGCGGACCCGCAAATGAGGCGCCAAGGGAAAGCTTCAATCCTTGGGTTGATATTCGCCCAGGTTCTTGGGTTCTTCTTAGACCTGAAGATCCCACAGTTTGTGCTGTTTGGCAAGGAAGAGCACTGTCGGTCGTTTGCAGAGAGGCAGGGCACGAGAATAACGAGAAGTTCTTGCTCCAATATTGGAGACCAAATAACTCCGAAAGTACCATGGAATTGAGGTATCGGAATTGTTGGTACGGAAAATGGGTAGTGGAAAACACGCCTTCCACTTGGGTGGACGCTTCTTGTGTACTATACGCGAATTGGTCCAAAACGGTTAACCCAAAATCACGTACTATTCCTCAGAAGAGCAGAGAAGCTGCCCAGGCAACTTTGAATAGGTCAAACGAGGTTGACCCCTGATGGTCTAACGTGTCGTGGCTCAACACGGCTATCGGGATATATCCGGATGATTTCTTCGGTTCCTCTTGACCATGGCAGAGTTCGTTTCCTTGGTAAATGGTTCATGCATATCTAACTTGTAGTTCAGTTAGTAGTGGTTGTTGAGGAAGCTGCAATGCGTGGGATGCGTTCATTTTATCAATGAACAGCAGAATTTGATGTTCTTGTTTCTCCTCAAGGGCAACCTCCAAATTGCATGTCATAGTTGTAGGAATTGACCACGCTCTGTTAGCTTTTCTATTCTTTCTTTCTTGTATTGATCTTCTAAGCGGTTATTAGAATTTCGGAAGACAATTTTCTTCTGGGTAGTTACTATTCTCAATATTTGTTTTCATTTGTCTTTTACTATTGTAGTTGACATTGTTTTGTCGTTATTTGCTTTCTCCTTGCTCTTCAATATTTACGTTACTAGTTACTATGTTCATATAGATTTAGGCTAAGTTTCCACATTTGTTGTTCACGCAACAAACACCTGTTTTTACATTTAGTAGGATATAAGATGTCTAAGGCAATGAAGTATAGGGTATACAAAATGGATTTGCTCACCCTACAAGGTTTGCACTCCATCAGGAGATTCCCAGATAATTTAATTCCTACCAGTTGGAACCTCCATTCCAACTGGTAGCATTTAATTCATCATTCAAAGTTTCTATCATCCCTGACATGCATGTTTATGGGCTTCAATTCACTTCTCGGGGGCCTTGCAACACCTTTAGGAAAATGAACTTTAATGTCTGGATATCTCCCGATGTTAGGCCTATCACCATGTATGGAAGGCTATTTACTGATCCATATTCACATTTCATATGTATCTTGAGATGCATGTTCGTGTGCTTCAATTGACTTCTTGAAAGCATGTGAAACCCTCAGAAAAATCCCCTTCTGTATATCTGGATTTGTCCCGATGCCTTGCCAAACACCATGCATCCATTCGAAGACTACATATGCACGTTCGTACGCTTCAATGACGTCTAGGAGCCCTGCAACACCCTTTGAAAAATGAATTTCACTAAAACTGGAAACCTCCCAATGTATTGCCTACCACCATGCATCGAGAGATTTTTGCATTTTATTACTTTTGGACTTTCAATAGTCCAAAAGTAGTTAAATATGGCATTTATGCATTCATCATATGTTTTGCTTGGAATCCTTAGATGAGAAGTGCAATGCAACAATTATTGTTGATGGATGTTAGCTTGGTATGGTTGGATACAAAAAATTGTATAATCAATGTTGTACGTATATAATGATAATAGACATCCATCGTACGCAAATATTTTTATATTGAAAAACAATATGGTTGATACTTGAACAATATCGCTAAGATGATATCAAGTATCAACCTCCAAATACATTTTAATACAATATTTATATATCAAAGTATATTAATACGTAAATGCTATTCGCCAAGATGCCAATTTTTTTGTACTATGATTGTCACACTCCATAATCCCATGGCAAAAGATTCCAAGGCCCACTCGATTGTGTGACACCGACTAAAATATTTTTGTCTATTTTACTCAGAATCTGAACGGATGTCATCTCTACGACTTGGTGGTGTGGAACCAGATCCATAAATGCCAAGATATTGTCCTCCGCCCCAATTGTATCCATAGTCGCTTGGCACAGCTCCTTGATTGGGATTTTTACAATAAGGACCTCCAAAAGTTGGAGGAGGAACTATATCACGGTGCTGAGACCTTCCTTGCCTTAGTTTGACATGACAAGAGCCTATGTGGCGTTCCTATGAACCACCCGTAGTAGATCCGGAATAGTATTGGGAGCCTCCTTGGCTAGATCCAAAATCATGTGTGGTTCCATGGCTTCTTTCTGGGTTGTAATAAGTACCTTGGGGGTCGTTACCGTAGTGTAAGACCCTTTGACCATCTTGTGAGCTAGATGCAGTACGATCATGTTGGTAGGACCTATCACGCCCGTGTTGTGGACCCTGATCCTCCATGCTTCTACGCATAGCTTCTTGCATTTGTTGATTGAACTCGATGTCTTCCGGAGATTCTTGACGCTCATGTCTCACTCCAAATGTCACGGGTGCTGGATTGTCTTCTACATCATCATCGTCTGACCATTCATCCTCAACATCCGGCAATACAATCAGCGGAAATCCAAACTGCCCTTAATTGGACCACATTCGCATACAAACGCTCGGTTGAATCCAACTTGTATAAATAACAACGTCATTGCGATTCATATTGTCAACATTTTTCCCGTAAATTATGCGCTAGTCTACATCTTTATGGAGTACAATCTTTGCCCAAACCATGGCCATATTGGAATAATCCATGACATTTGGTTTGGAGTCACGCACCTCAGCCGACCGCGTTACTTCTTCTTATCGGTGAACAAAGTGTTTGCTCTCACACGTGGAAATTTGTCCTTTCCAACGCCGAACTTGCACGTTTGTTTGTTCTTGTGACCACATTTTGGAGAGGTGCGTCATTTTGACGTACTTTTTGCACATTGTACAATCCCAAACCTTCTTGGGCTCTTCTTCCCATCTAGATTCAGCTACACACATTAGATTTGTCCAATCTTTCCAGTTCATGTCCTGGGATCTGCCCTTCTTACTGGACTTTGATCTTAAATCGCGAGGCATGGTAACCTTGATTAAAATGAAATGATTTGATGACGAAGTTCACATGAATGTTTAGAACAACTAAACAAAATGTTTGACACTTGCCAATGAAACGGGGTGAAGTTGTTAACGAGGCCTTCAAAACCAAGTAATCACCAAAATAATTTGGTGCAATTTAGTATCCAAGCACAATCGTTCACACACCAAAACGGAAGGGGCGCGCAGAGCCACACAAAGGCACCGGATCACCCGCTCTACAAGGGAAACAATTGTGAAAAAAAAGCCGTCCGTCGTGCTATTTATGGAGTTCAAAGGCGGACCAAGCAATGCAGACGCGTAGGTGTGAATCGGACGCCCCAAAATCACACAGGTAGATCATGCGGACAGAAATCGGCGTCCGCTGGATCGCACAGCCACCGTCGAAGGCGGTCGCACCGACAAACGGAGCTAGCGGATGGAAGCGTGGATAGTCGATTGGACCGTCAAACGAGCAAGTAGACGCCCGGTCGGACCTTCAGGCACCCCGTCGGCCAGACCCCGTCCGCCCAACAATTTGTGCGCCCGACGGTCTGTCCGCCTGATAGTTCGTCCGCGAGACAGTCCGCGCGCCCGACGGCATGTCCGTCCAACAATCTAGAGCTCGATTGCCCGTCCGCGCAACGCCTTGTTCAACGACCAAGGGTCAGCGCCAACGTCCATGGGACGTCTTGTCAATCCTGGTAGTAGTGATACCTCTAAGTTCATATCACTTAATAGAATTTTTTAATATGCTTTGGTATGTGTATTCTAAACAATCAAAGGGCAGTTATTAGTTGAACCAGAACTTGAGAAGTGATATCTTGAAGTATAGACAAAAGAAAACTTAGTATGCTTTGAAATACACTTCAAAGTATACTGTGTAATTGTCCGTCCGTCTGTATACTCCAATTCAGGCACTTAATTGTACTTAGTGTTGGTTTCATGGCTAAGTGCTTTGTAGTATTAACTTCTTAATCACATTGGATTCACAAGAAGGTGATGAACCATGTTTTGCTTTGCTACTTGGCAATGCTGGTCGCAACAAGCTTTTCCTTTTGAAATAATTACTCCTTAGTATAGAAGCATGGTCTATTTTTACTTTCTTTTACTTTCTCTTTCTTGCATGTATAAGTAGCTGTCGTTTTGATTGCTTTTTAATGTTTTGATTTTCAAAGATGGATCGAAAACCTATCAATTTAAAACTAAAATCGAGGAGTGTGAAGAGGCCCTTAGCTTCTCGTGAAAACTTGCCACCAGTCGAGCACCTTAACAAGAGACACTTTGTTGCCAAATTTGTGAACCTAATGAAGGGAGGAACCATCCAATTGGCAACAACTAGAGAAGTCAAGGATCTCATTGGGACGGGTACAGTGAGGAAGATTAGGCCGTTGGGATCGCCTTGATCTGAAATGGTTGGAGAATCTACTTTCCAGTCATTGATGGTTGAGATAAATGCTTCTCAAAATGACATTAGCAATCTTGGGCAAATGGTTGCATCACTTCAAAGGCATATGGAGAGCATGCAAGCGGAGAGGCTTAAAGACAAAGAAGCGATTCAAGAATTACAATACCATGATGAAGCATTACAAAAGCACATTGAAACATTACAACAACATGTTTTTATGCAAACCATTTTGAATCAGGACGCTTTTGAAACATCTGTCAGAGCCTTTGTTGACAAACTGTTGGAAGCATTTTACAATGTTGGTAGAAAGGATTGTGCCGATTCCTCAAGGCAAGCTCAATGGTTGAAGTCAAAGGATGTAGTGGCGTTTTGCCAAGAGCCGGGGGAGAGATTTGTGGAGATTTTTGCTGTGAAGCTCAAGCCAAGTCTTAATATCTTGAAGATGATGAGGAAGATGCGGGATGTTTCTTTGAACATTAGCAAGGGAAGTGCACATGCCACAACGCCTATTACTGTTGCATATGCATTGGAGGGTTTGAGCAAGTTGAAGGATGGTAGTGTCGTTCACAAGTTTTTCAAGATTTGTTTTAAGATGGACACAAAGACCATGATAGATAAGAAGGTGACTGGGAAGTTGAACCCAGCGCACCTTCAGAAATTTAGACTCAAGAGGTAGTTAGTTAGGTCTTAGGTTTAGGGGATTTTAGGATTTAGATTGCAGGAATTCGTTTAGTTTTTTTAGCTTAGGAAGGATCGTTCACAACATCGGTGCAGACCAATACTCTTCCCGCATGTGTTCCAACATTTCATTTTCCGAGAGTAGCGAGGTACAACAGGATTCCGTCGTGAGCTCTGACATTTGTGATCTACCAATTTCACGCTCTATAATCCTTGCGTTTTTTCCATTGGCAACTCCAAATTTCAAAATGGATCCTGATTTGAGTGGAAATCGTTGGAGTGAGCATCCTCCAAGCAAGAATCCTCGTAGTTTTAAAATCTTTGTGGCAGCCACAAAAGAGACGAGCGTGATGTTGTACGTAGAATATGGTCTCGCTGACAAATGTGACTGTGAAGCAGTGTGGATAGCTTGTTCGATTCGGATAGTGCACGCCGTTCTCATGGACATGGAACCGAGGGTGCATGCATTGCTTTTTGTTGCGGTGCTAATAGTCCAGAAAATACTACTCTTCAATCGTTTTGATACGAGTGTATTTTGATATACAAATTATTCATGCTTGATTTGTGATGTGAAACAATGTCATGAAGGTTATCTCGGCAGCAATCAAATGCGCAGCAGCAGCACAGCCTCATAAAAACAACGCAAGAGCTTGGAAATTCTCACTGCTCAGTTTGTCAGATCACCCAAGGTAGTGGGTCTGGAAACAATTGGGCAAGGGGTTTCTATGTCCATGGGCCTCGGTGTCGTGAGGCAATCTTGAATATTATACATCTTGAGGTAGGCAATTGATTTTAGAATGCACTTGTCAATTATACAGTACCTGAAGTTCCTTATTCTGTTTGTACCTATAATGCTCCAAAATGGAAATTTTAAATACATTCACCAAATTCTGAAAAGAAAAGTTGTATTTGCACATGTAACCATAGATCTTGTACTAAAATGGTTAAAGAGAATGTGGAAAAAATTTCAAATCATCCCACCTTGTAAATTAGAATTTATGAGCATTTGAACCCAAAATCCTATATTTGACATCTGCACATTAAAGGGTCAAATATGTAAGAGAACACATCTAAGTAGGTAGTGCTTCTTTGGATTCATTGTTCAACCTAAGTAGGCAACAATGATGCTTGAAACTTTTCACACAATTTTGAATTGTATCAACATATAGGAAAAAAAATCTAAATAGAAAGAAGTAGAGAATGATTCAAAATATTAAATTGTTAAAAACTTAGGGATTGGAATTGAAAAATGATAATTCCAATGGTTGCAATTTTCTAATAAATAATATACATGATTTTGTTTAACTTTTTACAAAAAATATTGTAAATTCAATTGAATTAAGGACTTCAAAGTTTTGTTTAGTATAGAGAATCTATAACAGCCCGCAAATTAAAATCCCATATAACTCTCATGTCTCAAATAGAAATAGGATGATTAAAAGCTTTCCATATATATATATATATATATATATATAAGTCTATAAGTTAAACGAATTTTGAATCTTGAATTCTGAAAGAAGTGACATTTTCATATGTGCCCAAATTGCCCATTTCTAGGGAAAAAATAACGTATAAGGTAATAACTTTTCACTGATATTCTCTAATGTAATGAATTATAGTGCACTTTAAAGATATTCCTTATCCACACCTTCTATTCAAATTTGGGCCAAAATCATGCTAATCTCCATTCACACGTACCTAATACCCGAAATTGCTAAGTTGCTAGAACTAGCAGACTGATTCTTTAGGGGTGAATTACCGTTATATATTTATTCCCTCCTTCCCGAAAATTATTCTCTACTTTGAATGCCATTAGTTTCTTATGATATTTTCAATAAGTCATTTTTTTGTGGCTTTTTTTTTTGAACCTCTAAACATTCTGAGTCTTCTCCAAAATTGACGATTTTGCAAAATTGTCATGAAGTGCAAGTTTTGTCCTTGAATTGAGCTTTCAAAAGGTCATGAAATAAACATAAAGTAGAAAGGAAAAAATAGGTGGAAGTTGTAAATAGTTCCTCAACATGGAATCCATGAACATTTATATGAACCTTATGTTTTTGTAGAAAAAAAATCAAACACAGTGGACTCTATTGTTGCACTTTAAAGAAGTCCAATTAATGTTTGGAACATCACATCTATTTTCATTCCAACTAAATGAGTTGTTTTATTTCTATGTTTGTGGATGTTGTAAACTATAGAAAACATCTTTGATTTGTTCTATTTTCTCCCCCACTGACCATGATATCAAGAAAATAAACTAAACCTATTGTACTTTAAAGCACTCCAAAAATAGAAGGCATACAATTTGATCGAGAAAGTACAAGACACATACATGTAGAAGTTACATTTATTAAAAAGATTGAGGGTTGATGAGGAAATTTCATTTCTTTTAGTTGTATGGTTGTGCTTGAGGGACTTTCCTTCACCTGTTGTTTTATGCAATTTGAGTAAAAAAGGAGAATGAAATGTATTGTTGAAATTACTTAAGTTGTTTTTTTTGATTTTGTTAACATTATAATCATGCAAGGGTTTCTATGACTTACAACATACTTAAAATGAAAATAAAATATATGGTTCTTTGTAATATCTTGAATCCAATTAACCCCTAAAATTATGTGACTATGTTTTCACCAAAAACACTCCAAAACTGCCATTTCTAGTACAAGTACCAAATTTTTGAAAAAAAACTTTTTTGACACATGTAACTGTAGGATCTTATAGTAAACTAGTTTTAGAAGATGTCAAAAAAAATTCAGAATTTTCCACCATGCGGATTGGAAGATTAGCATTTGAATTGGCAAAAATCTTTTTTTTGTCCCTGCGAAAAACAAGGCAGCTGCACTTCACAAGGTCCCATTTGTATGAAAAAATGTCCAAAATGGTGGTGCATCTTCACATTCTTTTTCCTAAACAAGTTCTTTACATGCTTAAAAATATTCAAATCATTTGATATTGTACAACATATACAAAAAAAATAGTAAGTAGCAAGAAGTAGAGAATGATGCAAAATACTAAATTGTTAAGAATTTAATTATGGAATTGAAAAATGTAAATTCCAATGGTTGTAATGTTGTAATAAACAACCTACATCCTATGGAAATTTATTTTTCAAAAAACATTAAAAATTGAGTTAAATAAACAACTTCAAAGTTTATTTCAGATTAGAGAATCTATAACTGCCCGCAAACTTAAAATCCTCATAACTTTTGATTCATTGGTCGAAATGGAATGATTCAAAGCTTTCCACGTGTATATAACTCTAGAAAATCAATTTCAAATTTTTATTTTAGAAAAAAGTGATTTTTTTTATCTGCCCGGACTGCCCAATTACAAACAATAGTAACATATTTGGCCATAACTTTTTACTCCTATTTCCAAATGTCATGAAATTTAGTGCATATAAAAGGTACTCCTTACGCCCACCTTCTATTAAGATTTCAGCCAAAAGTATGAAAATCTCCAGTCACAAGTACCTGCCCAAATTTTTTATACTGCCAAAAATCGCATGTTGGTCCTTTAGGGGTTAAGAGAACGCCAGCAGTGGATATTGGTGTGTATCAAATAAAAATTCACTGTCAGAAAGTTCAAAATATTATAAATATCTTGTATTGTTGTATTTGTGTAAACGTAAGAAACATGCGTTAGAGTGCAATGTCTATACAGTATAAGGCTTACCTTATGCAAATTGCTTTGTATTTCTGTACTAGTGGTATTCAAAAGAAAAAAAAATGTAATATTAGCAAGACATTGAAGGAAGAAAAGGTTTTTAGTTCTTGACAATGTTTGCTATTTATACCATGCATTTTCTTTTTCCTTACAATTTGAAGTGTAAGAATGGTAGGTGGGAAGGTCCATTTGAAGCCAAGCAGTATGTGCATGTTCTCTGGACATTGTCGTGATGTAAATAAGTACACTGCATAAAATGTGTATTAATTTGTATTTTACAGAGATTCTATAATTTGAAGGTCAAAACTTACTGGTGACGTTTTCAGTGGCTTCATGGTGACGTTCCTAATGGCTTCAAGGTGACACTTGTTGCTAATGGAGTTGTTAAAAAGACGAAAGCCCTAGACTTGTTTTACCAGTTTGGAGTATTCTTTTGAGTTCATTTAGAATCTATGCGTGAATTTAGAATTTGACTCTAGAATGTCAAACTGGAGGGTTTTTATGAAGTCGCAAGATTCAGAGTATCAACCAGAGGATGAACTAGAGCTTTCCTTATCACAATTGTTTGTTCAACCATCTCAGCCGGCAATTTCTGTACCAATGCCAATATATTTGCAAGATGAGGCTGGACCTTCTCGTCCGTTAAAGAAACCTCTTGTAAAGCAATGTTGGCATGGTAATCTCCAGAGAGACGCTCATGCTTTGGTGATCCTACTCCAAATCAGATGTGTTGAACTAGGCACCCAAGAAGTGGCATTTGAAGCAAGTTATGAGGGCTTGAACGACGACCATTATTACTGTATGGTAAGGCCAATAAAAGGAAGCCTTGACCACTAGCGTTAGTTAAAAGGGCCAATGAATCCTTTAACAGAGGCCGAACGTGCAGATTATGTAGCAAATACTATCAAGCGCATCCTCAAGTTCTTGCAGATGGAATAGCATTCTTCTTCGACTTCAGTTTTACCTCTATTTCATTTTGATTGAAGTTTTATAGTTAAATTATATTTTTTATACTTTATTTGTGTGTTAGAACTTGAAATTTAGAGAAATAAAGATAGTTTACCTCCTAGTTTGGATCTTAGAGGTTTTTTGGCCTTGAAAGATGAATAAAAACTTACCTTTGAGATTTTTCTTGGACCAATGGGTGTTTAGAGGCCCATGTGATGTGTGCATGGGCTGATTCCACCTACCTTAGGGGTCTAGGGGCTTAGGTAGGCATCTTCTTTCTCCCTTCTAGTCGGGGTTTGTGAGTAGTGTGATTACGAGTTGTATGTGTTGGGTTTTGAAAGGCCAAGAGTTTGAGCGGTCACAACTTATGATCTACAAACTATTTTGGAATGAAATTTTGAGGTTTTGTTTCTCTTCTCATTGACGTTTTAAAGAGACCTCTTTTGTGTGATTTGGAGTTGGGAGCTAAAAGTTACAAGCGTGTGAGTGGAAGAGAGTCTGTTGTCACCCGATAAAAAAGAGCAGAGATTCGAGTGGCCACCAAAGTTTGTAGTTTTTGCTTTTGTCTTTGAAAATTTGGAAAGTTATAATAAATTTTCTTATCTTTCTAGAAACTCATCACTCAAAGCAATTGGAGATATGTGGAGAAAGATATGGGCCTTTGAGCGCTAGAGGGTCTGCTGCCCTTATCATTTAAAACCCGAATGTTTGTAAAGCTATAGATTTAGTTTGAAGAATCACTTGCAAGTGAAATTTTCAGTGAAGATAGAAGGGTTTGTTATCTTTCTGAAAAGCTATTAAACTCTTAGTTTGAAGAAGAATTGAAGAAGTTATAGGTAGTGAAGCTAAGGAAGGTCTGTTGCCTTCTTATTTTGGGATGAATATAGATAGGATGAGTGTTTATTTGCAGTTTCTTTGAAGACTTCAAGATTGAAAGACAAGTAGAATGAAGACAAGTAGAATGAAGACTCATGTGTTGTGGCTTGTGGCTTGTTATTCCTAGCCGGTTTTGGAAGCTCGTTGTCTTTTCATTGTTATTCCTAGCCGGATTTGGAGGCTTGTTGTTTTCATTTTTGCATCGTAAACATTGTTGCGGGTTATGTGGGTATCCAATAATGACCCCGTTTTGTATTTGTGGGGGCGAAGTAGGATTGATCACCCACATGGTCGTTTTTTTATGTCGTTCCTACTGGTGAAAGGCGCTTCCTGGTCACCGTGGGTTTGAAGTTTAGGAACCAATCTTTTGGACGGCCAACTTGTGGTTTGGCTATCCCGTTTTACCCGTCTGAGGCCTTGTTTCTTATCACACATCCTTACCTTTGGCCCTATAGAGCCACCACAAGATAGGATGGTTGGAGATCGAGTGTAGATTCAAGTTTGAAGATTTTGAAGACCAAGTGAAGGTACAAGTTGTAAGATTCTCCATTTACACTCACCAACTTGCAGCCAGCCACCTAGTGTGTTTCCTAAGCGCGCTCCTCTCTACCCGACAACGTATCATTCACGGGTTGATTATAATGATCATGATCTGAATGTATTCATGCATGCAAGTGCATGCATGTTATGTGTTGTAGGAACTTCTACGTGTATGTAGTGGCAGAATTTGAGGTATTGATCGTCAAGAGCACAGCAATGATGTAATATGTGGACCTTTAGTACTATATAGCAGATAATATGAGGGATTTGATTGACAATCAAATGTTTTTCTACTATAATTATGAATGACTTCAAAAAACGATTGACAGTCGCTCAATTCATTCCAAATCATGTATCGGTCATAGTAGATTTGATTATCACAAAATGGTGGCAAAAAAACCCGTAGTGGGAAACTATCTACGATTCTTCAAAGTATGAACTATTTCAGACAAATTGCAAGAAGGCATATCGGCCATCTCCTCCAAATTGAAGCTCTAAGAATCCCCTTGAATCAGAAAAATACCATAAGAAATTTCAAACTGTAGTTGAAACAATTACTTTTGAATATGAATGAAAGTTGAAGTATAATTGAACTCAAATTTAGTTTGAGGACATTCACCACAAATTAAATATGAAAATGCAGAATTCCTTCCCAAGAAAACATAACCACAAATAGACACTTCAATTTATCCATCATGCCACCACTTACATATCCATTTTTTTTTCTAGCCTCCTATTTCAAGTATTAGTCTCAAGCCATTTGGCTTGATATTGACTTCTAGGAACTAGAATCTAAAGCAGCAATACAATTAATCTAAGCTTTGGACGCTTTTTTGCCCTAAAAGACTTAGATTAAATAGGAAATGCCATTAGATTAAGTCTATATATCCCCTATTCATAGCTTTTTTAAATAAAAGCTATATATCTTACATTGATCAATTTTTTGAGAGATAAATTTGTTATCTTAGGATTAATAGATGTATGGGATATTGATGGTTGATTGATATAAAAACCACTCAAGACTACTTAACGGAATATGAATAGCATGGAAGCTCAATAGTCAAAATACAAATCAAATTTATCCGTCTTCCTTAGCAAGATGGTTAACTCATAAAGGACATAATAAAGCTCTGAGGCTTAAGACAAAGTGTCTATATTTTACAACTTTCTACATATTTTACTCCTTCAGTGTAGTTCTACTCTGCTTTGATGATTGAACAAGCAAATTATAGAACTAAAACCAGTACATTTGAAACCAATAGTTCACATAAGAAGAAATTAAAAAATTAAGTCTCCCTAATTACTACTAGGGATTGATGTGGACTAAATACCAAATTGAAGCATGATAACTTAGCAAGATCTAGTCACATGCTTTGGAAGTATCCTTTAACATGGAAAAATATATGATGAACCTCTATTCACACTTTGATAAATGAATTGTGTACCCCTAAGTCCACAATTGAATTTTGACCCATGTTGAATAAATCTAGATAGCATTATCAGGTGCCCTGGATATATGAGGACTGAACTAAGCAAACAACATATTTGACTTCTTGGAATACCATATGATTAGAGTTTTTGATGGCCACATGGATCTCCTTTATCAACATGTCTATGTAACATTAGTTATTCTTACACTTGGGATTTTATAACATGAACCCTGTGGGAAATGACTGTCAACAATATAAGGCATGTCCCAAGATTGCCTATTACAACTGATACTTACCGTTTTGATTAGTTGCTGACTGTTGTTATACTGCTAGTGATCACACTGAGGAAACTAAGTTTTTTTTGAGCAACTGCTATTTCACTTGCACTATGGAATTGTTTCCATTAGATTTACACATGACTTCCTATCAAGCCAACACCACGCATGTTGATTGTCTTTGAATGTCTATGAATGATTTACCAGTTACAAATTGATTGTCTATTCTTCTCCTTGTGACAGCTATAGCATGCATATGTGGGTTGAAGACACTTGTTGCAGCCGCACTAACTTTACATTTTTTGTGTGTGGTTTTTGGAATGGGCATAGGTGAGGCCCACTACCTCTTGGAGCATTTGGACAATTTTCAAACTCTACTTTCTCCTTATATTTCATTGGTGTATTATTTTTGAAATAAAGGATAACACTTTGTACAAAGTTTTTTGAAGAAAGATGCTATATTTTTATACTACTTGTATTTTACCTATACATTGTCTAATTTGACTAAATACAAATAGGCTGTAAGTTCATTTTGAACAAGATGCTTGCCTCAACATTGCCATTTTGAGCTTCTTACAAACATTAGAATTGACAAAGAGCTATACTGATTTTTTTGGATGCAAAATAGACTAGATGAATGCCTAGCTCATAGGATGTACCAAAAACCTCTTTTAAAATTTTGTTGGTACCAAAAAACAAGGATTAAGCTGAGATCTATTGGACATCCGTTTGGCTTCGACAGATGTCCAAGTGGTCTTAGCTTGACCCCCGCTTTTTGGTACCCACAACAATTTTACTTTGAATTTTCAAGGTTTTTTGATAGCGGGCATTGAGTTGAAAACCTCTTAGTGAATGAAAAAATGGATATGCAAAACCTAAACCAATAATTCTATATTCTTGACAACACATTTAGCAAATACTTTTGGCATCAACTTTAATTATCCAAAAAATTTGGGCACCCATTGCCGATATCAAAAATGCCAAAAAGCCAACCAATGGTCCAAATGATGAATTGCTTCTTCATTTGCAGGCCCCAACAATAACCTCTACGAGAAAATTGTGAGTTGTAGTGTCTTTGCCTCTTCCATTGTCTTCGAATCTTTGTATTGCTTGCATAATTTATTATATTGTTGCTGAAATGCTTCTTTAAAGTGTTTTTGTATGTGCTTCAGCAGCAAAGCAATCCGATACAATAAACATGTCCTCTCACAATTCTCCATCTTTTCACCAGGCGACCCGCTGCTGTTGACAATTGCACCGCATTCCAATTGGCTATGGCATTGTCTGCTATGAGTCCTTTGAAGTACGGTGACTTACACCGTTTTGTGACATAACAGAGTTCAAGCACCTCCAAAACAACACTTGGATCTCCATATCTTCCAACTGCATGTCGCATGTTGAGATAGTCATGACCTTCTTGTATTGAGGATCATAATCGTGACAAGCCATCATTATCCACTCCTTGACGCGCTTCATGTAGTCAAACATCATCCACGTGTTCTGTAGATCACTTCTTGGTTGGATACGTTTGACAAGGTCTACTTCGCTTTCAGGTCTTTCCGTCAGCATCTTGAAGATATACACCTTCTCTTTGCCTTGCCCAAAGAAGATGCTATTGTGTATAAATTCAAAATTCGATATCTTCTTCATAGTCATGATGTTGTCTTTTATCCCAATTAATTCGATTGTTTGAGCAAAATGATGAGATTACATTCCGGATGCTTGAACTACTGAGATACTAGAAAAGGTCCATAACCTCTTCTAATTCTTCCCTTTTCAACATATATTTTTCTCCCTGTCCATTATGAAAACAATTAGTGAGTTAGAAAGTCTTTGCTAGCAGAAAGAGCAATAGCAGAGTTTGTAGTAGTGGAAGTTTTGGCCACTTGTTCAGCGATGAGACCACATATTTTCTCTGCTGAATCTCGGTACATACCCTTGGCCATTGGATGAGTATGATTACCAAAATGAATAGTGGCCCTATTTATTTTTGAGTTTTGACTGTAGCAATAGTAGATCCTAGCATCACATTTGCTAAGGCACTTAGATGTGACTTTGCAGACCTTGCAGACTAGAGTGCACTCTTTAAGAGGAGTGTCTCCTACTACAAACTGACTTGTTGTGTAACTACTCCACTTTGTCTTGTTCGTTCTAGATGCCCTAATCAAGTAATCACATTCGGAATTCTCACATACTAGATGACCGGCACAATAAGACCTACAAAACTTCAAATTGTCATTGTTGTGGATGTTTGTGGTGACTAGCTTGCACTACGGATGTCCGTATATTGCTTGTCCATTCCCTCTAAGTGGTGCGCCCCCGACAAAAGAAAAGAAGAGCAACATGGAGGCAGTGTGGGCGCAAGATTACCCACCCTTGGTAATCGGGCGAACACCGACCAAGTTCTATGCCGTTATCCACCTTTTAAATATATGGGGGTGTTGTAAGTGCGGTCCACTGTGCCTTCCACTGTGCCTTCCAAGCAATGGATCTTTTTTGTGCTAAAGTTTTCTAAATGTCGTGGATGGCAACGAATACTACTAGAATTGCATGGGTAATTAACAAGCTGACTATGATGAGCAAAGGTGATTGGTAATTCCTAACTCCCTAACTGTCTATCCTATGTATCGGGTTGGTTGGGTAGTTGGCGTCATTTCTAACGTCCCTAACTACGTGAGCGGGGAACCTTTACGTTCCTTCCATGAGTGTTGAAGACTATTGTTGGAGGTATGACACTTCTCTCGGAAGTTTCAACCCTACAGTTAACCCTAAGCTTAATTTTTTTCCTCTAATTTCCACTTTCTAAATATAACTCTAGATTTTTACTCCTAAATTTAACTCTGGATTTTTATTCCTAAATTTAACTCCCAATTTTTACTCCTAATTTTTAACTCTGGATTTTTACTCCTAAATTTAACTTCCAAATTTCTAACCCTACATTTAACTTTGGATTTTTTACTCCTAAACTTAACTCTAAATTTTTACTCCTAAACTTAACTCTAAATTTTTACTCCTAAACTTAACTCTAAATTTTTACTCCTACTTTTAATTCTAAATTTTTATTCCTAAATTTAACTCTAAATTTTTACTCCTACTTTTAATTCTAAATTTTTATTCCTAAAATTGACTCTAAATTTTTACTCCTACTTTTAACTCTAAATTTTTACTCCTAAATTTAACTCTAAACAATTACTCCTAATTTTAACTCTGGGTCACTATTCACTTGAACAGGCTAATTAAGAAAAAAAAAGAATCAATGCTAATAAGGAAAAACACCGAGTTTTGATTCAAGGACTTACCTCGTCACTACCGGTGTCGAAAATGCGCTCGTCCGCCTCTGCGCGCCCATTTCCATACTCCATGGTGGTCCTTGGGTCGTGGGATTTTTTCTCCAAGTTTACCGCTTATGTTATAAAAATTGTAGATCCCATGTGATCTAACCTCTTTCTTTCCCTTCCTTCTTCTTTCCTTCTCCTTTTTTTTCCTTTCTCTCTTTCTACACTAACACTATTCTACCTAAGCTTTGATGGGTGTCTTACAACTATAGATTCGAACCTCAAGAAGTTTTAATGTCCCTCCTAACCTCTTACACAACTTTGTCTTCGTGTCATCCTAATCCTACCTCCTAATGGTCACTATGAATTCTCGAGATTTTCCTCCTAACACCTACTTTAGCTAACCCTAGGTTACTATTTATCATCTCTCTCACTACCTCTCCTATTTCATTCCAACTCCCCCTAATCTCCTTCCATTCTTGCTAGTTCGAATTGGTGTGGAGAAAGAGATAGTATGCGAGTCTTTTTGTATGCAGTTTTTTTTTTAATATTCCCGGACGTACGGCTTCTCTTCTCCCCCCCTCCATTGTTTTCTTTGCAATCAAGGTTCTCTCCAATTAAGCTTGACCCCTAGTTTTTGGACTTCTTTTCCTAGACCAAGTTACGGGATTACCCAAAGACCCCAACTCCCCAGCTCTCTAGACCCCGACTCCCTAGACGCTTGGACCCCAACTGAGCCCCCCCCAACTGGACGCCTCTGCGACTGAACTCCCGACCCCGTGACTGGACCACCTTTGCGACTGACCTCCCGACTCGTGATTGGACGCCCTTGCGACTGACCTCCCGACCCGTGATTGGACGCCCTTGCAACTGGACCCCCAATCTCGTGACTGGACAACCCTTGTGACTGAGCCCCCAACTGAACGCCCTTGCGACTGAACCCCCAACTAGACGGAAGTTCTGGTTCTTTCCGGTTTCTAAAGGCAGACTGGATTTTGGGGGGGGGTAACTAAGAGAACGGATTTTTTGCTAGCCAAAGAAACGGGATTTTTGCTAACTAAAAAGAATTGGACTTTTACTACACTTTAGGGCCAAGATTTAAAACACTGGGTAACTCGGAACTTGACATCCTAAATATCTTGGAAGCTAAACTCTGGATGTTTCCAAAAAGGTCTTGGAAACTAGACTTTGGAACTAAGGCCTGAGGAGATTCAACGCTTTGCCGTGAAGTTGGGTTTAACACCAACTCTAGGACTTGGTATTGCTCCGAGATTCGAAGTTTGCCGTCCGGACCGTTTTAACACAAACTATAGGACTAGACGGTTGTGACTAGTTCGAAGCTTCGCCGTTCCGAGGGGGGGTCCACCCGACACAAGAGAAGTTAGAAGAAGGTGGGGCAAAAACTCTTAGAAAATACACCTCGCAAGGTCAAAGCTTCGCCATTCCCAAAGGGGGTCTACTCAACGGGAGAAACGTTAGAAGAAGATAGAAGATATACTTAAAAGAACACACAAGTTAGGACAACGTGTAAACACCAAG
Source organism: Antitrichia curtipendula (assembly GCA_951230915.1). Lineage (NCBI taxonomy): Eukaryota > Viridiplantae > Streptophyta > Bryopsida > Hypnales > Leucodontaceae > Antitrichia > Antitrichia curtipendula. The sequence continues at coordinate 29,587,045 of OX579636.1, read as the reverse complement.
CTCACACACTAAAGGCCCCCCAAAGCGGCATCGCCAAGGTACGGTGGGGGGTTGCTCTAGGGTTAGTACAAGACACCAAAGAGACTTCAACACACAAGTTAGTTCCCAAGGATATACCAAAGATAGCAAGACTTTTGAATAATCAACGAGAATATACGCAACCACACACGCAAAGTGTATACAAATCAAGGTAGAAGGACCCCCAAGGACCTTCAAAGCTTGAAATATAACAACAAAAAGAGCCAAAAAGTGCTCAAAAAACACCGTAGAGGTTTCTTGGCTAAAACGCCAAAAATCCCAACATAAGTTGGACCCACGGACCCAAAACAAGTATTGGGGGTGTTCAAGAGAGAAAAATGGAGACCTTAAATAGGTTTCCATAGCCCTGCTTTCCCCTCAAGAGCTCTAAAGTAACCTTATCAACTTGGATTTTCATCCTCATCTTCAAAGATTTTCATCCTAATCCCTAAAAAACTACTTTACCTATCTACGCTGGACCAACCTCCTAACTTTTGGAGAATTACTCCAATCGTCAAACGGATTGCGCCATTGGCTCCAGATTGCCTTGTTTCGTCCAAGACCCATCTACCCCCCGTACCGAGGACAAAAAACCATCGTAGGCTAATTTAGTTTAAAAAACTAAACCGTGGTAAAATCCTAGATATTGGGGGTCTCCTATTTTGAAAAATGTAAATAGCTTAGGGTCTCCGGTAGGTGTGAGGGAGTCGGAAAAGACTCTTGGTTGACTTCGTTCCGCCGTTGTATGGTCCCGGAATGCCGGTCAACGTGGTGGGGACCCCGCCACGTGATTAATTCTCGAGGAATCTCGCCGGTTCGGGTACTTGCTGCTATCAGAATGTCGCGAAACTTCACAGAGCGCATTATTAACATAAAACAAGCTAGTCTAATTTTTAGTGAGATTTTCTGGCAACTTGGGTAATTTCCATGAAATTCCCGTTGGAGGTTACCAAGGTTGACCACCCGCAAAAGGTTCTTCTGCAAGTCGGAAGATGACGGGATTTTCCACAAGACCTCTCATGGGGTCACATGAAAGATGTGCAGGTGCGTTTCCGTACCTGGCACAATTGGTCAGTGGAGATGAATTGGTCATCTCCTTGAGTTTATCGATGGTGCGGGAATCTTTTGCAGATAGAGGAACCTTGGCGAATCGATTTCGTCGTTGGACTCCTGGCATGGGATTTATCCTAGGACACCATCCTTGGGCTGTAGATTCCTCCACGGGCCCGGTCTTGCGTTAGTGGCTCCTGCATGCTAACGATCGGGATTTTGGGGAATTTCTAAATCTAACTCTAGGACCCGACCTAGTGGCCTCGTTGTGGATCCCTCGGACCGACTTAGCCATGAATTGCCACATTCATGGTGGGATTTAGCCCTTTTGGGCCCATGTGACTTGAACCCTACAAATCTAACCATTTCACTCTTTCTATCTATTTTTGGGCCAGGTTTGGTGGGCTTCTAAGTCTAAACACAAATCTAGACCAAATACTATAATGGGTATGTTACAACCCTATTTGGTTCTACACTCTTTTTATGGTTTTTTGTATATTTTTCTTAACTTTAAATTGCAAATTTCCAAAAAAATAATTCTACGAGTCCCAAGTGACAAATTGGGAGCTCACAGGCAGTTCAAAGACCAGATTTCCATCACAAGCTGCACGCAAAAATTGAACATGATGATGCTTCATGGATTTCAGATCTTAGATTGATAGTTCATTCCGAGAACGACAAACAGTGGCCAATCTTTGTTGGCAGTCTAGAATGTTCACACGGTTAAAAGGTGTATGGTGCAACGATGGACATAACAACAAAGTAGGGCTCTACAATGGGGTATTTGACACTAACTTCTAAATGCCAATCTCCTTGTACACCTCTAGCATTGCGCCTAGTGGCATCACAATTTCCAACGCAGGTGACTCTCATTTCGATTCACTAGACAATTCTACGATTGTATCTAACTTTTCAAGTTCCACCTATTGGAGATGTGTATTATTCGTTAGCACCGTAATTACTTTTCGAGGTAGACTAGGTGAAACTGGCTGAGCCACATATGGCATGTCTACTGTAGAATCATCAGACTATCGACTTGCAATCATAGTGGACACCCCGAGTATGGATAGAAGAAGTCTATAGGCTCTGAAGTTTCCGCATGGAAGATACCAACAATGCCCTTCTTGTCCTTCAAACTTTGCAATGAGGATGGACTGCTATAATTCACTGGATTCTGACTTCCTCTCCTCTTCAATATAGATGGATGACTCTACAAACCTAAATCGAATGTTGAAAAGGTGACTGAAAACTGTAGCGATACCTTCTTCATCTATGAGTAAAACATGTGTCACTCTACCCTAATGCAAGCCATGGAGAAAACACAAGTGCTGTCAGAAGGAGAAAAGAGAAACGAAGAGTCTTTCAAGCATTTTGAAGGACGCATGCAGATAGGTTGAGGTATTTCTAGAACTTTGTATCTTATACCATCTGAAATTAAACTCAGTGTCAGACATCAGAGAGCATTGAATAATTTCCTTACAGTAACTCAATTGTTTTGAGGTTGCCTAAACATTCCTTCATGAGTAAGACAGAATTTAATAGGAACACTAATTTGTGGCAAACCAATTCAATATCAAGTATATGTGTTTGTGAATTCCAAAGGGGCATAAGGAGCTAGAACATTACCAATCTATTATTTTTAATTTAGTTTTATTTTCTTGCAGACACAGGCGGCACATTAAATACGATATTCTAATGCATGCTTTATGTAGTACTAAGAATAAACTGGAATTATGAAATGTAACTATTGCTAGATCTAAAAAGAATAACAAAGCGCACCTCAAAGCCCAAACATGCCAGTTACCATGACATGCCTTCGCCATTTCCCGAAGAGTTAATTTGAAATTTAATTGTTGGAAATGTAGTACACCGCCAAGGACTACTTCATTTGAAACTTTCTTCCAAGTAAATAAAATAATGAGTCGGTGCATTTAAATGGCCATAGCCTTCTAGGCTCCTAATTAGCCGTCTTGGGCTAGGCCAAGAGGATATAAGGCCCTCAGCTTGATATAGTTTGCACCATTTTGTTGTAGGTTCTTTGAGGTGCTTTTGTGTTGGAGATTGATGGTAGTTACACAATGTGTGTTTGCAAGGTTGTATTGTACTTCTTCTTAGTCCATGCTGAGAGAGTTTGAATGTGCAGCTAGTATTAGTCCAAACTGCTCAAAGTGGAAGCAAAAACGGAAGGCATTCTTTTTTTCTTCTTCTAGAGAACCGAGGAGGTTTAGGATGGTTAAAAGGAGATCTTTATCTTGACCTGTTCACCACAACTGGCATAGATGCAACTATGTCTCATATACAACTACTTTGCAACTACAACCCTCCCTATTAGCACTAAATCTGACTTGTACTATGGTTTAGTTGCAGAGTAGTTGCAGAATGTAGTTGAGGATTACGGAAATGTAATAGAGTTCATGTTTAGATTTAATGTGGATGTGGCTAGTACGTGAGCCTGGAGCGGGAGCAAGGAAAAAGAGAGCGGGGAGCAGGGATTGTCGAAAAAAATCCAAAAATAAATAATTTTAATCCAAAATAGAATTTTTTCGTGGTTTAGATTTTCAAAAATCTAAATTTAGAAAAATTGGGACCTATGACCGTGGGTTTAGAAGAGCCTACTACCATCAAAAATTGAAAAAAGTACATGTGAGAAAGAGGGAGAACTAAAAATTAAGTTGGGAAATGAGACAATGCGAGGAACAAAAAGAAAGACAGAGAATTCAAAAACTATGAAAAAAAAATAGAAAAAAAAAGAAGCTGGAGAAGGGGAAGTACAAAGAGCGAGAGGGAGAGGAGGTGTCAGAGAGAGGGAGAACTTAAACAATTAAAAAGGGCAAGAGAGAAGAAGAGTGAGAGTGAGGGAAAAAAAAAATATGGAAGATGAGAGAGGGAGAGGAAGAGTGGGAGAGACGGAGAGCTCAAGGAAGAGAGGGAGAAGTTGAGGGAGAAAGACGGAGAATAGAAAAACCCAATGAGTAAATAAAAGTGGATGATAGAGAGGGCTAGAGCAACATAGATTAAAAGGAGTTACAGATTCAAGTGTGCATTAGATGAACTTTAGCATCTCAGAAGCAACTTCTGAGAAAGTTGACACGTATCAAATTCCTAGGGCCATGTTCACTCCTGCCACGGACGTGCATAATTCAATGTAGGCAACTTACATAATATTTTTCAACTTGAGTCTGGAGCTCACCCGCATTTTAATGTATTATGACAATAAATATTTGAATATCTAGAAATGTTCCAAAATTTGAATGGGTCCATCTAAATGGTCAGTACACAGTACAACACAGGAGTACGATATGCATACCATAATTTCTAATCATAGTTAGATTTAGTTACCAACATTTTTCACTGAACAATCAAATAGGGTTTATACATGATTTCCAAAAGCTGGTAGTGGCCCTTTTAGTCTCACTACCATTTTTTAATGAATTCCATAAGGATTACATTTGATGAATTTCTGGAATGCGATAAGCTAGGATACCGCTTTCTAGAATCTGCTTCACTTCATTGAAGCTAAAAGTTGGTGCATGTATGAAAGCATCTCTCTTGGACTTTAGGCTACCTATAACAGTAAAAATAAAATAAAGATGTTTGCAAGTTACCCACCTCCCATATCTGCCCAAAGACTTTATTGTCATATCCTTGATGTTTTGACAAGAGCATTCAGGGAAAGTGCCAATGGTGATCAGGTACTGTTGAACTTTCGGTGGAGCTCCAGAATCAAGGGTGATAATACACCTATACCCTGGATGAGGAATCATCGTCACCTTACGTATCTGACCCTTCAAAGTGAGAGCGGACGCACAGTTGTTGGCCTGCTGAATGTTGGGAGCATTGTTGTTCCTGCGGATGGACTTACCTAATCTGGTCTTAGGACAGTCATTTGCATTAGCTGGAGTGGGAAATGAAGCAAGGCTAAAGGGAAGCTCTTCCGTCCCGAAGAGTCTCCCTGGAGAAATGATTGCGCGCTGTGGTAATTGGAAGCCAGCACTCTCTAAATCAAGGATTTCCTTCTTGGAAAGGTTGGTCCCAATCTTCACTGGCCATATCTCTGGGATGTCCGGTCTCGACTGTACCCACTTTCGCTTTGTACCTTTGACACAGCGTTCGATGTCATCGTTGCAAAAGAAGAACTCTATTGTCTCTGGCCTCTTCTTGTGAGCGTTTTGCATGACGCCAGTGTATGTGGGGGCTGCAGTGGATTTGTTGCACTGAACAATCTTGGCCTTGCACTTCTTCTTGTTGATAGCTTGCTGGGCGAAGCAAGCCTTTGTTGAGGTCTTCGGCAGCCTTGCAATGTGCCAATCCGTCTCCTTACAAGCAGTTTCGTGTACAACAGTCACATGACTTGCTCTACCTACGTCGGTCGTCATGTCTTGGTTGTTGGGTGCTTTGTCCTCTTGCAGCTTGGGAGAGAGTTCTTCCATTACATCGGGAAGACTGCAGCTCGCATGGTTAGCTCAGCTTGACCTGGTTGCAATCCGTGGACGAGAGAAGTTTACCTTATCCGGTCGGTGTGACTCGCCTTCAAAACCGAGAGGAACATCGGCTTTTCGCTTTTGGGAGCCAAAGACCTCCTCGCCAGCCAAATGAGGGTCACGAGTGCAAAAGAGCTCTGCTCCTGGCAGTTTGGCCATAGCAACGTTTAGCACCTTGGGGTCCCCAGTTCGTTCGGCTGTGCGTTGGGCAGCGCAAAGTTGCAATTCTTCTTTACCAGGACCAGTGTTAGCGCGGTCGCCCTTTAGATATTGGTAATATCAGACAACCTACATGAGTGCCCGGATGAAATCATCGACAGTAGCAGTATACAAATCAGTACTTCGGTTTCCAGACTGCTGATTCCATTTGTGGTGCATTGATTCAGCGAGATTACAAGAGGGCATCTCAGCAAGCTCCAATTCGATGAGATCCTGCACATCGCCGAGACACGGACGAAAATCAAAGGGAGAAATGATGAACCGGAATGCCCCAAAGAGAAGACAGTGTCATATGAAAAGTGACGAGCAATAGCAAACTTACCAACTGCATGAATCCACCCCACTGGCGATAGCGGAAGTGCCAGAATGCCAATCAGAGCTCCAGACGGTTCAATCCCTCCTCGAATGTGGCCCCCGAGGAGAGCCACCATGCACGAATGGCAAGATATAGAGTTTCGGATTCTGAAGCTGAAGCTGCATTCTTGTACTGCCTACAGAGTTGACGGTGCTGGTGTTGGAGGTCGGCACGGATATCGGCCTTCGTATGCTTTTCAAGGGATTGGGCCCAATGGAAGAGACACGTCCTCTCTTGGTCCTTCATGAGAATCATGGCATCACCATTACCATAAATCACCCTGACAGCATTCCAGTTTGCTTGCGCGCTGTCTGCCATGAAGCCCTTGAACTTCGGTGATGGAACACCATGCCTGGTCATGACAGCATTCAAATTCTGCCAAAGTACCATCTGAGCAACAGCATCCTCTGACTGCATATCACACACCGCAATGGTCATGACTCGACAATAAACGGAGTCATACACATGGCAAGCCATGGTGGTCCAATGCTTGACCCTTTTGACGTGATCAAATATAATCCACGATTTCTCCAGATCTCCTCCAGGCTACATTCGTTTGACCAAGTGAACCCCAGATCCGGGCCCCACCTCCGACATCTTGAAAACATATACCTTGTCTGAGTCGGAGCCTTGTCCCAAAAACTTGTTCTCTTGCACGTAGGCCCAGTGGCTACAGCCTCTAAGTGTGGCGATGCCGTCCATGACTCCAAATCTTCAAATGTACCTAAACGCAGTGACATTGTTCTTGATGCTTGGGGAGCTCATGTACTAGCACTTCTCGAGAACAGAGACTAACTCCCCCAGATTGAATTTTCGAACTGGCGCCCCTTCTGTATTAATGAGTAACACAGCGACGAGCTCCTTGCTAGCCTCCATGACGATTGTAGAGTTAGTGGCCTTGGGAGTCCTCTCGACCTGCTCCTCAATGAGTTGACGCGTTTTCTCTTTCATCTCCTGGTCTTCACCCACTTTTACAGGATGGTCATGAACTCCCAGATGCAGGCAAGCACGAGTCATGTTAGCATCTCCATAGACATAATAGACTCTAGCAGCACAAGTTGCAACACAGGTTGGTGACACTTTACAGATTTTGCAAACAAGTGTCGACCCAGCAGGTGCGGACTGGCCAACCGGAAACGTCTTCACAGTGAATCCATCCCATTCCATCTCATTGACCTGGGACGTGCGATGAATGCGGGTAGTGTATTCACACCCTTGATTGTCACATCGGAGGTGGCCAATACACGTAGAAGTGCGGAATGTTAAGTTGACAATACTTTTAATATTTGAAGTCACTGTTTTGGTCCAAGCATGACCATCATGACGCTTGTCCATTCCATGCATCATATGGAATGGACCCGTCTTTGGTACTGGTGATAATTCAGAAATGACATCTCCACTAAATGTAGGAGGGAGGAACTTGACCCTCTGGATGTGAAGAGTGTCAAAATCAAGTGTCTTGAAGACATTCCTAACTCCTTTGATAGCCCAAATCCTCTTCAAGGAATCAACAACACTGAGGCACTTCTGAGAAAAGACGAGGGGTGAAGGATGACTCAACGGAGAAAGAGACTTCAAACTTGTCTGAAGAAAAGTGCTATTGACCAATGGAGAAGTCACGGGAAGTGGTACTACTGGAGAGTTCCCGTCTGAATCTTCACTGAGAATTGTGATGAACTCATCAACATGTTCTAACTTCACCCGTGTGGCCGAGGTGACCTGAACGGGGCCTGTGGACGACCGGTGGGGTGTGACGAACTCCGTGGATGTTTCCGTGACTGACTGACTCAAGCCGTATACTCGATATCGACCAGCATTGAGCAACCATTTCTTGGTGGCTCCGTCAGAAACTGGAGACTGGACAATAGTGTGAATCAGATCTCCAGATTGTGCATCGTAAACCTCTTCATCGATAAACATGATTTCCTCACTCATCTGGAACCTCAGACTCAATCTCAAAGAGGTGACATGAGCTACTTCGTCATTGCCTAACGGAAAAGATAATGGAACCTTTTCACTATTAGAATTAAATAAAAGCTAACCTAGGATTAGGGACACAAGTAATATGAGCAGCCATGTTGAAATGAAAGATTGAGAACATGAATAGTGCTATGAGCATTTCCATGAGTCCACTTTAATCATGTAAGGGCCAAATGTAAAGGGCTGTGATCCTGATATAGTCTTCAAGAGAAAGACATATATGACGGCAAATGAAGGCAGGAGTCGCCAAAATGAGGTTGTGTCAGAATGAAAGCTTAGTTTGGTAACACACAACTAATGGAGAGTTATTTTCAAATGCAGGTCCGTGATGTTTATTGCAAGTTGCAATTGATAAATGTGAATAGGATTCATAATTGAGGGAAGTACCTATATCAAGGGAGTAGCCTGCTTAACATTTCAAATATTGGGAAAGTGTATTTGTAGTTCAATGTTACCGTTGATATTCACCTCCTCAAAAGAATAAAAATTATGATTTATAACTTGAAAATTAGGATTATGACTGATACTACTACTTCTTCTATTAAATGACTACAGAGGACATTACCCCAACTAATGTATCTTAGGTTTTAGTACCGAAGTGTAATAGGGTTTATAATATAGCTAAAGCCCAACAAGCTCAACCATAATATTAGATAAAGAACTCATGATCTTCTATCTTATATAGTAGAAGTGGGTATATTCATACATAGGAAAGGTACATATTCTCTGTTTTCTAAAACACTAGAGTGTAGGTTTTAGGAAATTACAGAACACCAGTACCATTCAAAATTTATTACGAGTTTTCTGTTCCATGACAGAGGGAGTATAAAATATCTGTCAATATTCTATCAATAGAACTGAAGACATAATTACCATCCATCCATTGCCTCTAATTTTCGGCGCAACTGTCACCTTAGTATACTATATATGTTGGGCGTCTTAGGAGTCATCCTCATAATATTTGAGGCTAGGAGTTTACATTTTTGTAGGGCAAATGAATGAGTTAGATGAGGCTCTCGTGTCCAATGAGACCAAGAAGAGGAGGAGACGCTCAAGGTTTAGATATTCTAGCAGGAAAGTATTGCAGAGATCAAGAGTGAAGAGGGAGTCATCTAGGGTTCGAGAAATTCAGTTCGGGTCGGTTGCCAAGGTATTATCGTTTCCAAGTGAGATAGGTGACACTGTCCATCATGACCTTGCACCAGGATCATGTCTGCAACCATGCCTTCATAGTATTGAGGAACATGATGGTGAAGGAAAGGTGCTAAGACGTGAAAATGCTATTTCCTCTGAGGAATGCATTGCAGAGGTAAGTATCATATCATTCATGATGAGAATTTCTATCCATATGGGGGTCAAGAAGTTGGTTATAATGCACAGACGTCAGAGTCAACTTCTTCCACAAGAATTATAGTAGAAAAATATCAATGAAATTGTCCTTTTTTATTTCTTGAATCAACTCTATCAATTCTCCTTGCTCAAATTAGATTTTAGAATGTCCATGCAATACTTATCATAAAGTAAGCAGGATTAGCCTGAAATTAGGATTTTCAGTGCCATGATATTCCCAAAGCATGTGATTGAATGCTTCAAAGATGGATTCCTTCTTCAAACTAAGAGCCCTTTACCGGGAGTTCTCTTATAATAAATATTGGATTGCGGCCATTTAAAGTTCCGATAGTCTTACTGAGTTACGACGTATGCTTGAATGTGTTTGACATGAGGAGCGACTGAAGAAAGTTCATTGATTTTAAGCATTTGTCTGCCAGTTCAAAGACAGGAAGCCGTTATCTACTCTGGGAAAAGGAAAAGCAACCATCATAACCTAAAACGAATGAAACTATGGGTCTATTCAAAATATGTTAGTCTTTAACTTGACGGATATAGGGAGATTACACAGTTAGAGTCACCTGATTCAAATGCAGGTCGTTTTTTCTAAACCTCCACCGACCAAATTGGATAACCATGGGCCTGTGCGACAACATGGGGTTTTCAACTGAACATTGACATTTCCTGCCAATCTTCCAGACTGTGAACGGCAAAGAGGTGCGCCTTGAGTCTGCGGGAAATTCGTGGAATGCGGGAGGGAGCGGGAGCGGACGTCGGGATTGCATTGCAAAGGACGTAAATTGATTTCGATTCAGCTTTATTAACTATTGAGTTTTCATGCAAAGGCGAGGGTGTTGTAGTTCGCCAGGGATCTCCATTTTCTCGGAGCTCGTCGCCTAGGGTCTGGGTTCCCCCCACTGACGGCCCGAGCCTCACGTCATGTCCGGGAAACTACTGAATATAGCCCCGGCCCCAAGCACCTTTAGACTACGCCCCCAGACGTTTGGAGTGGCAGTGCGTTTCCTGTAAAACCAACTCTTGCATAACGTAGGCTATTTTGATTTCTGTCTTTTTTGTCGTTATTCTCCTGGAACCCTGAGTCTGTAAGATTGGGACTCCGTGGGTTGTAAACCGAGATTGACTTGTCGTTGAGCCGCTGCAAGCCTCTGGGCCCAAACCTTAGGGTTTCCCAAACCCCCGCGTCGCACGGAGAGGACGCCGTCAAGCTCCCAAAACCGTCCTGCTGGCGAGAACCGACAAGAATTTCCTGCCGGCGAAGACGTCCTGTGCTCGTGTCGAAGTAGCCTCGTGGCCGAGGGATCTCCATCGACAGCCTCCGACCTGGATCGTGGCTCCATTTCGTACAGATCTTGGAGACGCAAACGGTGAGTCAGAGGTGGTGTTTTTGCCGTTTTTTCTCGGATTCTCGTGGGCATCTGGGAGATTCGTTGAAGATGGTCAGATCTTCAGGGTAGCGGAGAGTGAGGTACGTGTTTCGTTTGGTTTTGGTCGGTGTTCCAATGGATTTGGAGCTGGATTCCTGACCACCGCAGAAGTGTTCATACTTCCGGTGAAGTCCCAGGTTTCGCTCGCGATAGCCTCGCCGCCGAGGTATGTCAAAATGCCCAGCCCGACATCAAGAGCGGCAGGGATTCCGAGTGAAATCATTGCCATAACTTGACCGGCGAGACCTCCTAGATTGTTAGTTTCTGAAATCCAAAGCCCTCGTGAGCGCGTCTGACTTCGTCCGACAGCAAGATCCTTCGCGAACGGTGTGTCTTGTGCAAGAATGTGTGCAGATCTTTCATACGGCGTGATGATTCTTTAGGCTTCTGTTACGCCCTGCCTTGCCTCTGCTGTCGTCACGCTCACCGATTGGGTAAGCCTCGGTGCCGAGGGGTCCCAAGAAAATCTTCGAGCCGTCATGCGCAGCACCTAACTCATTCTGGACGACGTCGAAGTTGATTTTGACATCGGACACCGCCGCTAGTGATCGGGCACTATCTGCTACGGCAGACTAGGTTCCTTCTTGTATAACAGGAAAAGGGTTTGCCTTTGAATATTAGACCTATTCAATTTACTTCATTCTGGTTGCCTTTTATTTCCGAAACTGCATAGTCTCTCCTTCGTCCTGCAATCAGGACTCTTGATGCCTTTTACTTTGCCCTTGGACTCTCCTTCAGATCGAATAATATATTTCATACTCTGTAACTTCATACTGCGTTTTGTATGTTTTTCCAGATCAATTATGGTTGAGATAAGACCTCAACCTACGCACTGAATTTGTCTCCACAGGTCACAAACTCAAGGGTTAAAATTCAGATTTCAATATCTGTACTCTTCTCTTGTTCATGCACAAACTCATGATTGGATAAGGCGTTCTTGAATATGCCCAGCTTCTTTAATTGGAGTGCTTGGAGGATTGTGCTTGGGATTCGTGAACCATATAGAATTTCTGGGGTCGATCTGGATATCGTTGTGATGCACTGCCTTCGTGTATATGCCTAGATTTTCTGATGATGCTCGGCATTCTTAATTTCATTAGCCTCGTGATTATGATTATCATTTGTGAATGTGAACAGTGGTCATGATTTGCTTAGACACTGTGATTTCCAAATCATTCGATATTCTTATTTGCTTCCTGATGCCCAATACGAAAATAAAACGGTGGTGGAACCTCTATTGCAGGACGGAGGAGAGAAACGTGGAGACCCCCTGCGCGCCCTAATCAGCCCTCCATTAAATCAAGTAAGTGCCTAACATGGATCAGAGATTTGATTCTATACATGACACTCCTTCATCAGAAGTTGAAATTATATCCTCGAATTCGATGTCCTCCTGAATTTCTAATTTTGCTTCCTATATTTCGTACAGGGTTCCTCCCTAGGTGATTTCGCTGCTCGAATTTCATCACCGTCGAAGGTAAGATCTTGGCCTACTCAGTCTACAAAGGCATGAGATTCTAGTGTTTATGAAAATCTGTTGTTCGTGTATTCTAATTCCCAATGTGCCAATAAATGTTCGTTACTGTGAGGATGTATAATTGAGAGGAATGCAATAAGGTCCTTCCATACAAGGTTCATGTTGAAATTTGTTTAATTATTTTGATTTGTCGGGCAGAACATGGTTCAAGATGGGGACAATGCCCTGCAGCTCGAGCCATTTGGAGAGGGCACCTCCGTGCCACGGACGGCAATCGATGTCAGTGAGGATGAGGCAGAGGAGGCCCTATTCAAGCTCAATGAGGACGAGTTGCGTAACCAGCAGAAGTCAAACAGCATCCATTGCATCGAAGCCATGTGGTTAAGACCAAAGGAGGCGTCGAGGTTCGAGATACCGCTATGTCGGATGGTATACATGCCATTAGCTCGCCCAACTCTTGCCCGGGATATCAAGAGGTTGGAGGCCGAGTTTACCCATGGATATAGGCCGGGAGCGTCCGTATTTTATGTATCCACAACGAACGAGAACGGAGAGGAGCGACTTGTGAAGGATGTGGACACTAGTCACTAGGGACCTCAGTGGACCTCAGCTAATGATGAATTTGAGGCCAAATTGTCTTTAGATCCTCATCTCATGTTTTTATGTGGTCGTATGTTCTTCATTTGCGATGGGAACCATCGTTTCAAGGCATGGACAGGATACATTGACCAGCTTCACAGGAGTGAACGGGAGTGGCATTACTCCGTGGACAGCATTTGCCTCGATACGAAGGGCAAGGTGGCCCTCCTTATGAACGCCATGCACGACATCAATAAGTAAGAATTTTTATTACATTTTTTTGGATTTTCTTATTATTTCAATAAAATGCTTGTTTCTTACTATCATTATGTATCAACAGGTCCAATGAGCACTCGCATGTGAAGACGAGCATGGTCCACACACTATACCGTGTGAAGTCTGTTGGGTGCATGCCACTTGAGAGCCTGAAGACTTGGCTCACTGAGGAAGAATACAAGCGGTGTGTAAACAGCCCCCACATCGAGAAGACATTGTATCCTCTGACAACCGATGTTTTCGTTGTGCTCCTCTTCAGGGTAATAATCCTACTCACTCAGTATGTTGATAAAATTTCTTTATTTAATACCAATTCGTAGTCATCCAAGCTAATGCTACCTATTCCCTTCCAACTGCAGCAAGAGATTGGGGAGGCCTCTGATGATGCGGCAAGAAAGTACTATGATGAGACACCTAAAGAGGTCAGAACCGACGCCAGCGTTACTGCGGCGATGAGAGCTGCAGCTAGGATCAAGCATCAATCATTCAAGGGCTAGTTCTTCAAGTATCTATCTATTGCCAACCCGAAGTTTGGTGATAAGTTCCTTGAAGAGGTCGGTTTCCCCCTCAAGACTTCTTTGCAATACCTTCTTATACTTAGATTTTAATGTATTAACATCCCCTGTACTTGTTGCAGATTACGAAGCACTGGAGTAATAACAAGAAGCCGGAGATGTCTCTAGAAAAGCTACAGCTCATTGCAACTGCTTGTGCAAGTCCGGAGTTCAAAGTTCAATGAATTCAAAATTGGAATTCAAGCATTCACTCATGTGGGGCAGTTCACTTCCCTCCTAAGGGATTCACTAAAAAGGACTTTGAGGGTTGGCTGAACAAGGCCTCATTTTGGGCAGGGGTGAGTAATTAGGATGCATAGTCATCACATACTTGAGTTCCTTATTATTTGTGATATATGTTGACTCCCTAAATCTAGAGTTAGTGATTGATGTACTCTTCATTCGTCTCATTTCATACATATAGTTTGTCAGTGCTGATGTTGCCTTTAATCACCTAAACCCTAGCCATTGAGCTTTCTCAACGTGTTTCATTTTCTCATCTCCCACAGCTTGAGGACGGTGCTGTTGATCTGTTCTCGAAGAGCGTCAAGGACGACAGCTTGGCGATAAACATGGATGTCGCTCAGAAGCCCAGGTCCATCTCCCAATACATTCAGGCTTGGCATAATCAGATTTGGGAGCATGGATTCGTTGGCTTCTTCAGGGGCAAGGAGTCCTACACGAAGACGAAGGCATTCGTTAACCAGAATCAAACTGACCTTGCTGTGAAGCGTGCCGTGTACAGGTATGAACTCACTTTAGAATTGGTTCATTTTTTAAATATTTCATTGATTTGGATGATTGTTGATTTGGATAATATTTCATTGATTTGGATGATTGGTGACATAGTGCTTGATTGCACTGCGTCCACTGGTAAAGGCTTCTTTCAAAATCTCTTTATCAATGCATTAAGGTTTCTTGTTCATTCTCATTTCCTTACTTAATCTTGGATTTAATACAGGAGCTTCTGTCCACGCTTGTCGAAAGGCTGGTCGCCATTTTGTGGCCATGGAGGTGGATCAGCTGATCTTCAAGGCCATTCTGGAGCCTCTCATCGTGGTCTTTGTCCCTGAGGTTATGAAGAAGCAACTTCTTGATGCTGGAGAGGCCTCTGAGGTCTTAGTGGATGAAGAGATTGCAGAGTCGACCATTGTTCCACGCCATAGATTCTGTAAGTAAGTTTTTATCATGCTTTGAATATGGAGCTTTAAGTAAGTTTGTATTACTATAAATTTATTTTCACTCCTTCATATACTAATCCCTTCAGTGACTTGTTGTATACTCAGCTCAAGCTTGAGAAGTCCAACTCCTACTTTCGCCTTGCAATCAGGACTGCTTCATAGCCCTGAGAAGTCATTTTCCCTACCTGTCTATACTGATGCAATGGCACGTGCTTCTCTCAAAAGTGGACCTACTTTTGCACCTCAACCTGGCCTTGGAATAGATCGTAGAGTCCTAAAGTATCTTGACATAGATGCTGCTGTTGATACTTCGTTTCCATCAGATTGTTCAGATTCTGAATCCAGTTGTAGATCTGGTGATATCTATAGAGACTGTAGTGGTGATAGTATGTCTTCTTAGACTTTTTGCAGTTTCACTGCCTCAGGGTTTGCTACCTTTTGTATTTCCATTCTTGTTTTGCAGTGAGACTAAAAGGGCCACTGCCTTTGATTTCTATGGTCTTGTCTTTGTTATGTAGACTACACAATTTCTGGACTGCAATTCTTCTACTACATTTCATTGTTTTATACCACGTTACTTTAAACCATTGCGTGGGTAGAACTTGTAGAATAGCATGTCATTTCTTATATTACTAGGTAATATTTTTGGCTTAATTTATCCTATTGTTTTCACGGTTTATGTGGACCTCCTCCCTAAGAATTGATATTTTCTTCCGCTTTAGTGTTCTAGATCGTCTTTCCTCATCCACGGTAGTAGGTTCACTTTCCTATTACTCCCCTTCATAACCTATTTTCATTACCACGGTAATACATGCTACCTTCAATATTTTGGAAAAATGCATACAATTATTACCCACGGTAATAGGTCTGCCTCTCCAGGTTTGTCAAAATTTCAAAAAATTAAAAGATGAAATCCCTGCTCCCTACTCCCCGCTCACGTACTAGCTTTTCCCAATTTAATGTGAGCCATTCTACATCCAATATCCATCAAAGTTGTTGATGTGGACAACTCTACACTCTATGGAGTCCATTGTGTCAATCTACAGTTGCATATTATCTAAATTTGACTAAAGTGCAACTAGAAAACAACTAGATTGCAACGAGAAGACAATTAAATTGCAACTAGAAAATAACTAGATTGCGACTAGAAAACAACTAGACTGCAACTACAAAACAACTAAACTACAACTACAAAACAATTAGACTGCGACTACAAAACAATTAGACTGTGACTACAAAACAATTAGACTACGACTACAAAACAACTAAACTGCAACTAGAAGACAACTAGATTGCGACTAAAAAACAACTAGGCTACAAGTAGAAAACAACTAGACTACGACTAAAAAACAACTAGATTGTAAAATGACAATAATTGCAAGCCTAGTCGCAAACCAAAGTTGTTTCCGATTGTCTTATATTAATTATCCCATATCAATTGTCAAGAGTACCATTAGATTAAACATATAAGACTTGTAAGTTATTGTATTCTAATGTAATAAATTCTATTAATAGAAATTTAAGATCTCTACAACTTGTAGATTTCTATAGTAAAGGGATCTTAAAATATTTTAAATAGAAATTCTACTAAGTCACAAACTAGTTGCAAATTAGTCACAAACTAGTCACAAAACAAGTTGCAAAACAAATCGCATAGTAATTTGTAAAGTAGTCGCAAAGTAGTCACCAACTAGTTGCAAACTAGTCACAAATTAGTCACAAACTAGTCACAAATTAATTGCAAACCAATCGCAAACAAGTCACACTAAAGTTGCATTGAAGTCACACTAAAGTTGCATTGAAGTCACACTGAAGTCGCACTGAAGTCACAACTTTTTGATTAAGTGACCAACTTTACTTGGCAATGAATACCACATAAGCAACCTCGTTGGAAGAGTTCGTTGACAAAGTTCCAAATAGGCTGCAGGATGAGAAACAACCCATATTGCCTTTGTGACTACAATTCCTCATGCGACTTGTTTACAGCGACTGTAGACCTCTAAATTCTCACCTATTGCAAAACTACATTGCAACTGGAGAACCAATTGTTCTTTGCAATTGCTAAACCCCTCATTTTCTTCTAGTGAGAGAACACAAAAATTTCAAAATTCACCATGTCAAGGGAACCTCATTTCAATTCCATTCCGACAAATTTTACTCAAAAAATTATAATATTTTGCTTGTAATTGAATTTTGAAGGAATTTTGAAATTTTCTTTTAAATTTATAAAAAATAAAGTATAATAGTATTGGTGAATCCAATGATAAAGATATAATCTAAAAACCAAAATCTACAACTTCTATTGTATATTGTTTCCAAAATATTCTTCGAACTAATATTTTATTATGATTTTTTTCAAATCGTCAATTCTAGAAAAGACTCTAGACATTAAGGGGTTAAAATGCTAATTATAGGTACTTCTACTTTAATAACACCTAAATGTGTCCCAATAAGCAATTGAACATTGTTCCTATTATTAATTTGCCTAAAGTTGTGTTGGATCTTGTTGGAAGTTAAAAGAAGTATTATTTTCTTATGCATTTTAGGATGCTATTTGAATAAATTATGAATTTTCAAATTGGTGATAACATATATATCTACAAGCGACCATGGGCTCTTATAAATAAAAGGAGTACATTTTAGGCAAATAATGGAAGGGGTCAATGTTAGAAAGGAATTAGAATTAGATGCAACCTTATCCAAATCCTCTTCAACCCTCATATGTCAAGGTAAAAATTAACTTTGAACCTCCTATAGTCAAAGTAAATCCATTTTTGAATCTTTGCATACTATTAAAGGAACTATCGGAGTCACAATAGTCTTCTTCAAATTCAAAGAGCTTATATTACATGTCCTTGAGGGCAAGCAAGAAAAATTGAACAAATTTGTCAAACTTGGTCACATGGGCAATGTTTGTATGTGGGGCATGTGAGCTCCCAATTTGTCACTTGGGACTCGTAGAATTATTTTTTTGGAAATTTGCAATTTAAAGTTAAGAAAAATATACAAAAAGCCATAAAAAGAGTGTAGAACCAAAATAGGGTTGTAACATGCCCATTATAGTATTTGGTCTAGATTTGTGTTTAGACTTAGAATCCCACCAAACCGGGCCCAAAAATAGGTAGAAAGAACGAAACGGGTGGATTTGTAGGATTCAAGTTACATAGGCCCAAAAGGGCTAAATCCCACCATGAATGTGGCAATTCATGGCTAAGTCGGTCCAAGGGATCCACAACGAGGCCACTAGGTCGGGTCCTAGAGTTAGGTTTAGAAATACACCAAAACCCCGATTGTTAGTATGCAGGAGCCACTAACGCAAGACCGGGCCCGTGGAGGAATCCACAGCCCAAGGATGGTATCCTAGGGTAGGGTCCCATGCCAGGAGTCCAACGACGAAATCGATTCGCCAAGGTTCCTCTATCTGCAAAAGATTCCCGCACCATCGATAAACTCAAGGAGATGACCAATTCATCTCCACTGACCAATTGTACCAGGTACGGAAACGCACCTGCACATCTTTCATGTGACCCCATGAGAGGTCTTGTGGAAAATCCCGTCATCTTCCGACTTGCAAAAGAACCTTTTGCGGGTAGTCAACCCTGGTAACCTCTAACGGGAATTTCATGGAAATTACCCAAGTTGCCAGAAAATCTCACTAAAAATTAGACTAGCTTGTTTTATGTTAATAATGCGCTCCGTGAAGTTTCGCGACATTCCAATAGCGGCAAGTACCCGAACCAACGAGATTCCTCGAGAATTAATCACGTGGCGGGGTCCCCGCCATGTTGACCGGCATTCCGGGACCATACGACACCGGAACAAAGTCAACCAAGAGTCTTTTCCGACTCCCTCACACCTACCGGAGACCCTAAGCTATTTACATTTCTCAAAATAGGAGACCCCCAATATCTAGGATTTTACCACGGTTTAGTTTTTTAAACTAAATTAGCCTACGATGGTTTTTTGTCCTCGGTACGGGGGGTAGATGAGTCTAGGACTAAACACGGCAATCTGGAGCCAATGGCGCAATCCGTTTGACGATTGGAGTAATTCTCCAAAAGTTAGGAGGTTGGTCCAGCGTAGATAGGTAAAAGTAGTTTTTTAGGGATTAGGATGAAAATCTTTGAAGATGAGGATGAAAATCCAAGTTGATAAGGTTACTTTAGAACTCTTGAGGGAAAGGTGGGGCCTTGGAAACCTATTTAAGGTCCCCATTTTTCTCTCAAGAACACCCCCAAATCTTGTTTTGGGTCCGTGGGTCCAACTTATGTTGGGATCTTTGGCATTTTAGCCAAGAAACCTCTACGGTGTTTTTGGAGCACTTTTGGCTTCCCTTGTTGCTCTATTTCAAGCTTCCTTTGGAAGTCCTTTTGGGTCCTTCTACCTTACCTTGCCTTGCATCCTTGTTGTGAGTGAACGGGTCTCCCCTATACTTGTGTGACTTCTTATGCCTTGTACTAATCCTAAAGTCACCCCCCACCATACTTTGGCGATGCCGCTTTGGGGGGCCTTTAGTGTATGAGAGTTTTCCCGTTATCATTGACCTTGTGTGCATGTGTGCCCCCGTATTGAGTCCTAACCAAAGTTGTCATTTTTGTTGTTGGTTGTAAGTGGGCCCACCCCCCGGGGAACGGCGAAGCTTTGAATCTGTGACCAGCCTTAGTCCTAAAGTGCGTGTTAAAAACAAGCCTTAGACGGCGGAGCTTTGAACACAAGGGTATCATAAGTCCTAAAGTTGGTGTTAAAACCAATTCTACGACGAAGCTTTGAACCCTTATGTACTCTCGTTCCAAAGTCTAGAGTCCGAGACGTTCTCGGAAAAGTCCAAGGTTTAGCGTCCGAGATTAAGTCTAAGTTAAGAGTCCTCCCATCCCTTGTGAGCCGGCGTCCGTAAAACAGGAAACCACACCAAAAATCGGGGAAAATTAACCAAAAATCCGATTTAGATTTGCTTAGGTGGGTTCCCTTAAGGAACCCAAAAAAATCGGATTGAGTCTTTGGGGGCTCTGGTCCAGTTGCAAGGAAGTCGGGGTGAGTCCCTAGGGAGTCGGGGTGAGTCCTTGGGGAGTCGGGAAGGTCGCTGGGGTGGTTTAGCAGGTCACTGGGTGGTCTGGGCAGGTCGCTGGGGTGGTCCAAGGAGTCCAGGGAGTCTAGGGCTGGAGAGAGAGAGGAAAAAAGAACACAAAGAGAAAGGTTGGGATTAGTGGGAGAAAGGTTGGGATTAGTGGGGGTTAGGAGAAGACTAACGGGGTTGAAATCAAGGTAAAGAAAACAACCACAAAAGGGAGGAGAATAGGGGAAGTAAAAATAAGGAATAAGTCGCACCTCCATACCTGCATCAAACAACTCTCAATTCTCACCAAAATCACAACTATACGCAATGGAAGGAGGTTAGTGAGTCATAGAATTAAATAGGAGAAGGAGGAGAGAGACGATAAATAGTGCCCTAGGCTTAGCTAAATAGGTGTTAGAAAGGAAATCTCGAGGATTCATAGTGACCATTAGGAAGTAGGATTAGGATGACACGAAGACAAGGTTGTGTAAGAGGTTAGGAGGGACATTAAAACTTCTTGGGGTTTGAATCTATAGTTGTAAGACACCCCATCAAAGCTTAGGTAGAATAGTGTTAGTGTAGAAAGAGAGGAAGGGAAAGAAAAGAAGAGAGAAGAAAGGAGGAGGGAAAGAAAGAGGTTAGATTGCACGGGTCCTAATTTTTTGAAACATAAGTGGTGAAATTGGGAAAAGGTCCCACCACCCAAGGGCCACCATGGAGTATGGGAATGTACGCACGAATGCGGACGAGCGTATTTCCGACACCGAAAGTGACGAGGTGAGTTCTTGAATCCATACTCGGTGTTGTGTTTTTTCCTCTTTAGCATTGATCTCCTTAATTAGTCCTTTCCACGTGAAAGGTTGTCGCAGTACAGGATAAGCAATTCCCATGTTATACTCCCAAAAACCACTCTAAAGCATAACAAAGTGACTCTAAAGATCGAACCCACGAGATTCTGTGAAGTATCTAACTCTATTAACGAACTAAGCCAAGTCAGGGACAACAGTCATCTTTTCCGGTCCTCTTCCTATGACCAAAACCAAAAACACCCAGAAAACAAAGGACCGGATTCTTACTCTCTTCCGATTCCAACTAGCCTTCTGGTTGTCGAATCTAAAACAACCCAGGGACCCTATCTCTTCCGGTCCGGGTATCCGTCTAGACCAATCCGTTCTAGACAACTGACAACCATTTCCTCTCCTATCCGGTTTGGTTTTGCCTCTGTTTAGCCATCAGAGGGTTTGCCGCTTGCTTTTGAGAGTGGTAGGCCCACCACACCTTCCGTGACTTATAATGGCTGAAGACCCACTTTCCTAATCTCTTCCTTCCTAGGCTAGTACGGATCCGGTTTGGTCCTTCACAGCAATCCAGATCGCAATCCGGTCCATTGGTCACACAAAGACCCCCCATACGATCCTCTCAATACTACAACGACCCTAATGTCATCTTATTCCGTGCGAAGCTAAGGCGGTTACAAGTTTACTTGTCCGTTCCAACGTCAACTAGAATTCTTCCGTTTACTACTAAGATGGCGAGACCTCACAGGAGATCGGACACTCAACCGGATTTCTCACCCAGGAGTTCTAGCGCGACTAAGGAATCCCTCCCTATCCGCCTAGCCTAACAACGGCTTTCTCACCCGGAATCTCAAACTCTAGAAGCGCTGAGGCACTAAAGTTCACTCCCAACTCTATCCTATCCGCTCACATGCACTTAGAACCAAGAAAAACACCAAGGGGAGAAATCCCAACGCATCCGCTCATGCTTTCCGAACTCCCTCACGCACAACTCTGCCAAAACATGGGAGAACGTACAACAAGAAAGTACAAAGAGAGAACACAAAGAAAATGTAGAAGGAAAGACTTCCAGTCCTCAGCACAAGGACTGAATTATATACACTTTGAGAACTTCCAAAAATAACAAAAGGCAAAAAGAGCCGTTAAAAGTCAACCTAAATCCGGATCCTAACTTCCGGTCCTCCTAACACTACCGGATCGGATTACTAATCCGGATCCGTTCCTGTCCTATCTTTTCTAACTTATTCTACATCGCTATCCCGCGCCCCAACGAAGGACTCTTGGGCTCCGCCTCCAATTGCTCGAAGACTTCTTCCAAGTTCATGTTCCGCTCTCCGGCCATCAGATTTGGCATGTCAGAACCGGGAGAGTCTTCGATGTTGATCGGCGTGGTCTGGGAAGGCTGACTCGGCTTTGACTGCGGAATCTGGTCCCTTCCTTCCCTTGGGTCTGGCACTTCCGGAAATGATTCCGGCATGGAGATGTCCGATAGGTGGACCCTCATCGAACCGGTCAGCTTCTGTGTACACTCCTCCATCCGGTCCGCCACTCCTCGTGCTAAGACCAAATTCTTCTCCACCTGCTCGGAGAAGTCAGTCAGGATCCGGACTATCCGGGTACCGGATAGTTTCTTCTCCTCCAAGACTTTCTCGTCGAAGAGTCTGGCCCTGACTGCCACGCTTCCGGTCTCACCGAAAGTCGCCTTTACCGATTCCGCCACCTTCTGCGTCTCGTCCGCCATTATCCGGGTGGCGGCCATATCTTCCTTGAAGGTGGCCACTTCCGCCTTCAACATGTCGACCTCCTCTTGAAGTCAACGGATCTCCGCTTCCTGCTTCCGGATCTTGACCGGATTGGTGATGCACTCCGCTACCTTCCCCGGCAACTTGCTATCCGGTGCTGCGTGCACCAATTCTCCGATCTGGATTAGGGCGATTCTCTTCGCCTCCCAGTCCGCGCGGATGTCACAGAGGGTCTTCACCAACTTCTCGAACGGGTCGACCGGTCCCTTCTTCGAACAGCCTGCCTTCTCCCCTTCCGGTGTCTTTTCCTTTCCGGTTTTATCGCCGAGTGGAGATCCTCTTCCGGTCGGAGACGTCGTCTTGTGCCGCTTGGTCTGCCTCTCCGCCTCTTCTTCATCTTCTTCTTCTTCTTCAGTCTCGGATCCGGTTTCCTCTTCCTCCTCGTTTGTTTCCGATTCTCCGTATTTCAGGAGATTTTCCTGGGCCTTCCACTCCTTCTCTTCCGAATCTAAAAAAGAGCTGGTGTTGCTCATAGAGGTGGAAGAGGTAGGGACACACGGGTGTCGGCCTACTCCTTCCGACCCTCGTCGCCAACTGGGTCACCAGATCAAACATGACCCGGGCCCAGTCCGCCTTCCGGTCTCCGCTCAGAGCCCCGAATATCGTGTTGCCGAGGGTGATTGTCACCCTTGTCGGCTTCTCCGGATGTAGGATCGGAATGAGAAACTGCAACAGCTTCCGGTGCCGGTCGTCGATGCAGTCTTCCACCGCGTATCCGTCCTTGGAGTTGACCGCTCCTCGAAACTTGCCCCGGACGTACTCGTCCTTCCGGTTTGCCATCCCGTGGCCTCCTGCCCGGAACTTATAAACCTCCCTCCAGATCTCTTCCGTCCATTGCGCCGGAACACAGCGGATCGTGTTGTCAAACTGGTTCGTCCACTTCCCCTGGATCTCCTTCACCATCCGCTCGTCCTTAAAACCCCAGGGTTTGTCGAGCAAACCCTGGCACCCCATCCGGTTGAGATCCAACCGGAGCATCTCCATCTCCTCCTCTGTCGTGGGGAGAACCGGAACTACCTTCCGGAGTTTAACCGGAGCCGACGACGTGGATGGGCCTGGTCTGTTCCGCCTAAGCTGCGGCATGGACACAGACTAGATCTAAGACAGTCCTTTCCGATTCTACCTCACACAGTCCTAGCCGCACGTCCCGTTCTCACTTTCTCTCTCCGATCTCAACCGGAAACCTGCACAGCGATCGGTACGCAACCGGAAACCTACCCTGCAGCACACCTCTACCGCTCACGCACACACGCGCACACTCACAACGCTTAGAAAACGAGGAGCGCCAAAAATACTCTCACCAAACAGCGTTTGGAAATGGAGAGTGACTGAGGAGGTCCTGGGCTTTTATAGTCTCTCCTAACCTAAAAGCCGTCATGATGACGTTTACCGGTCTGGTCCCACCAATCCGGTCTAACCCTAATCCGGTTCTATACCCCCAATCCGGTCCACTACTACTTCCGGCCAAGGATCCGATTCCAATCCGGTTCCTGGGTGTCACCACTAGGATTGGATTCGTTCGAACTACTCCACTATTTCAATGTCTTTCCTAATTTTCCGTCCTCTGCTGTTTCTAGACAAAACCTACATACTAATCGATAGTTTCTGTTCCGTTTTCTAGATAAACAACTGAAAACCAAAAATTCGGACTGCGACAAAGGTACACCGTGACAAGAAAAGATAAAAATTAGAAATAGAAGATAAAATTTAGAGTTACAATTAGGAGTAAAAATTTAGAGTTAAAAATTAGGAGTAAAGATTTCGAGTTAAAATTAGGAGTAAAAATTTAGAGTTAAAAAATTAGGAGTAAAAATTTCGGGTTAAAATTAGGAGTAAACAATTAGGAGTAAAAATTAGGAGTAAACATTTAGAGCTAAATCTAGGAGTAAACAATCAGGAGTTAAAATTAGGAGTAAACATTTAGAGTTAAATTTAGGAATAAAAATTTAGAATTATATTTAGAAGTCAGGAATTAAAGGAAAAAAAATTTAAGCTTAGGGTTAGCCGTAAGGTTGAAACTTCCGGGAGAAGTGTCAACCCTCCAAAAATTAGTATTCAACACTTATGGAAGGAACATAAGGTTCCTCGCTCACATAGTTAAGGACGTTAGAAATGACGCCAACTACCCAGCCAACCCTATACATAGGATAGGCAGTTAAAGAGGTAGGAATTACCAGTCACCTTTGCTCATCACAGTCAGCTTGCGAGTTATACATGCAATTCTAGTAGTATTCGCTGCCATCCACGACACTCAAAAAACGTTAGCACAAAAGATCCATTGCTTGGAAGGCACAGTGGACCGTGCTCACAACACCCCCTTATATTTAAAAAGGTGAATAAAGGCATAGAACCTGGTCGGTGTTCGCCCGATTACCAAGGGTGGGTAATCTTGCGCCCATAGTTTTGGTGCGTCTGCCGGGAGTTGAAGACGTTAGGTTACTATTGCATGTTTGACTAACGAGGTTTGCATGTGAAGGGCTACGAAGGAAATTCTAGCTCGGAATCATTTGATACCTTCTCCGGAGGGGAAAACAACCACGCACAACGGACTTGGGATGCCTATTCTCGAGGTATTCCCCTCAAGAGCTACTCAGACGCTGAGCTTGTTGCTAGTGAAGGACAAAACGGCCGACGGCTAGCCGTGCGAGATTTGCTCGCCGAACCTTGGGCATTGAAGATCTCATTCGAATTTTAGTACTATCTTGCCCAATTCTACCTCCGCAATCCAAACCGATACACTCCATCCATTGCTTGAGCCATTGCAGCCGGCTCGTTTGGGGTTTCTATTCACCAATTCCACCGTTACTTAACAGAGTATTGGGAGGTCGCAGTGGCCTTGTGGAACTACGAGAATATCTTCATCAAAAGTTGCTTTGAGGCACACATACCGTCACCTCTTACTAACAGACCCCTGTTACAAATTTCCTGGATAGACATACGGTACAAATTTCCTGCCCTCTCTTGTGAAAGCCAACTATACCGGTTTGACACCTTTGACATTGAGAAGGTGCCCATTCCTGAAGATCCCTACACTCTTCCCGAATACTTTCGGGTAGGGCACGGGAACGTCGTCCGCCTTACAATAGAGTGTTGCCACGGTATTCCAACCCAGTACGTACCATTGTCCGCACCAGCCATCCTTCAAGTTCAATACCTCGCCGGCTACTTCACTGCGTGCGAGCCGTGTCAAGACGCCGAAGACGTCCAAGTGACGTGCCATACAAGATCAGGGTTAGAGCATCTCCATCACCCCGAATTCCATCCCTTCTTCTACAGATACCCGAGCCGGCAAAGGAGGACGCGGAGTGTACGAATTATAAACGCCACGTTTTTCACCAACAAAGAATCGTGGTCTCGACACAGCGAAACCATCAGCTGCATCGAGGAGGACCAAGCCCCGTATTTCTTTGAATATCGGCCAAGCATAGAAGAGGTCCAAGACATAATACAACGACGCTGCCACCACCACGCAATGATCAGCGAGATTGAAGACCTCTAGCATACGATACAACCCACAACAGCTCCAATGAAGACGCGTTGGAGCTCGATAGGTGCCTACGTGGTTGGGCTATATGGACTATGCACCCAAACCGTTGAAGTAGGAGGCGATTTTGTTAGCGGACTTTCTCTGGCGCTAGAAGAGGTCGAGATCCTGGAAGAAAAAGAAGGAGTTGATTTAGTTTCCATCACAAGAGATATTTCTATGGAAGACACGTATCACCTCGAGATGGACGACACCCAAGATCCTCACTATGATCCCATCCTCCACGAGGAAGAATTATTACCATCACTTCATTTCCGCAGAACCTCAGAGGGTCTACAAGTGGGTGCGGATCTCCCCACCTACCCCCCTGTACCAAACGACTGGTATCACGGGCCGAGCGACCCAGTCCATGTCCAAAAATTTGATTGGAAGGAAATCGACGTCTCCTATCCAGGGGAAGAACGCAAACTCATCAAGGTCGGAACGCACTTGGAAGGAAATGACCTTGACCAATATCGTGCCTTAATTCTGGAATATCGCGATGTATTTGCTTGGTCTTATCTTGACCTAAAAGGAGTGCCCACTCATATCGCATTACACACCATTCCGGTCAAGCCAGACGTGGTGCCTGTCCGACAACGTCAAAGGAGGATGAACCCGAACTTACAGTTAATTGTGAAAGCAGAAATAGAACGCCTGCTCCAAGCCGGGTTTATACGGCCCGCAGAGATCACCAGTTGGGTCTCTCCTATGGTTTTGGTGAAAAAGAAAACTGGCAAACTCCGAGTATGTATAGACTACCGCCAGCTGAACAAGCATACTCAAAAAGATCATTTCCCTCTGCCGTTCATCAACACCATCGTAGATGAAGTAGCTGGCAATGAATTATTCACTTTCATGGATGGGTATTTGGGATACAATCAGATCTCGATAGTTGAAGAAGACTGGTTTAAAACCGCATTTATCACCCCCTGGGGCACCTTTATCTATGTAGTAATGCCCTTTGGGCTATGCAATGCACCCTCGGCATTCCAGCGAGTGATGACATTTGCTTTCTCAGACCTATTGCACAAGTCAATGACCGTATACATCGATGATTTCAGTACTCAATCTACCACAAAAGAACATCTCTACTTGGTAAGGGAATGCTTCATCCGGTGTAGGAAAACCGGTATTGCCTTGAATCCGGACAAACTATATCTCGGGGTCAAAAAGGGCACCTTACTCGGGTATGTGGTGTCTCAAGAAGGGAAAAAAGCGGATCCAGAAAAGGTGGAGGTCATTGCCAACCTACCCGCTCCCACGGATGTCAAGGGTGTTTAAAGGACCCTCGGACATGCCGGATATTATCGGGAGCTCATCAAAGACTTTGCTACACATGCACAGCCCTTGACTAACTTGATCAAGAAGTCGGTCAAGTTTGAATGGACACCCCTTTGTCAGCAAGGGTTGGACGAACTGAAGAAACGACTCACTGAATCACCAGTCTTGAGACCCCCAGACTGGAACTTACCCTTCCGCGTTTACTGTGACGCCTCGGCCTTGGCTGTAGGCTCCACACTTTGCCAATTGGCTAAGGATACAAACCATGAGCATCCCATTGTCTTTGCCAGCCGACAATTAATCCTAGCTGAGCGCAACTACTCTACGACGGAACGAGAATGCCTTGCGATGATATTCTCGATAAAAAAATTTCGACATTATCTTCTTGCAAACTCAGTGACATTTTACGTCGATCATATGGCCATCAAATATATAGTAAACAAGGCAGATCTCAGCGGTAGGCTTGCCCGATGGGTCTTGTTATTAGCAGAATTTGATTATACCGTAGAATACAAACCAGGGAAAAAACATGAGCGTGCGGACCACCTATCTCGAATCCACACCCATGTTGGAGCAGAAGAACTTAGTGATGTCTTCCCCGATGATCGACTCTTCCATGTACGCATTGTACCCACCTGGTATGAACATATCGCACACTTTCTCACCACCCAGCAATACCCCAAAGGGATGGAAAAAGCCGAACGGCGGAAGATACGCGTCAATAGTATCCATTTTGCCCTCATTGGACACTGATTATACCGACGGGGCGTCGACGGAATGCTGCGAAGGTGTGTTTCATACGATGAAGTTCCCGCTATCCTAGAGGCATGTCATGACAGTGCCTGCGGAGGTCATTTCTCAGGGCGTGTAACCGGCCAAAAGATAATGAGGGCAGGTTATTTCTGGCCCACCCTGTTTATCGATGCAGAGGCCCATGTTCGGGGATGCGATGCCTGCCAACGATACGCCCGTAACGACACTCGGTTAGACCTCCCTCTGCGGCCTTCGCTACCCTTGGCCCCCCTAGAACAATGGGGCATCGACTTTATGGGGCCATTCGCCCCCATGTCTACACAACGCAACCAATACATCATCGTGGCCACTGAATACCTAACTAAATGGGCGGAAGCAAAAGCAGTAAAGAAAGCCGACGGGAAACAAGCTGCCATCTTCCTCTATGAAAACATCATCTCCCAGTTTGGCTATCCAAAGATCCTCATCAGCGACCGTGGGTCCCACTTCCTCAACGAGACAATCGAGCTTATGACCAACATGTTCCGCATCAACCATCGGAAAACCACACCGTACCATCCTCAGACGAATGGGAACACAAAACGGGTGAATTAAATACTAGCCAGAATTCTCCGGAAGTCGGTGGAAAATAGCAAGAGGGACTGGGACATCAAGTTGATCCCGGCCCTGTGGGCGTACCGTACGGCATACAAGGTAACTACTAAAACGACCCCCTTTTCCTTAATGTACGGGGTCGAGGCAATCTTGCCTATCGAGTTCGAGGTACAGTCATTACGAATCGCCATCGACGAACGGTTGGACAATAGTCAATCTATGCGTGACCGGTTGGAACGATTAGAGGCTCTAAGCGAAGCAAGGCGGCTCTCCTCCCAGCACATAGAGGTCATCCAAAGACGGAGGAAGGTTGCATTTGACAAAAAGGCAAAGGTGCGTACCCTCACCCCCGGGATGTGGGTCCTGCTTCAGGATCCAAGGAAGTTGGAATTTCCAGGGAAGTTTGACGCCTTATGGACGGGGCCCTATATTATACACAAGACTTTCCCTAATAACACCCTCAAGCTAAAAACCCTGGATACCTCCCTGTTCCCAACCAAGACCAACGCATCACGATGCAAAGAATATAGGGTCTGAGGTTGGGTTCTGGACACATAAAGGTTACTATTACATGATCTCCCAGATCTTTATGGGATTTTAGGATTAGGAGTACATTGTGGTGGTTGTTATTTCGGGACTAATCCGCATGCCCACTACAACGAGAAGGTTGTTAATTCCTGGGCAAAATCAAGAATATTAAGATTCTTGAGGATGGTTCACATCTAACGTAAAAGTAAAAGCCACGGGGCCAAAAGCCGCGAGGCCAACCAACTTTGTTGTCCGTTCTAGCTTGACTAACTCCCAGTAGGACAGGAAAACGTCGAGTGTGATGGGAACTGCTCAAACATGAGCCCATCAACGATGATGGGAACTGCTCACTATGAGCCCACACATCAACCAACTTGTCGGAGTTAGCGTCATGTGGAGGTCCAGAAACACTTCCCTTTAGTTTAGTACTCCCTAGACCGTTGGAATATAATCCACGAGATGGATGAAAAAACGGCTAGTTGAGTTGGTACTAACCTTGTCAGACCGTCATAATAGAAGCCCAAGACGAGGATGAAAGGGCGGCTGAAAGGAAGACACTCGTCCCTTACTAGATCGTCGAACCTGCTGACATGCTAAAGAGGCGACTAGTTTAAGAAGGGGCACTAGATACTAGACCGTTGTAATAATGCAAGAGGCTTAAAAAACGGCTAGGTTAGGATTGACACCTTACATCATGTCCCCCGGGTTAGTGTATAAGAACGGGGGGGACAGGCCCCGTACTTTTAAGCTATTGGCAGCGTCGTGTGCAGGTACCGCTCGCGTAACAGATGGATCACGGATGGTTCAACCCGCCTACAGTCTTACCGATCACGCTTCACATCAAGATACTCTGCATGGAGAAACGCAGCTTCTCCCACTTCCTTATCTCTCGCTTTGGTTTTAATTTCTTCCTTCGTGTGCTTCAACATCCGTGGCCTGTGCAGATTCCTGTGGTTAACTATGGAGAGATCTGGGAGAGTATCATCTACGTCTTAGTCTAGCGCTTTCTCGAACAACGGAGTGATTTCACAGTCTAAGTGCGCCTACGCCTTTCT
Source organism: Antitrichia curtipendula (assembly GCA_951230915.1). Classification (NCBI taxonomy): domain Eukaryota; kingdom Viridiplantae; phylum Streptophyta; class Bryopsida; order Hypnales; family Leucodontaceae; genus Antitrichia; species Antitrichia curtipendula. The sequence continues at coordinate 29,556,712 of OX579636.1, read as the reverse complement.
ATCTCCCCCCTGCATATCTTCGTTATCTTCTCTTTGCTTCTATCCCTACATGTTTTCCTCGGTTCGCGTTCTTCTTTTCCATCTGTCACTCTCAACTTCTTCGTTTTTCAAAATCTGCTCGGGCAGATAGATACGTCAGTTCCTCAAACCCTCACCTTGCAAGTCCGAACCAACTCCACTTGGGGAGGACAAGGGGGATAAGGTAGTATAGATGTCATGTCGGTCAAAGGCATCGGGTCCCCGGGGACTTCCCCCGCGGCTCCGCCATCCTCGCCTTCTTCTTCATCTTCACCAGCCACCCCCTCGGGTGCCAGGTCGTCGTCACTAACCCCAACCTCGGAAGATGAGGCGGCAAGAGACGTCCTTATTTTACCAACCACGTTATCTACATCAACAGACGAACCTTCCACACCGACTGAGGAGCTTCCACTCCAACTTCCGGAAGCGCCCGCTCTCAATCCAATAGTTAACCCTGTAGGAAGCAGACTTGCAATTCCGCGTAGATTGCCTAACTCACGACGGCGACTACGTGATGAGGAGGAGCAACCGGGTCGCGAGGTTCCATTAGCAAGGAATCCTCTAGCCATGGACATCAGGCAACCTAGGCCAACCGGGATCCGCTCACTAATGATTCTCATGGAGGATCATAAGATTCTGTTGGGCCCCCACCTTATGGTGGTAGGCCAATTTGCAAATGAGCGTCCCACGGTCAGCATCACAAGAAATTCCGTGACCGGAGGTCACTTGCTGGCAATCCGCGGACCAGAGCTTCAGCCTATCAGTCAAGGCGAATATCCTCGTTACATCTTTGAGGTTATGGACCAGTTGCGCGTATTCTTTGAAGTATGAGCTAGTCCACCCTCTTTGTACATAGCATGGATTCTAGGAATGATAAAATCCTACCACCCTGTATATACTTATTCAAAAAAGGCTCTGTCTGGAACACCCTCTAGAGGCGTGATTCTATCTATTACCCATTGTTTTAGTTTCCTTTGTGTTTCCTTTCTGTTTACTGTTTACAGATTATGTGTGTAGTATCATGGTGAAATATGTCATAGATTTGACAATGAGTTTGTACATGTATATGCTTCTAACTTCTTATCATAAGAGAGATTTTAAGAAATTAATTTAAGGTCCCATATTACCATAACCATACTTTAGGCCACTAATATGGTCATAAATTATCATATCTAAGTATGTGTTAAGTAGAGTAGTTCTTATAGCTAAATATAGTATTTAGCTTTTTCCAAGAAACTACATATATACCTTATTTTTTCCTTAGTAGGATAAAGGTAGAGCCCTATTTAATTTCGGGAAGATGTATAAACATACATATCCTATTTTTTTCTGAAGATGTCTATGCTATTTACATAAACAGTAGATGAAAAAAATATAGTAAAGAAAAAAAGAAAATAGAGAAAATAATACTCTATTTTTTTCCACATGTAGAACTAGGCGTATAAAACTAATACCCCATTTTTTTCCTTTTAATATAAGGAATATTTTCACTACAATGAACTAATATCCAATTCTTTCAAAAATAAAAAAATAATAAATACACATAAACATACTGAAATCCAGCAACTATAAGTAGTACTTCTAGGTGTCCCATCAAACATCTAAATATGTAGATTAGCAAGGTAACCCCATATGTAAGCTCAAAAAATGTGTCACCCTAATCCATGGTCCTTAAAACAAGGGACATCAAGAAGTTTTCCATAAGTAGTGATTTTTTGGCAAAAAACGTCTAGTTGCTCCAAGAGGATGTGGCCCTCACCTGTGCCCATCCCAAAAACAAAAAACAAACCAATGTTATGTTAGTGAGGTGCATCGGGTGTCTACAGACCACATCGCGTGTTATTGCTTTCACAAGGGTCAAAATAAACATTTATAAACAAGAAAATCATCAAACTTATGAAAAAATCTCAAATAAACTCCTTTAAACCTGATTGTTAGCAGCATTCTGTGATGCCTGAGATGACGCCATGATAACTCCAGTAGTTTCACAAAACAAAAATAATGCTAAGGCTTTAGACCAGTGTCTACAACACAGTCCCGGCTAACCAGACAGCAGAAAAAAACGTCACAGCAGAGGAAGCTTGAACAACGAGTAACGCTGATCACGCAAAAGAACCAGCACAGACGGTCAAGCCCAGAGGGTAGAGCTCAAAAGTTAGAGCACCAAAGTCAGACCGGCAGCTCGTGTTACAGAATGCAGGGGCAGATGCCTCAGTCGTCAGTCCCGGCAGTTTTTATATTAAAAAACTCGGGAGGAAGAGACCCCCTCGATACCCGTCCATTCTTGCTAAGCCCGTGTCAGTGTGACCTTCCGTTTCCAGCTGGTCAGAAGCTGAAGCGTGGAATGGATGCCTGCGCTTGTGCGGTACGTGGGTATCTATGCCTTTAAAGGCAGAATTTCTCTGCCGCATGTCACCTGCTGGAATAATGTCTATTACCGTTTTGTGTTTAAGTATACTTACATCTTTAGAACTTAAGTGTGAATAACTAACCAAGTCTTTGGCCCGTGTGTAGGTAACCATAACTTCTGGTTTAATAACAAAGCATTTTGCTTGACCCAAGTCATAAAAAACTAATGTGGAGTCAGAATTTTTGAACACAGCCTGTATCATCAGCTGAAATGTTCTCTGTGAAGTAAAAGAATAATTGTATAACGAGGATCTAATGCAAAATATTTAAGAAAGCATTACCAAGATCTCTGATTATGTTTGTGTCACTGGATATATTAGTTTAATTTATTACGAAAACCTTTTGCCTAAGTGAAATAGGGCTTATTCGAGGTTTTTGGCGTCCCATATGTCACAAGTTTAACATATGTTTAATAGGCTCATTGTCAAATCTCTATTAAGTCGTGAGATATGAAAAAAGACATGAGCATTTTTCTTATCAAGAGTCTAATACTAGGAATGGAATCTTAAAAAAGAAAAAAAGAAAAAAAGAAAAAAATGTTCCTTGCCACTGTGCAACAGGAAAGGGACCCGAAACCGGCACCAGCTTATATACCGCCGCAGCAGACCGATGAACGTCTTCCGCCGCGGCAGCCGGCAGCCTGTAGACTGCAGCCTCACCGCAGTCGACCACCTCAATTTCCCCTGGGCGACGCAGGTTCGAACCTCGAGCCAGGCAACCGGGGCGCCCCCTACCTGAGCTAGTGACAATGGCAAGAAATGCTGCGGCCTCCACGACGGAAGACACTTTTACAAGTGAAGCTCCCGAGCATTGAGGTCTCAGACCACTTGCCTTTTCATTTATGATTTTGTTCTGTTTTCTTTTTCTTTTTCTTTGTTTCACCTCATAAGTCCAAACTCACTCCGTTGAGGGAGGAAGGCGGGTTTTGAAACATTCTTTATCTATAGTGTCCCAAATTGCTGTATCAAGGAAGGACAGGGGTTTCTCTCTATTTCTATCTTCCTCTTAGATCCAAACTCACTCCGTTGAGGACGGATGGCGGGTTTTCTTACATTTTTTATCTATAGATCCAAGTCGACTCTGTTTGAAGCGGATGGGGAAACAACAAGAAAATTGATCACTAGAATAAATAGAAAATGACCAAATGAGTGATAAGTCTATGGGGATCAAACTTCCTTTGACCACCCTTAGCCCTTCCACTTGGAGGGTGTACCATGTCCTGTTCCCACTTCCCCCCTGTTAGTTGATCCATCAAGAGTCTCTTGATTGGATTAACATCCTTGTAGATAGAGCCGCATGTTGGAGTCGGGACTGTCATTTAGGGTTGACTTCTAATTGACCGTGTACCCAAGGATGGTTGTAGCAAGGGATGCTGGGTCTTCACGATTTTGCAAATCATACCGCAGATGGTCGCCATATGTGAGCTCCCAATTTGTCACTTGGGACTCGTAGAATTATTTTTTTGGAAATTTGCAATTTAAAGTTAAGAAAAATATACAAAAAGCCATAAAAAGAGTGTAGAACCAAAATAGGGTTGTAACATGCCCATTATAGTATTTGGTCTAGATTTGTGTTTAGACTTAGAATCCCACCAAACCGGGCCCAAAAATAGGTAGAAAGAACGAAACGGGTGGATTTGTAGGATTCAAGTTACATAGGCCCAAAAGGGCTAAATCCCACCATGAATGTGGCAATTCATGGCTAAGTCGGTCCAAGGGATCCACAACGAGGCCACTAGGTCGGGTCCTAGAGTTAGGTTTAGAAATACACCAAAACCCCGATTGTTAGTATGCAGGAGCCACTAATGCAAGACCGGGCCCGTGGAGGAATCCACAGCCCAAGGATGGTATCCTAGGGTAGGGTCCCATGCCAGGAGTCCAACGACGAAATCGATTCGCCAAGGTTCCTCTATCTGCAAAAGATTCCCGCACCATCGATAAACTCAAGGAGATGACCAATTCATCTCCACTGACCAATTGTGCCAGGTACGGAAACGCACCTGCACATCTTTCATGTGACCCCATGAGAGGTCTTGTGGAAAATCCCGTCATCTTCCGACTTGCAGAAGAACCTTTTGCGGGTGGTCAACCCTGGTAACCTCCAACGGGAATTTCATGGAAATTACCCAAGTTGCCAGAAAATCTCACTAAAAATTAGACTAGCTTGTTTTATGTTAATAATGCGCTCCGTGAAGTTTCGCGACATTCCGATAGCGGCAAGTACCCGAACCGGCGAGATTCCTCGAGAATTAATCACGTGGCAAGGTCCCCGCCACGTTGACCGGCATTCCGGGACCATACGACACCGGAACAAAGTCAACCAAGAGTCTTTTCCGACTCCCTCACACCTACCGGAGACCCTAAGCTATTTACATTTCTCAAAATAGGAGACCCCCAATATCTAGGATTTTACCACGGTTTAGTTTTTTAAACTAAATTAGCCTACGATGGTTTTTTGTCCTCGGTACGGGGGGTAGATGAGTCTTGGACTAAACACGGCAATCTGGAGCCAATGGCGCAATCCGTTTGACGATTGGAGTAATTCTCCAAAAGTTAGGAGGTTGGTCCAGCGTAGATAGGTAAAAGTAGTTTTTTAGGGATTAGGATGAAAATCTTTGAAGATGAGGATGAAAATCCAAGTTGATAAGGTTACTTTAGAACTCTTGAGGGAAAGGTGGGGCCTTGGAAACCTATTTAAGGTCCCCATTTTTCTCTCAAGAACACCCCCAAATCTTGTTTTGGGTCCGTGGGTCCAACTTATGTTGGGATCTTTGGCATTTTAGCCAAGAAACCTCTACGGTGTTTTTGGAGCACTTTTGGCTTCCCTTGTTGCTCTATTTCAAGCTTCCTTTGGAAGTCCTTTTGGGTCCTTCTACCTTACCTTGCCTTGCATCCTTGTTGTGAGTGAACGGGTCTCCCCTATACTTGTGTGACTTCTTATGCCTTGTACTAATCCTAAAGTCATCCCCCACCATACCTTGGCGATGCCGCTTTGGGGGGCCTTTAGTGTATGAGAGTTTTCCCGTTATCATTGACCTTGTGTGCATGTGTGCCCCCGTATTGAGTCCTAACCAAAGTTGTCATTTTTGTTGTTGGTTGTAAGTGGGCCCACCCCCCGGGGAACGGCGAAGCTTTGAATCTGTGACCAGCCTTAGTCCTAAAGTGCGTGTTAAAAACAAGCCTTAGACGGCGGAGCTTTGAACACAAGGGTATCATAAGTCCTAAAGTTGGTGTTAAAACCAATTCTACGACGAAGCTTTGAACCCTTATGTACTCTCGTTCCAAAGTCTAGAGTCCGAGACGTTCTCGGAAAAGTCCAAGGTTTAGCGTCCGAGATTAAGTCTAAGTTAAGAGTCCTCCCATCCCTTGTGAGCCGGCGTCCGTAAAACAGGAAACCACACCAAAAATCGGGGAAAATTAACCAAAAATCCGATTTAGATTTGCTTAGGTGGGTTCCCTTAAGGAACCCAAAAAAATCGGATTGAGTCTTTGGGGGATCTGGTCCAGTTGCAAGGAAGTCAGGGTGAGTCCTTGGGGAGTCGGGAAGGTCGCTGGGGTGGTTTAGCAGGTCGCTGGGGTGGTCCAAGGAGTCCAGGGAGTCTAGGGCTGGAGAGAGAGAGAGGAAAAAAGAACACAAAGAGAAAGGTTGGGATTAGTGGGAGAAAGGTTGGGATTAGTGGGGGTTAGGAGAAGACTAACGGGGTTGAAATCAAGGTAAAGAAAACAACCACAAAAGGGAGGAGAATAGGGGAAGTAAAAATAAGGAATAAGTCGCACCTCCATACCTGCATCAAACAACTCTCAATTCTCACCAAAATCACAACTATACGCAATGGAAGGAGGTTAGTGAGTCATAGAATTAAATAGGAGAAGGAGGAGAGAGACGATAAATAGTGCCCTAGGCTTAGCTAAATAGGTGTTAGAAAGGAAATCTCGAGGATTCATAGTGACCATTAGGAAGTAGGATTAGGATGACACGAAGACAAGGTTGTGTAAGAGGTTAGGAGGGACATTAAAACTTCTTGGGGTTTGAATCTATAGTTGTAAGACACCCCATCAAAGCTTAGGTAGAATAGTGTTAGTGTAGAAAGAGAGGAAGGGAAAGAAAAGAAGAGAGAAGAAAGGAGGAGGGAAAGAAAGAGGTTAGATTGCACGGGTCCTAATTTTTTGAAACATAAGTGGTGAAATTGGGAAAAGGTCCCACCACCCAAGGGCCACCATGGAGTATGGGAATGTACGCACGAATGCGGACGAGCGTATTTCCGACACCGAAAGTGACGAGGTGAGTTCTTGAATCCATACTCGGTGTTGTGTTTTTTCCTCTTTAGCATTGATCTCCTTAATTAGCCCTTTCCACGTGAAAGGTACACCGTGACAAGAAAAGATAAAAATTAGAAATAGAAGATAGAATTTAGAGTTACAATTAGGAGTCAAAATTTAGAATTAAAAATTTAGGAGTAAAAATTTAGAGTTAAAAATTAGGAGTAAAGATTTTGAGTTAAAATTAGGAGTAAAAATTTAGAGTTAAAAAATTAGGAGTAAAGATTTCGAGTTAAAATTAGGAGTAAAGATTTCGAGTTAAAATTAGGAGTAAAAATTTAGAGTTAAAAAATTAGGAGTAAAAATTTCGGGTTAAAATTAGGAGTAAACAATTAGGAGTAAAAATTAGGAGTAAACATTTAGAGCTAAATCTAGGAGTAAACAATCAGGAGTTAAAATTAGGAGTAAACATTTAGAGTTAAATTTAGGAATAAAAATTTAGAATTATATTTAGAAGTCAGGAATTAAAGGAAAAAAAATTTAAGCTTAGGGTTAGCCGTAAGGTTGAAACTTCCGGGAGAAGTGTCAACCCTCCAAAAATTAGTATTCAACACTTATGGAAGGAACATAAGGTTCCTCGCTCACATAGTTAAGGACGTTAGAAATGACGCCAACTACCCAGCCAACCCTATACATAGGATAGGCAGTTAAAGAGGTAGGAATTACCAGTCACCTTTGCTCATCACAGTCAGCTTGCGAGTTATACATGCAATTCTAGTAGTATTCGCTGCCATCCACGACACTCAAAAAACGTTAGCACAAAAGATCCATTGCTTGGAAGGCACAGTGGACCGCGCTCACAACACCCCCTTATATTTAAAAAGGTGGATAAAGGCATAGAACCTGGTCGGTGTTCGCCCGATTACCAAGGGTGGGTAATCTTGCGCCCACAGGACACAGTGAACTTGTTAGCAAGTTCAAGGACAAGAGTTTGAAGAGGGTATAAGTTCAGCTGCAAATTCTTCAATAGCTTACTACCTTTTACGAAGAATGGAGAATATTTTGATTCTATCTTGGATCAACATACATTTAATGCTCGATTTAAAGTCAAACATCAAAGCTCATGGGGTCAAGTAAATGTCTTAAGAATTACGTACGCTCAAAACTTTGTTTGAGACACTTAGATGGTTGACACTCTTTGAAATGATGTCCTAAGCAAGCAAAGAGCAAATGATTATGATAAAAGCATCCAAATGAACATTTAGACATGGTTTCAATTATTAGTGTTTTGTAGGGTCTTGTTGACAAATGAATGAGAATTTTTAAGTTCTTGAATGTGTTACTTATTAGACACTTTAGTAATTAGCTACAAATTTTCAAAATTTAATCATAATTGTATCCAAATTGACTATTGGCTCTTATAATGAGAGAATATGTAAAATGTTGTAGGTGTCATGATGTAAATGTTTGAAGGTATAGAATTAGCAAATGAATGTGCCAATATAAAATTTAGCTTTTGGGGATCATACTTTTTATTTCAATCAGTGCCCCAAAGCAAAAGTTATAGCAAAATAAGCCCAAATCTTAGCTCAATGGGCCAAAAAAATACACACAAAACTTATAATAAATTAAAAAGAAAAATGTTTTTCATAGATTGTATTTTTATTCGCATGGAAAATTTTGATTCATTCCCATTAGATATTTTTTTCGACTTTTGGAGGGTTGTGAGTTCCCGGACCCTTGGAAATTGGGAACTTTGCCAGATTAGCACGCTGACCTGACAGGAGACTGCTACATCATATATTTATATTTAATTATTTATTTATATAAAATATAAAAAATTATTTATTTATTATTTATTTTATTCTGATTGGTATAGCATTGTTCATAGCATGGAAACAACCATGAAACAACCCTCTGGAGGCCTCAAATCTCATCTAATGATTTGGATTTGTTATGTGAATGTTATACAATCTTGTTTTTTGAGCAATTGGAGCATCTTTTGAAAAAATAACTTGTTGGATTCATTTTTGAATTCATTTTCACAATCTTTTAGAAAAAAAATTCAAAAGATTAAAGTCTTGTTATAATATCTCTCACATCA